>OX336365.1:54082220-54550924 GCA_946902895.1 Fragum fragum
TTGATTTTAGAGTAGATATGTACTATATGAACCCTGTTTGGTTAAAGGAAAAGAAGCGAAGATAAGTACGTTAGCAGAACAATGAACTTTAATGTTAATTAGAAGAAACCTAGTAAGAACAAAATAAGAATGTCTATATCATTTTATGCATAGGATTATCTCATCACAGACCTACAATCAATAATGTATCGTTCACGTCTTAAGATTATAAGAACCACCGGATTTTAACTGTGATACATTTTAATTATTGGAAAGCACTTCACGATGAGGTTGTTTTCTCATTAGACAGATTTTCTATCCCCACTCGCTTCTCTTTAATTTTAGACCATTATTGTAAGCATTATCAAATTAATCATTGCAATCCATGACTTTTTTTTTTATATATATATACTTCTAGGCATCGTCCAATGGAAATGGCGTGGATGTAACTCTCAAAATGTGAAATATGGAGAGAAGGTGTCACGCATGTTCCTGAAGACAAAGTCGAGCACAAAGAATACATTCCAAGCTTTGAAACGACATAATGAACGGGCAGGAAATAAGGTATACCATCTAACAAAATCTCACACAAGCTCTCACTTTAAGCCCTCAAGAAAAAAAAGCTTTGCAAAACATTGTGGAAACGAAGAAATTGTTTGTACCAAACAATTTCTTCATTATCATCAATGTTTTCTACCCAAAAAGACTCAAAACTTTAAAATTTCATCAACTTGAAAATGTCGTCTGCAACTTCTTTCAATTTCGACCTGTCTAAAGTTTTGTTGTATGGGAATTGATTAAAGTTAAATCTGCTTGATAGAATTATGAAGATGTTGAAGCTTTGGAGGAACCGTTTGAATTTAAGCTATTGTTTCGTCTACCTCTGCTTTTATCGTAGCTCTCTACGATAAAAGCAAGAAAATACAATTGAGTGTTAACGGAATCGTGTGATTAGTGCTATATTCAAAATAAGACATTGAAAGAAAAGAGATCATATAGATAGGGTCAAAAAAAGAACTGATATAATCTGTAAAAAATGTTCTTCTAAACGAAATGTTTGCAATTTTACAGAACCGAATTTTTCATAATCACTGTTCAGTCCAACTGTGTTTCAGGCTGTTTTACATACATTGAAGATTGTCTGTAAATGCCATGGCGTCACCGGAAGTTGTACCACGCGTACGTGTTGGAAACAATTACAAAGTTTCAGAGATATTGGCAAACTATTAAAGAAAAAGTACAGACGCGCTAAGGATCTTCGACGCACACCTGTTGGTAAGACCAGCAACGAAGTAAGGCGGGCACGATTTGACCGGATCTCCAAACATGACTTGGTATACATCGCTGACTCTCCTAATTACTGCGAAGCGGACAATTCAATCGGATTCCTTGGAACTTTAGGTAGAGAGTGTAAAAGACGAGGCATGACAACTAACTCAACGGAAAATGGTCGCTCTCGAAACAGTTGTAGAAAGTTATGTCGAGGTTGCGGTCATCGAGTCAGGAAAGTTATGAGTGAGGAGGCTGGGGATTGCTGTAAATTCCATTGGTGCTGTAAAGTGGTGTGTAAGCCATGTTTTAAACATGTGACTAAATTCTACTGTAAGACAAGCAGAACTTCTAGACGATTTCCGACGTTCTTGTCACATCCCAATAAATCAAAATAAAGGACAGTCAATTGACCAATCACGGCTGTCACTAAAGGAAAACTGACCAATCAAATCGTTCATTCAGCCCTGAATTTAGCTTTGAAAACCTACATCGGACGCCATTTTTGTTAAACTCTCTGTTTGTCAGGCGACTTAAACTTCGTAACTACAGCTTATCCAAGCTGTAGTTACGACGTTTGGGTCGCCAACCAACTATTTTTACTTTTTTGTTACATGCTTATGACTATGAAATTTGCAAAATAACGCCGTACACAATCGAAGCGGAACTTACTGTCGGATTCAACGGACGGGACCGACAGAGTAGGTGGGCGGGGCCAGTTATTGGTCAATTGGCTTGTATTAAAAACCAGACATATAGTCGGATATACCATACGAAAAAACAACTAACAAGCATCTCATTCAAGTTTAATTTGAGGTTTTAAGAATTAATTTGTATGTGAAGACAGCGTTTTCCCCCAAGTATTTCGAATGTGTAATGATACTTGCTCACGATTTTAACTGGAAACAGCATTTTTGTTTTTGTTGAAAGTTTCTTTGATAAAAGCTATCAATCAATCTTGTGGTCCTTTCTCTGTTTTATTAAGAATACCATTCCGGAAATTTTGAAGGGCTGCATCTTCACTTGGTAAGAAAGAACGCAATTCAGTTGACCGATCGCAATTGTCATTTAAAGAATAACTAGACAAATCAAATAATTCATTTGAACCGGACGTGAACTTTGAATTTCGATATTGGCCGACATTTACACGAAACACTTTTATTGGTTTGCTGACTTAAAGGGCGTAGCTACAGCCGCTTGACATCGGAGTGGAACTGACTGCCGGATTCAGTAGAGGCTTCCACTAGAGTAAGGGGACTGAGCCAGCGATTGTGGCAAGATATGAAATATGGGGGCTCTGGACCGATGGTAGATTTTGATGGTCAGCCAATGTTTAATAGTATATGCCATTTGTTGGTAAAATGTTATGGCAAGCTTCATGAAAGAAATTGTACAGAAATCATCATGAAAATTTGCTAACGGATAAACTGTTTATAATAACCCCTTAACCCATTTTCAGACAACAAAAATTTAGACTTATACAAAATGAAAGAAGTTGCAGGCGACGATGTATAGAAACTCAAATACTTCTGTCCGGAAATAGGTAGAAAACACTGTAGAAAATACAGAAATTGCTTGTTAAAAACATTTTTTACATTTTCCACTTTATTTTCTTGGACTTTTAAGGACATCAAAAGGCGGGATTGTGTGGTAATAGATTATGAGTCAACTAAAGATATCTTTACAAGCCAAAGTGGGCGATAATATCATGGATATTCCTTAAATAGCCACACAGTGATTATTTCCCTTGCCGAACAAAAGTATTAAGTAGTCAGTTGGCATAAAGATTCAAAATCTAGAAGACACTGTAAATATTGTCCTAAACACAGGCATCTGGATTCAAGATTTTTTAAATACATGCACGCTATTTTTCACGCTAGACACTTAAAAAGGCAACTCCCGATAAAGGTCTCGAAATTTTTTGTTTCAGATGACCGACCTATTAATTCATAATTTTTGACAACATTTCATTGAAACGGAACTACAAAAATTAGAAAATACATTTGAAGAGGAGTGAGTTTAGTCTTAAAAAAAAACTTTTCTGCCAGTTTCCATTTTAACGAAGCATACAGAAGAAAATAAACAATAAACTTCAAGACAGTAAGTATATTAACCCATTCCCACACAACATAATTTTAGACTTGTCCAAATTGAAAGAAGCTACAGACCAGACTTTAAAGTTGATGGAATTTTCATTTTTTTCATCTTTTGGCATAGAAAACATTGTGGATGATGTAGAAATTGCTTGATACAAGCAATTTCTTCATTTTTCGTAATGTTTTCCAAAGCTTTTTTCTTGGGGAGCGTAAAAAGGAGGGATTGTGTGAGAATGGGTTTAGAGAAGCACTTCATTTTGATCCATTTTGAACCAATTTTTTATCATGCGCGATACACCCCTCCTGTGAAAAAAGATTGTTTACAGAGAAATACTATCAAATCTTAACCATTTCCTGGTAAATCCCTGGTTATTGCGTCCCTCTGATATTAAATTTGAGAAAACATTGTGGAAAAATCAGAAATTGCTTCTTTTGCAAAAATATTTTCTTCATGTAGGATGGCTACTTTTAAATCGCACTTACTTTATAATACCGTCTGTAACCCCTTTGATATTGAACACATCTAAACATTTGAAAAACAGTATAGGGTTCAAAATTCTCGAAGAAACAGGGAAACTTAGATTAAAGAGTACAAAATATATTAGAAATCAGAAAGTAACGAAACGTTACTGCCTCATTTCCCCTTGTTTCCCCATATCACTGGTACAAAAACGGGGCAACTAGCAGTTTTTGTATACTACACATTATCTTATTGAGAATTATCCATTTAGGAAGCTTAAAGTTTACATCTTCTACACCCCAAACAAAGTTTAAGACAGATATAAAGAAAGGGAAATATATTCTTTTTAAGAAAGCAAGCTACGGTTATAGTTCCCGTGCACGAAGTTTCCCTAAACGAAACATTATTTATGAAAAAAATATGTGCCAAGCTGTACTCAGTCTATAGGCAAATTTAGTGATCTTTTTTAAGCTGAGCCAAAATTATGATACGCATTTTGTGATGGCAACGTGTTTTGCTATAATTCATAGCAAATATCGTTTCATTGCAAAACACATTCCTACAGACCTTCCTTTGGCCTTTGCACTTTGCCCTTTCCCTTACTTCTGCCTTCAAAGGTAATTTTGTTGAAAGAATTTTTCAACTAATGACTAAAAATAAAGTATATCGGTTGATCTTACTGTTGAAATTGATATGTTTTTCTAGTAAAATGTTAGCAATATTAGTTTGTACACATGTATACAAAAGCAAAAGTCCGCCGGTAAACACTAACAGATGCAGGCCTATCATAAAACTGCCACCAGTTTTTACCTTATCGGTGAATATAAACACCCCTGTAATTGACCAATCGCGGCTGTCAATCAAATAACCAGTCGATCATTGAAATCATACATTTAGATCAGAATGAGTATTGAACTCCAACATTGCAGCCATTTTGGTTAACTTTACTTTGTTGGTTTGGCGACATTCAAGCTGTAGTAACAACGTTTAGGTCGTCAACCAACTAATCTATTTTTTTGTTACGTACTACTGGCCATAAATTTTGCGAAATAACGCTGTTTATAGTCTAAGCGGAACTTGCTGTTGTAGTCAATCGGCGGGGCCAATGGGGTAAGTGGGCGGGGCCAGCGATTCGCCTATTTGAGGCGATGTCTGACACCGCAGGTCGCATCTAATGATGATCCGTTATCGAGGAAATCGTTATTAAATAACGTAGGTGGCTTGACAACGTTAGAAAAGTCCAATGTTTTAATGACGTTACAATTGTCTGATTATTGCTTCGTCTCTAAGTACAGAAAAACCTTAGAATCATTGTAAACAACGCAGAAATTGCTCGGTTCAAGTTATTTCTTCGTTATCCACAATGCATTGTACCTAAAAATGTTGATTTTTAAAAATATCGTGTAATATCTATGACATGTATATATGAATATTACTTATTGAACATCTGACGAAGAAAAATTGAGTATCGAAGGCGCCATGGTTATACTTCATAGTCCAAAAAATATCGATTAGTAATACAAAATTTTTTACACTTTTTGAAATCAAACTGTCCCATATTTGAAAAATTTAGTATTCGTCAATTCTTAGGGGTCCAGTGTTTCAGAAAGACATTGCGTTGGTATTTTGTCCCCAATTTCTTATCATATATATATACTGTTTTAGGGTTTTCAGGATTACATATCTAATACTATGTTAGTCTTGTATCGATTAGAAGGAAAAAAAAGGACCAGTAACATTTATTTTTGAAAATTCGCAGATGCTTAAAGATGCCGGAGGACAACTTCACTCTGTGACCATACTTTAAGTGTGGTTGAGTCAAAGGGTCAAAAGTTAATCTAGAGTACAAATTACATACAAAAGTTGTATTGTGATATACCCTCTGGTCTAATCGATGAATATATTTGGGTTGTTAAGCATTAGAGATTCAAAAAGATAATTTGTCAAAGGTTATTTGAGCAACCCATCTAAACGTTACGCAGTAAATCTTACCTCAAAATGATATAATGTCCATTACTTTTTATACTACAGATACATTTTTCCAAAGTGTTAACACATTTAAATTCATATGAATTACTATGCCATAATATGGAAAGAAAATTAAAACCAATACAACAAAGTACTTGCGACTTCTGCGGTATGCGACGTTTAACCCATTCCCACATAGTTCTGATTTTCTAGTATCATCAAGAAAAAGGTTCTGGAAAAATGCGGAAATTGAAGCAATTGCTTATTGCAAGCAATTTCTTCATTTTCCCTTATGTTTTCTACCCAAAAAGACAAAGTTTTTTTTTTTAAATTCGATAGTCTAAAATTCTCGTCTGCAACTTCTATCAATTTGGACTAGTCTTTAAAGTTGTCGTGTGGGAATGGGTAGATTGTCTGCCATCAGCATCAATTTTCGCCGTTTCACTCGGAGTTCTCTAAGACAACAAGATCGGGGATTGAGTGGATGATTTTCCTGGTGTTCCCGAGGAAACAACTCTTTGCAACTCATTGATCATTCATTTTTTCAATTTAACCAATTTACAACGTCAATAGTTGACCGTCACTTTCCATTCCCTCTGACCCAAAATATGGCCAATCGACTTAGATATCAAACGAAGTAAGTTCGTAATATACGAGCGCGTGCGTGACATTTCCACCCATTACACGTGTGCGCCTAGTAAAGACTCAGATTAGCTTGTGCATCCGCACAGTCTGATCAGAGTCTTCACTCTGCGTTCTGTAGATAAATACTGACCCAAAGCTTCTTTAAACAATCAGCGAATGTTCTATTTGCCCCGAATGGCTGTCCAGGGTGCTAAATGTGTGCGAGACACGCACATGCGAAATGGTTGAAAATGTCACGCATAGGCTCATATCTTGTCATGGCCATAAAATAAACAGCAAATCGTAAGTCGGTGATCTGCTCTTCACAACAACAGTATAATTCAGTAATAGTTACAGTTTTAGACTCGTGAAACAAACGCATTGATGAAGTCATCAAACCCTTCCGGTCAAAATGAAAGATTTGATTGGTTAATTTGTTTCTTTTAATAGGCAGTGGTGATCCGACAATTTGTTTGTCGAAGTGTTTCATGATAAGGTTGAATCTAAGGCATGACCTTGATTCATTCGACTTTGTGTTTTTGTTGTCGGTAGTGGTGTTTTTTGTTGTTATTTTTTCGGAACAAAAATCGTCTGTGAGCTCAAGGAATTGAACACAAAATTATTAGCTAATGCTTAATTACAGCAGAGGTGCATCGTGCTACACTTCTGATTCGCCGAGCAAAGAAACCATCAAAATCATAACGGAGCCGGCAATGTAGTTCTATAACCCGATGACTCTATTGCAACACCCGATATACGGTCACATAATACAGGTTAAAAAGTAAAACAGCATAATGAGTAAACACTTTCAATAAATGATCCATATGCCTTAAACTATTAGGCTACCACACAGGAACAATTTAGACTGGTACACATTCAAAGAACTTAGTGACGACACTTTTGTTAATAGAATTTTAAAAATGTCTTTTTGAGTAGAATACACTTTGAAAATGCAGAAGTTGCTTGTAACAAGCAAATTCTCCATTTACCACACAGTGACGCTTTTTGTTTGTTTTGTTTGAATGGGGTTTTACGCCGCTTTCAACAATCTTTTAGTTATATCGCGGCGGCTGGAGCAGCTAACAATTGATTCCTGGTATTTCTCACACCAGTACCGCCATCATATCCTTTCCTAGCCTCCAGCTGCTATCCAACAAAGGTCTACGGTTATCGGCTCATTGGTAGGAGACAAATAGTCGGAAAGGATGAGTGCCGCCGTTGGGGATCGAACCCGGGACCTCTAGATTGACAGTCTGACGCGCTACCAACTACGCTATGACGGCGTGACGCTTTTTGACACCACCTAAGAAAACCAATTGGAAAAATATTGTGTAACAAGCAATTGCTTCATACTACACGGTGCGTTTTACTCAGGAGGTTTAAATTTTTTTAAAATTTTATAAGCTGTAAATTGTCGTCTGAAACTTCTTTCAAATTAGACAAATCTAAAATTGCAATTTCTGGTAATGGATTAAAATGTCGAAAATGGATTAAGTTCTACGCCTGTAAAGCATAATCAGGCGGGGATAATATATGACTCATTGAAGATCGATTTGCTTCTATACCAACGTAATGATAGGTTAAAACGATTTGCAGGCGAAAAATTAATTAGGTGACCAAACGCTGATAGGTAAGAATGACACATTCGCCAATGTTGTGGTCTCGAATGTTTTTGTTTGTAAGCAAGTGATATTTTATCGCCGGTGAAGTATATTTCACATAAGCGTGGAACGGTCACTACCTTAGTATTCTCGCTTTATAAAGATGGTAACTTTTCGACATGAATCATGAGAACCTAGACGCAGGTAGATTGTTATCGGTTGCCACAGCAGGCGCAGTTAGGTTATCATGAAGTGCCACATCAGGTGCAGTTAGGTTGTTATGAAGTGCCACATCAATGTCGTTCGTTGTTCTATACGTTGTCATTTCTTTGCTAAAGAAATCGTCAGTTTTCTTAACCAACTCCCACAAAATTTTAGACTGGTTTAAATTGAAAAAAAGATAGTAGATGTCAGTTTCAAGTTAGTGATTTTATGTTTTCAAATCATTGCCTTCTAGGGTAGAAAACATTTTGGACATTGAAGAAATTGCTTGTTACAAGCAATTTCTCCTTAGTCCACAACGCTTTAAAGCTATTATCCTGAGAAGCGTATAAAAATGGGACTGAGTTGGAATTGGTTAAAAGGACTGCCCATCCAAGAAACTGTACTTGATGACAAGATGAGTTTATAAAGTACAGTATATGGAAAAAGGTAAACAAATTAATGTTTGGGGTATAATCCAGCAGCGATAAGGCATCACTGACGTAGACTGTTTTGCCTGTACGTTCCCATAATGCAGGTTAAAATGTTGAAATTTCATTCTTTATTAAAGTGACTGACAGATGATAATTTCTTATAACAACACGGTAGATCATGTAATCTTTTAGAGTGTTTTTGTAAACAATTGACATTTTTTACCCGGTGAAGTACAGTTCAGCCAACCGAGTCTGACAGCGACGAAAGCCTCGCCTGTCTAAACATTCTTTTAGGTAAACATGGTGTGTCGTGATGTGACTTTCAGTCTTGAGTAGCTCTTTTGTTTATAGGTTGTTGTGAAATGTTTACATTTCTCTTTTTCTAGAAGGTTCGTATGTTTAAAATAATCATCATAAGCCCACAAAATATTTTTACTTAAATTACATGAATATCCATAGCAACAACAACAACAAAACGTTTTAAACATACTTTATCAATAGAATAGTAATGGTGCAATTCGCTATTTTGACCAGTGGTTTGTATACAACTATTTTGAGATATCGTATTCGAGGTAGTTATTTAATAATATCAATAAAATGTTCCAATCAAAATCCGAGTTTCATAGCAAAATGCTTTTAAGTATTGTCGTCTATTAAACGTAGATTCAATATAGTCGGAGTAATGTTATTTCTAAATGAACTTTCGGATATAAGTAATGAACGAATAGTGAAATATTTTTGAAATGTTATCAAGTTGATTGGAAAATTTGCCTATCTTAAATTGAGAATAGATTTAATACAATTGTGTTACGAATGTACATTGATTTACGGGGTTGAGGATTCCATTATATTCATGTCGCATCAATAAGCTTTGATTACCATGAAACGTTTTTACACAAACTTTTAATAACTTAAACGTTCACCACAGTATCAACGATCAAAACATTACTTTTGGACTTTAGAAACTAAACCACCCCTTAACTATTCAGAGTGCAATGAACCTGATAAAGCAGAGTGATGTAGGTAGAAGGTTTACTTTATCAAGGTTGTCTTTGCGCCTAGCGATCCAGTTATTCTTAATGTAATTAAGGAAGTGCATCTGTTTCGTCTGGATTAAGTTACTTCAGGTCTTGGTAAAAATATTATCCATGATCTGCATTTCATATAAAAGTGATTTAAATTGAAAGATTTTTAATCTAATTTGTGTAGCTAAAATACCTTGTCAAATAGGATAACTTGTTAGGAAATTAAGATACATGTATGAAATAATTTTTTAAATATTCTCTTAGGAATATGTCAGCCTAGAGAGGCGATTTGGTTTTAAAAGAACCACATGACATAGTTAATACTTTCCTGTACAAACTGTGGATTTTACATTACTGTAATTTTATACTTGAGAAATCATTATGGAAAAAGAAGAAATTGCTTGCAACAAGCAGTTTCTCCTTCTTCCACAATATTTTCTACCACATAGGATGGTTTCGTATCAAATTGTATACAATATCCATTACCGTTTGCAACCTCTTTCAGTTTGGACCAGTCTCAAATTTAAAAAAATGGGAATGGGTTAAGCTACTCATACCTCATAAAACGGAGTGATCTTGTAAAGTAGACAAATGCTGGTCGATGATTCTGAAACGGATTTTATATGAAATACTAAGCTCAAAACTTGATACTGATAAATAATGAAAAAAAGTATTGTGCTATTTAATTAATGTAAGTGTATTTTTTTCAGATATCAGATCGTTCACTTCATTGAACACTGTGTAGACCGACAATGGATAAAGCTTACGAAAAAGACTTTAAGAAATCAAGAAATAACAGACTCGTATACTTTCTTGCTTTTCTAGTAATTGTTTTGCCTGTAATTACCGGAATTTTAGTATGGAAGCTATCGTCGGAAGGTGAAGACTGTGCTCATGACAACAAAGCTTCAATTAACGCGTTAAATCAGCAATCGACAGGAATAGCGAAAGATACAACAACACCAACGACAGCCGATCCTAATGGATACGGACCATGGCGTAATTTACGACTGCCGAAAAACGTCGTACCAATTCATTACGACATAACACTGTTTCAGGACTTTTACAACAACAATTCGTGGTTTTACGGTAACGAATCAATAGAAATTTATGTCAAAGAATCAACTAATATGATCCTAATACATGCGCACTTTCTAAACATTACACAAACTACTCTCGTGGATGTTGGTGGTTCCAATATTCCGATTGCAAAAACTTTTGAGTACGAGACAAATGAGTTTTGGGTGATCCAGACTGAACACATAGTGCCGGGTAACAGTACTTTTGTTTTGAACTTGTCCTTTAACGGAGATATGAAGAGATCTATCGTGGGAGTCTATAAAAGTACATATTTCAACTCACTTACCAATGAACACAAGTAAGCATGAATTGGCGATTTTTCGTTGTTTTGGCGATTTAAATACGGTAGCTAGAGCTTGTCCAGTCTGTAGTGACGACGCTTGGGTTGACAGACAACAGTTTCCTTTTTGCCGTGTGTCCATAGTAATATATTATTCAAACAAATAAAAGTCGTTTGATATGAGCGCATGCGTGACATTTCCAACCATTACACATTTGCGCCAAGTAAAGACTCGGATCAGCCTGTGCATCCGAACAGTCTGATCAGAGTCTTCACATTGTAGATAGATACTGACCCAAAGCTTCTTAAAACAATAAGCAAATATTCTAGTTACCTCCAATTGGCTGTCCAGGGTGCTCAATGTGTGCGAGTCACGCACATGTGAAATGGTTGGAAATGTCAAGCATAGGCTCATATCTTAGTTCAAGTGACATGTCTGAAGTTAGTTGGCGTGGCAATCTATCCATTATTTTACACTTGTTTTAACCCTTTCCTGGACAAACCCGGGATTTTACGTGACTGTGATTTTATACTTGAGAAAACATTGTGGAAAAAGAAGAAATTGCTTGTAACAAGCAATTTCTTCTTTTCCCACATATTTTCTCATATGTAGTTTTGTTTATTTTCATATTGCATCCAATTTTCATTATCATCTGCAACCTCTTTCAATTATGACCATGCAGTCTAAAATTTCAAAAAACGGGAGAGAGTTAAATTGAAATCAAGAACTATGGATATATATGTCGTCTCTCTGATAGGAATAACTCTTTATCTTCCAGAAGCTGTGATATACATGTGATAAAATCATACATTACATTAGCTCAATTTGTTTTTAAATCATCCGGAACTTTTTTGTTAAATGCTTCTGACCATATTTGTTTGCAAAATAACAGTTAGATATTTAAAGTCGAAAGTCCTATAGGAGGACGTTTGGCAAGGTCAGCGATCTTTTTTTCTTCAGATCTATTGCCACATCTAAGTTCGAGCCAGTGGCAGCAAGACGAGCGTTTCCGTGTTTTGACGAACCTGAATGGAAGGCGACGTTCACAGTGACGCTTGTACACAAACCTTCGTATATTGCTCTGTCCAACATGCCAGTTAATGTACGTGTCTGTGTATACCTAGTTGTCTGTAGTTGTTTAATCGAATATATCGTTGTACTCCTATAGTTCTAAAACTAAGGTCGAAAATGAGAATCTCAGGAATTCATGTTGGTTAGAGAAAGAAAGCAATTCCGACAAATCCTTAAAATGTAACAACTATATGTGACTAAATAAATTTCACATCTATCATAATGTTAATCAATGTTTTCCACCCAAATCAGCAATGATATGCACCCATTTCATTAAAACCAAATAAAACAATCATTTGATTTAAGTAGATTTGGTTAAAGTATAAAAGGGGTTACAGTAATAAGAATTTATTTACTAGATTAAGTACAAATATGGTTTGTTGTAGTAGTTTACAAAACTTCATACATGCATGAATACAGTGTATCAATCATCCATTAATCCTTTCCTATACCAACCCGGGATTTTACGTTGCTGAGATTTTATATTTAAGAAAACATTGTGGAAAAAGGAGAGATGGCTTGTAACAAGCAATGTCTCCTTTTCCACAATATTTTCTATCACATAGGGTGGTTTCATTTCAAATTGAATCCAATTTATATTGTTGTCTGCGACCTCTTTCAAATAAGACCAGACTAAAATTCAAAAACAGGAAAGGGTTAAGAACCTTATCAAGCTAACAACAAGATTCCTAAAACCACTTTGTTTCCTGTGCAGTTATTGTTCTTACCTAACTAAGATCTAGTTTACCTATTTGTATTATTATTCATTTTGAAGGTCTCGAACAGCTGGACACATGATCCGACTTTCAACGCAACCCGATTCCAGAAATCTGTAAAAATGAGCACATACCTCGTATGTTTTATAGTCTGTGATTTTGACTACCTCGAGTTATTCACAAAGGACAATGTTCAGGTACCATCTACATTACCTTTCCTGTAAAAACAATGTACGTCAAACGCCAAGAGAGAAGGGTAAAATATTCCTAACAATTATTTCATTTGCCATTTGCCATTGATCCAATGACTCAAAAATATACAAACGTATATAGCAGTATTTTACAGTTTGTTTTTTTTATCCTCGACACAATATTACTAAACCAATATATTCTTATCACTTCGAATTTTAAATGAAATAGAAATTCTTTATTTGTTTTTAGAACGCTAACAGACTTCAGCTGCATGTTGATGCGTCGTAAAACCTTATTCATCTATTAGAGAAAAAGGACCTTCCGGTGTATCGATTTTTCTAAAAAAAGGATAGGGTCACTATATATAATAATAAGGAAAGACCATTCCAGATTCAGAAATTTCCCAAAGAGTGAAGAGTTTCTATTTAAGTCAGATTGCGAAGTCCTTTCAGTTTGACCTCGAACGATACTTATGGCATTTGTCGGTGGTCACTTTTAACTCTACCCTTTCCCGTCCAATCCCTGGTTTTTAAGTCCCTGTGTTTTTATACTTGAGAAAAACTTGTGCGAAAAAATTGTTGAAAAAGAAGAAATTGCTCGAAACAAGCATTTTCTTTTTTTTCCGCAATATTTTCTATTTTTTCTACCATTCTGATTGATTATTTTTCCAATAAATTCGATTTTATATGGTCGACTGCAAAACCTATGAATTTGGACAGGTCTTAAATTTTGAAAAACGGGAAAGGGTAAACAAATCACATGACATTTATTTATTCATTTTCTGATATCAAAATGCAGAATCAAGATTTCCAGGACCTTTTTTGAAATTCAAAGAAGTATTATCTCAAATGCTTCTTTACAAGTGATTGATCGCTGATCCGGACCTGCGACAGGAAGTTGGACCAAGTTAGCAAACTTTTGTAAAGTGTATGATCAAATACATGTAACAATAAATAAAGAAATAGATAAACAAAACAAGAGCATCGCCTACGGGTGCCTACGCTCGGTTGTTGGGTGCTCGATAGTAGACAAAATGCATCTAGAGTTATCTCCCTTAATTATATAGGCTGCTCTTTTGATAGAGAAGAAGTGTGCCAAGTTTCAAGTGAATGCCTGTAGTAGAACCAGAGATATCACAAAATGTCAAAGTTTTCGCACGACGACGACTGCGTCGACGACGACAGCAAGGCAATAGCAATACCTCGGGTTTTCTCCGAAAACAGTCGAGCTAAAATAAATTGAAATGGTTGGCTGGCGACCTAAATATCGAGTCGTAACTACACCTTGACTAAGCTGTAGTTATGACGTTTAAGTCGCAAAACTAACATAAATCTTCACATTAGTGTCGACCGTTGTCGGAGTTCAAAATTCTCTTCCAATGTATATGATTTAATTGGTCTATCGAATTAAAGATTGACAAGCGCTATTCGTCAATTACTCTCTCTTATGCACTTTGTCAAATACTGTTCGCAGGAATGGTCATTTTATGTCAAAATCATCCTAATTGCTTAAAATGTCCTTTCTATTGCTTCTATCGTGGTTTGTAGCAATTAAAAATCGTTTCAATAGCAAAATGTACGACATAATTTATCGTCGTGGAATAAACTTAAATCTTTCAGTGGAGATGATCCTAGGTTATAAAAGATTAATTATAGGTTCATCGTTTAACCACGCTTTTAACTAATTAACAGGTGGCAAAAAATTAGATGGGCCCAAATTGAAAGAAGTTACAGGTGGCATTTCAAAGTGCACATGAATTGGAAAATTTATACCAAATAAGGTAGATAGTGTTGTGAGAAAAGAGGGAAATATTTGCTACTAGTAATTTTTATTTTTCCACAAAGTTTTGATAAGCATTTTACTTCTGAGCGTCAAAAAAGCGGGATTGTGTGGTAATCGGTAGCCATAAACAATGATATAGAGGACCTTGAAAGCCATTAAATACCATGCTGAATTTAATTTCGTCTTAATCAATTTGATACGCCACCAGATTTCAAGAATTTTCATTAGCGTTTTCCGGATACATCGACGGCGAGCAGTTAAAATCTCTAAATCTCGGCTTGATAACCTACAGCTACGATAGTTTGGTCGCCACATTACGATGTATCGAAACATGTATCAGACATTACATCATGTTGTATTAAGATTAAACCATTCCCATTCAATGACACTTAAGGACGCCCAAAGAAAAAAAGCTTCTAAAAACATTGTGGAAAAAGAATAAATTGATATCTTCATTATCAACAATGGTTTCTACTAGCTAGAGAGGTTATAAAAACACAGTTTCATATGCTTGAAATTGTCGTCTGCAACTCGTTTCACGTTGGACCAATCTAAAACTTTGCTCTCTGTTCACGGGTTAATCAAATATTTTGTTCATTTTTACTACAGTCCTGATGTCGTCTGCATGTTCGTTCATGTCTGCGTCAGCGTCTTTGTAGTCCAAAACTTGACATTTTCCTAAATCTCTACTGTCAATGTACTTAGCAACCTCATGTTTCACATTTATATTACTTGTGAAAAGACCTTTCTGATGTTTTGAAGTTCAAGGTCGTGGGTCAAGGTCATGTTCAAAGGGAATCTCGTCCATACTTTGACACGTTCCTATACCTCTAGTGTCAATATACTTAGGAACCCCATATTTCACAGTACTACTACTTGTGACAATACCTTTATGACGTTTTAAAGTTCAAGGTCATTTGTCAAGGTCTTATTCAAAGGGCATCTCGTCCAAAAACTTTGACATTTTCCAATATCTCTACTATATATGTACTTAGGAACCTCATAAATCACATTTCCATTACTTGTGACAAGAACTTTCTGATGTTTTGAAGTTCAATGTCATTGGTCAAGGTCATGTTCAAAGGGTATCTCGTCCAAAAACTTTGACATATTCCTAAATCTCTACTGTCAATGTAAATAGGAAGTTCATATTTCACATTTATATTACTTGTGACAAGACCTTTCTGATGTTTTGAAGTTCAAGGTTATTGGTCAAGGTCTTGTTCAAAGGGCATCTCGTCCAAAACTATGACACATTTAGTTATCTCTACTCTCAATGTACTTAGGAACCTCATATGTCTCATTTCTATTACTTGTGACAAGACCTTTATGGTGTTTTAAAGTTCAAGGTCATTGTTCAAGGTCTTGTTCAAAGGACATTTTGCCAAAAACTTTGTCATTTTCCTATATCTCTGTTTAAGCTACAAGGCATCTTCAGCCGTGCTTTTGCAACCGCATGCGGTACGCTTGTCTATTCTTATGTAAAATATCATTGTTCGACGGTTAAATACAAATTAAAAATTGTTCAAAGCAAACTGGTGTATAATTAGGAAGAGATTATTTTGTCTTTATTAGGTATTAATCTAACAATGTAAATATATTGTATGGATACGCGAAGTAGAATCATACATTAATATGATAAAGCTTATAGGTTCATACCTCAGTGAAAAATTAAATTAAAATAAAAAAATCTCTTAATTCTAATTTAATTTCTTAGAATTTAATGCCGCCAAGAAAAAAAAGCAAACATTTTATAAGTTTTGAGTAAAATTTTATTGATCCATTTTTTTTCTTTTTTGGCGAGAATAAAGATAGTTGCAAGCTCAAATTTTGTTGATAAAGTTTAATAAAAACACCAGATAATCAAAATGATTGCATATTACAGTCGAAATTAGATTGAACTATTTTCACCAAGATGTTATTTCTATTTCATCTGCTATCGTTTCAAAACCAGCAATGGTTGATAAGTATATTTTCTTGATTCATTGACCGCGTCTGTAAAAAATCGATCGACCAACCAAATCATTCATTTAACCCATTCCAACACAGTGGAATTTTAGACCGGACCAAATTGAAAGGATGTGCAGACGACAATTTCAAGTTGATGGAATTTTAAATTTTTTCGTCTTTTTGGATAAAAAACATTGTGGATAATGAAGAGATTGCTTGATCCAAGCAATTTCTTCATTTTCCACAATGTTTTCCAAAGCTTTTTCGTTGAGGGGCGTAAAAAGGAGGGGCTGATTGGGAATGGGTTAAAACAGCAATTAAATTTGAACTCCGACATACATGCTGGGCATTTTTGTTGGTTTTGGACTAAAACGTCATAACTCAAGCTTATTCAAGCCGTAGTCACGACGTTTTTATCGTTAACCAAGCATTTTACGGGCAGGACTAGCCCTCTGCAAGTACGACTGTTTATTTACTGTAGATCCGCGTGTATGCGCCGTCTGATCGTGTCAATCAAACACAATACGCACTTGAAGTAGCAAAAACTACCGTCGAGCTGTATACGGACAAATTCAACATCTCGTATCCACTACCAAAACTTGGTAAGTTATACAAAATCTTGATAAATAATGTGGTCATTAGGCGTGTCGTATCTACAGCTTGAATAATGCTGTAGTTTCGACATTTTCACGCCCTACGACGAAATGCATTATATGAATGCAAAATAGTTTTTCAGTGATAATATGAAGTTGGTGATATTGAAATATTGTCCTTAGCCAGATTTTTAAATGGAAGTTTCGTAGGTCCACGAACATTTGCCGATTAAACATACTTTAAACGAGAAAATTTAGAAGTGTGTGAAGTTGGCAGGACATTAGACATTAGACATTCGACCGAATGTCTAACTGGAAAATTAGACATTCAAATATCAATGTCTAACTGCCCAATTAGACATTAGACATTCGATTAGACATTCGACCAAACCCGTTTTTGAATATCTAACTGCCCAATTAGACATTAGACATTCGATTAGACATTCGACCAAACCCGTTTTTGAATGTCTAACTGCCTAATTAGACATTAGACATTAGATCAGATATTCGACCAAACCCGTTTTTGAATGTCTAACTGCCAAATTAGATATTGGAAAATAGGGACACTTAACACTTTTGAAACATAACATATCAAAATTCCTCTGCGTGTTGCATTAAATACACTTATGTTTCTTCAATCAAATAAACGTTCTTTTATAGATGTTTTTAACCGATTGAAAGATAAAATTATTGACTTTCAACAATTTAGATGTCTTTTAACTCATTCGTTCTGATGTCAGTTTGACGCTGATTTCATCTACAAATTGATTGTAAATTTTTCCATACCCTATAGCAAACGGAACATTTTGACCAAAATCGATAATTTAATCCAAATTACCGATTGATTGTTATTGTTTTCCGATGACAAAGATGAACAATTTATGATTAGAATTTCAAACGGTTTCATTCAAAGACTTCATAATTCTTTTTAAAATCTATCATTGCACGTCGAAAAAAGTAAGCTGATCAATGTCTAGGCCAAAGATATGGTCTAGGTAACCGGACAATAGCCCCTCCGGACAATATCCCCTTCTATGTTTTTTGATATGGCGGACATTATCCCCTTCCTAAATTTAACAGGGCGGACATTAGCCCCTTCGCCATTCTAACAGGACGGACAAAATCCCCTTCCTCATTTTAACCATGCGGACATTATCCCCTTCATCGTTTTACTACTGCGGACAAAAGCCCCTTTCTGTAATATATCACAGACAATTCACGGTTGCTGGATTGGATATAATTCCGGTATTTCACATGAAAACCAGTCAAAGATTGTAAAAATTATAATAATAATCAATGATATACTCTGATTCTACTGGCGACTGATATGTTGTAAAAAAAAAACTCATACAAAATTGTAGCTACGATGTTTCGGTCTCATACCAACACCATGTATACAAAAGAGAAAAAGATAAGATCATATGGAAAAGGTAATAATATAGCTAATATTCAGCATGTTCTATTTTGTTAAGTCGGATTTAAATCTTAGAGTGTCAGGACAACATATTTCCAGATGGCTTCGAATAGTTAAAAGTTAACACGAGGTTCATTTTAAAGAAACATGCTGGTAAAGAGGGACAAGCTCCTCTTTGCCTTTACCATGACGTTTTCTAGAATACAAATTTTATGGAGTCGCTCGCATAGAAATGTGCAAAGGTATTCAGTTAAAAATTGAGCACTGGTTTATTATTCAATAAAAAAAGAGTAAAATTTATATTAATCTGGGCTTATTGTTCGTTTCGTTACTTAAGCCAGAGAAACTAAGAACAATTTTACGAAGGGGATAATGTCCGCCGATCGTTGGGATGGTGTCCGCCCTGTTAATAATAGGAAGGGGATTTCGTTCGCCCTATCCGAATGACGAAGGGGCAAATGTCCGCCCTGTTGAATTTTGGAAGGGGATAATGTCGATCTTGTCGAAAAACATAGAAGGGGATATTGTCCGGAGGGGCTATTGTCCTAGATTCATGGCCTAAAAGAAGTAATAGTTATAGTTCATTTCTGACAATTTACGCGATTCAACCTAAGCGGAGCGCAAGTTTATTCGTGTAAATTGTCAGAATATGAACAATAACTGTTTTACCGATCGACTTAAATTTTCATCCAATAACGCTATATCCAGTGAGTCGCGAGTAAATCTATGATGTCGGTCATTTTTGTTGCGTCATACATTCTTAAATAAAAGCGACGTAAACAAAAAGGGGGAGCAAATTTGACCATTCTCATGCTTTGATAGATGTTTCGTCATTTGTCGTGACGGTTTCAACAGGAAAATTACGCTCTAACTCATGCTTGGCGAACAAAAATTTGCGGATTCAGCTAAAATAATAGATTTTATATTCTATTTTTTAAACTTTTAACGGACAATCTTTTTTAGCATTTTATTTTGAAAAGTAATAATTAAAAAATACGGGTCGTCTAATGCGGGATATTAATTTCCACAAATGTTTGCAACGAGAATGGTTCAATGGGCCCCTACCGATATACGGAGTTGTCCTGAAAATTGCCCTATAATTAACTCCCTTGACTTAACTGGGTAGTTCCGGTTTAAATTTGCTATATAGAGTATATAAGGGCCCGATTAGCTCAGTTGGTAGAGCACTTGACTTCAAACCTCAAGGTCACGGGTTCGAGCCCTGGGCTGACCATATCAACTAACAAAACTAATTGTCTTTCGGATGAGACGTTAAACCGAGGCCCCGTGTGACGATGCTATCCATCGAGCACGTTAAAGAACCAGGCGGAGCTCTCAGTAGTTTCGTCCTGTATCCTTGCACTATCCCCCGTAACAACTAACCGTCTTCTGGGGGCGTCGCTCACATGGGCATGTGCTACGGTAGCGACGATAAATAAACGGAAATACACACACACAGACTAAATGTTCCTATTTTGCGTAGAATCAGATATTTTTTTCAGAAATCAATACAGAGGAATGTTGAGTCTCTTAGAATATGGAATTGATGTGGTAGTTTATATTAACGTTGACACGTTTTAATCGTTTTTTTTTTCTCCCGACCTAGGAACCAATTTCATTCTCGTCCAGTTTTCATATTTTAATTCTCATTTTCGAAACAAAATTAGCAAAGGCGTCCTTTGTAGGAAATCATTGCGTTTACTTCTTTAACTTGAAAAGAAAAAACAATTAAAAAAAAAAAAAAAAAAAAGAATTCAATAGGGTAGAAATACTGTGCAAATTTGCTTATTATTTTTCTACAATGTATTCTCAATTTGATAGCCACCGGGACGTATAAACCAGGGTTAACAAGAATAAATTTTACATAAAAAATATAAATTTTCATCAGATGCTAAAGCTTGTGCAGGTTGATTGATTTAAATTGGTTTACCCATTCCCACACAATGACGCTTTCAGGCGCCCCTTAAGAAATATAATTGGGAAAACAGTGTGTAAAATGACAAAATTGCTTGTAACAATCAATATTTTCTTTTTGCCGGATGTTTTCTACCCAGAAAGATGGAAATATCTACAAAAATTCAAGACAAAATGTTGAGTTTCATTTTCAGATGTTATAAAAATCTAGATATGCTTGAATTTACTGAGCTTTCAATGATTTGCCAAAGAACGGTGACTGGTTTATTATTTTTTTTTTCTTTAGTATTTTTTCGTAGTAGGGGTAGATACCTTTAAAATGCCACTGCTCTTAGGCGTGTAGTTATTTAGAACAATCTTTGCTAATGTAATGACTTAATTGTAAACCCTTACAACGGAAACAACATCGCCCAGCAAGGCTAATAGAAATAACCAAAACTGAAATTTGCGTTTCTTTAGTCCTTCAGTGTATGAGTTGTGCATTTATGTTATCCACGATACAATTGAAAAACCAGCCACATTAAAATCCAGCATTGAGATTAAAATCAAATAGCAAGGTAATCGCTTATGCCCCTTACAGAGACCAGGAGTGTGCGTCGAATAGTTGACATCAGCCGTAAAATGTCGTATGATCTATGTAGGGGTTTACAAGTACCAAATCATCTCGCGATAAATCTGTAAGTGCAAAAGACAACGAACGTTCTATTTTTCTAACATATCATTTGAGAAAAAGTTAATATATGTGTGGTGACTTGATCGTCGAAACAAACTACAGCTTGAATAAGCTGTAGCCAAGACGTGCTAAAGGTCCAACATCGATTTGTATTTGGTTTATGTCCTAATCAAAATAAAAGAGTATAGTGACATTTTATAAAATTTCTGAGTTGTTATGTCTCGACGGAGGCCAAGGGGCGGGGCCAGCAATCCACTAATTGATATCCCTTCACTTGCTATGTCATAATTTGATACCCATAAGATTGGCCTGACCTTACCGTTACCATGTTTTGGCGACTACCAAACAGCTTTCGAAATTATACATCATATGGTGAAGCAGTCCTACTCTCAAAGACTTAAAATGAATACTCGAATGTACATTATTTATCAATTAAATACAAATAACAGATCATCGAATTTAATTTTCTCAACTTTGATCGGCCTATTCCTTTATCGTTAAAAGTCCTCGTAAACGCTATGCATATTATATAGTCTTTGCAACTCATTTGCCATCAAATACAATAAAAATCAAGCCATCGTCATAGCGCAGTTAGTAGCGCGTCGAAGTGTCAGTCTACAGGTCTCTCATCCTTTCCGACTATCTGTCTCCCACCAATGGGGCTGATAATCGTAGACCTATGTGGGGTAGCGGCTGGGGTCAAGAAAAGATGAAATGTTTGTAGTTGTAAGAGAAATACAAGGAATCCGTTGTCAGGTGCTCCAGTCACCGCGATATGACTGAAAGATTGACAAAAGCGGTGTAAATTCCCATTTAAAAAAAACATAAAAAAAAACAATACAAAACAAATTATTTATTTGATGTTAAAAGCGGCCAACATGAGGTTAAATGTTTTCAACCAAACAACTGTAACACAAACAACCAGAACCTAGTTACTTAAGCTATATTTATCTTTTGCTTTAGTTACTTGTCTACTCCGAGAACACACGTATATTGTACTGAGTAAAATCTTCACTGTAAAACTCCCACCTTATAGTGTTATAGCTTTCCATTATTTATATGATCACTTCATTTTATTTCTTGAAATAGTTAGAGCGTAATAGTGCTGTAGTAGCACCTTTATGTTTTAGCCAGCGTGTTCGGGACGTGTTTGATTTTAAAGAACACGCTCCACACGCCATCGACACACTGACACACGTTGTTACACGCTGAGTATATCGACAGATGTCGTGCATGCTCACAATTCCTCAGTGTGTTACGAACGAGTTGAAATACGTTCCGAATAACGTTCAGTACACTAGAGACAGCCAATGTACACGTTCAAATACGCTGCGAGCACGCTAGAAGCACGTTGGTTAAAGGTTACACAGAACGTGTGCCTGGCCAGTCTTTAACGCGTTCCTGGCGTGTGGAAGCATTTCAGTATTTCATGCCCCTGTCACACTATAACGTATAAGCCAACGTACGCCGAACGCATTGCTTACCTCTGGCGTAACATGACTTATGAAAGCGTAGAACAGCTTACGTCCAGCGTTTGCCTAGCGTTCTTAACTTATGAGGAACGTATGAAGAACTTATGAGGAACGTATGCCCAACTATCGCCAAACTTGTGCACAGCGTGCTTGTAGTGCACGTGACGTTCGTGACGTCAGATACATGTATGATATTTATCTCTTGGCTACCCAGTCTTCATTATTTATGTAGTTGAAGATCGGTAAACATGTCCCTAAAGAATCAAAGGAAAAACTCGGGAAGAGGCCGCGCAAAGAAAACTTCAGCGCCTACACGTTCGGCGTCTTCCCTATCTCCTAAACAGACAGACGATAACGGAAATAACCAGCATTCGGACAATGATGATCAAAACCGCCCTCGTTCGGACTCAAATGCTTCTCCAGTGGCGTCTGTGAACGAAACTGTAGTCTCTATTGCTCCGTCTGACTCGAACTCGTCACATACACAAAACGACAGACAGAAGCGTTGGCCTCTTCTTCTTCGGATCCAACTAGCCATATACAAAGCAGCTTCAATCACATTATTTTGGTGATTCAATATGGCTAGCTGATATTCTCGTCTAAGTCTCTCATGGTCTTCCATTTCT
This sequence comes from Fragum fragum, assembly GCA_946902895.1. NCBI lineage: Eukaryota > Metazoa > Mollusca > Bivalvia > Cardiida > Cardiidae > Fragum > Fragum fragum. Next base: position 54,105,642 of record OX336365.1, read on the forward strand.
CACCAATCTGAGTGGTATGATTTACTCATGTGTACCAAATTTGTACAAGATGAGCTCAGAACGCTTGCAGATACGCTACCCGTAAGTTACAAATACGTTCAGTACGTTCTACATACGTTCAAAGTACGCTGAGTACCCTACCAGTGCGTCGTACATACGCTCAATACGTCGATGAACGTTTGGAATAAGTTACCCATAAGTTAGGAGTACGTTGCTTGTAGGTTACAAACACGTTATGCATACGCTAAGCACACGCTACACAAGCGTCCAACGGACTTTTACGTATGGCAACGTATGCGAACGTATGAGTAACTTACATGTAACGTACATGAACCTATGCATTACTTACAAGTAGCGTACATGAAACTTATGAGCAACGTACTATCCATACGTCGGCATACGTTGGAAATTTTGTGCATGCACAAAATTTTTCAACATACTCGACTTACGACGACGTATGCCAGCGTATGACAGCGTACTAAGAGTAGTATGCAAAACTTATGCCCAACGTATGCAACGTACACCAACGTACAGACTGAATTTCTCATACGTCGGCGTACGTTGGTGCTATACGCTGTAGTATGACAGAAACTTAACAGAAAATTGGTAAAGGTTTCACCGTTCTACTTAATGATTTTCTACCATCAGCTGGTCATATTTACATGTATATATATTCTAATACGACAATTGCGTTAATTATGTTGTTTTTAACTTGAAGCAGTGGAAAAATATGTTATATATTGTGAAATTTAGAAAAACTATTTTTGAACAGAATTTTCTGAAAAAGAAGCATGTCCATTTGTTTTGTTGTTGTTATTGTTGTTTTAAACGGGTTTCTTTTTTTTTTTCATGAAAAATTTGACATTCGATATAATGTTGACTTTATTTGATTACTCGTATTTTTTTTAACTTTATGATAACATGTCTAATCGAATGTCTTATGTCTAATTGGGCAGTAAGACATTAAAAACGGGTTTGGTAGAATGTCTATTCGAATGTCTAATTGGGCATGGCAGACACCATCCCCTCGATCGGCGGACATTATCCCCTTCGTAAAATTGTTCCAAGTTTCTTCGGGCTTAAGTAACGAAACGAACAATAAGCCCAGATGTATATAAATTTTACTTTTTTTTTTATTGAATAATAAACCAGTGCTCAATTTTTAACTGAATACTTTTACACATTTCTATGCGAGCGACTCCTTAAATTTGTATTCTAGAAAACGTCATGGTAAAGGTAAAGAGGAGCTTGTCCCTCTTTACCAGCATGTTTCTTTAAAATGAACCTCGTGTTAACTTTTTACAATTCGAAGCCATCTGGAAATATGTTGTCCTGACACTCGAAGATATAAATCCGACTTAACAAAATAGAACATGCTAAATATTAGCTATATTATTACCTTTTCCATATGATCTTATCTTTTTCTCTTTTGTATACATGGTGTTGGTATGAGACCGAAAAATCGTAGCTACAATTTTGTATGAGTTTTTTTTACAACATATCAGTCGCCAGTAGAATCAGAGTATTTCGTTGATTATTATTATAATTTTTACAATCTTTGACTGGTTTTCATGTGAAATACCGGAATTATATCCAATCCAGAAACCGTGAATTGTCTGTGATATATTACAGAAATGGGCTTTTGTCCGCAGTAGTAAAACGATAAAGGGGATAATGTCCGCCCTGTTAATATGAGGAAGGGGATTTTGTCCGCCCTGTCAGAAAGGCGAAGGGGTTAATGTCCGCCCTGTTGAATTAAGGTAGGGGAAAATGTCCGCCATGTCAAAAAACATAGAAGGGGATATTGTCCGGAGGGGCTATTGTCCGGTTACTTAGACCATATCTTTGGCCTAGACATTGATCAGCTTACTTATCAGTTTTTTCGACGTGCAATGATAGATTTAAAAAGAATTATGAAGTCTTTGAATGAAACCGTTTGAAATTCTAATCATAAATTGTTCATCTTTGTCATCGGAAAACAATAACAATCAATCGGTAATTTGGATTAAATTATCGATTTTGGTCAAAATGTTCCGTTTGCTATAGGGTATGGCAAAATTTACAATCAATTTGTAGATGAAATCAGCGTCAAACTGACATCAGAACGAATGAGTTAGAAGACATCTAAAGTGTTGAAAGTCAATAATTTTATCTTTAAATCGCTTAAAAACATCTTTAAAAGAACGTTTATTTGATTAAAGAAACTTAAGTGTATTTAATGCCATACGCAAAGGAATTTTGATATGTTATGTTTCAAAAGTGTTAAGTCTTCCTATTTTCCAATGTCAAATTTGGCAGTTAGACATTCAAAAACGGGTTTGGTCGAATATCTGATCTAATGTTAGGCAGTTAGACATTCAAAAACGGGTTTGGTCGAATGTCTAACCGAATGTCTAATGTATAAGTGGGCAGTTAGACATTCAAAAACGGGTTTGGTCGAATGTCTAATCGAATGTCTTAAGTCTAATGTGGCAGTTAGACATTCAAAAACGGGTTTGGTCGAATGTCTAATCGAATGTTTAATGTCTAATTGGGCAGTTAGACATTCAAAACGGGTTTGGTCGAATGTCTAATCGAATGTCTAATGTCTAATTGGGCAGGTAGACATTCAAAAACGGGTTTGGTTGAATGTCTAATCGAATGTCTAATGTCTAATTAGGCAGTTAGACATTCAAAAACGGGTTTGGTCGAATGACTTATCGAATGTCTAATGTCTAATTGGGCAGTTAGACATTCAAAAACGGGGTTGGTCGAATCTCTTATCGAAAGTCTAATGTCTAATTGGGCAGTTAGACATTCAAAAACGGGGTCGGTGGAATGTCTAATCGAATGTCTAATGTCTAATGTGGCAGTTAGACATTCAAAAACGGGTTTGGTCGAATGTCTAATCGAATGTCTAATGTCTAATGTGGCAGTTAGACATTCAAAAACGGGTTTGGTCGAATGTCTAATCGAATGTCTAATGTCTAATTGGACAGTTAGACATTCAAAAACGGGTTTGGTCGAATGACTTATCGAATATCTAATGTCTAAGTAGGCAGTTAGACATTAAAAAACGGGTTTGGTCGAATGTCTAATTAAATGTCTCTTGTCTAATTGGGCAGTTAGACATTCAAAAACGGGTTTGGTCAAATGTCTAATCGAATGTCTAATGTCTAATTGGGTGGTTAGACATTCAAAAAACGGGTTTGGTCGAATGTCTAATCGAAAGTCTAATGTCTAATGTGGCAGTAAGACATTCAAAAACGGGTTTGGTCGAATGTCTAATCGAATGTCTAAAGTCTAATGTAGCAGTAAGACATTCAAAAACGGGTTTGGTTGAATGTCTAAACGAATGTCTAATGTCTAATTGGGCAGTTAGACATTCAAAAACGGGTTTGGTTGAATGTCTAATCGAATGTCTAATGTCTAATTGCGCAGTTAGACATTCAAAAACGGGTTTGGTTGAATGTCTAATCGAATGTCTAATGTCTAATTGGGCAGTTAGACATTCAAAAACGGGTTTGGTCGAATGTCTAATCGAATGTCTAATGTCTAATTGGGCAGTTAGACATTCAAAAACGGGTTTGGTCGAATGTCTAATCGAATTTCTAATGTCTAATTGGGCAGTTAGACATTCAAAAAACGGGTTAGGTCGAATGTCTAATAGAATTTCTAATGTCTAATTGGGCAGTTAGACATTCAAAAAACGGGTTTAGTCGAATGTCTAATAGAATGTCTAATGTCTAATGTGGCAGTTAGACATTCAAAAAACGGGTTTGGTCGAATGTCTAATCGAATGTCTAATGTCTAATTGGGCAGTTAGACATTCAAAAACGGGTTTGGTCGAATGTCTTATCGAATGTCTAATGTCTAATTGGGTAGTTAGACATTCAAAAACGGGTTTGGTCGAATGTCTAATCGAATGTCTAATGTCTAATTGGGCAGTTAGACACTAAAAAACGGGTTTGGTCGAATGTCTAATCGAATGTCTAATGTCTAATTGGGCAGTTAGACATTAAAAAAACGGGTTTAGTCGAATCTCTTATCGAATGTCTTATGTCTAATTGGACAGTTAGACATTCAAAAACGGGTTTGGTCGAATGTCTAATCGAATGTCTAATGTCTAATTGGGCAGTTAGACATTCAAAAACGGGTTTGGTCGAATGTCTAATCGAATGTCTAATGTCTAATTGGGCAGTTAGACTTTCAAGAACGGGTTTGGTCGAGTGTCTAATCGAATGTCTAAAGTCTAAATGGGCAGTTAGACATTCAAAAACGGGTTTGGTCGAATGTCTAATCGAATGTTTAATGTCTAATTGGGCAGTTAGACATTCAAAAACGGGTTTGGTCGAATGTCTAATCGAATGTCTAATGTCTAATTGGGCAGTTAGACATTCAAAAACGGGTTTGGTCGAGTGTCTAATCGAATGTCTAATGTCTAATTGGGCAGTTAGACATTCAAAAACGGGTTTTGTCGAATGTCAAATCGAATGTCTAAAGTCTAATCAGGCAGTTAGACATTGGTATTTGAATGTCTAATGTGGCAGTTAGACATTCGGTCGAATGTCTAATGTCTAATGTCCTGCCAACTTCACACACTTAAAATTTAGATTGGTTCAAATTGAAAGAGGTTGCAGACGATAAATTAGACTATGTACCAACAAAGAAAAAGACGGTATATGTTGTAAACTACATTATGGAAAATAAGAAATTGCTGTGACGAGCAATTTCTTCCCTTCCCACAAAGTTTCTCCTTGCATACAATCGTATTGTGGTGAAAATAAGTGATTGAATTGGAATTGATTACATACATTACTACGCTTTACTTTTCATGTATTTTTAACAGTGCAAATTATTTTCTAAAGGTTTCATTTTCGAGATTGTTTAGTTTGTTGAACAGTTTTCTTACAATTACCATTATCATGTTATTATCATTATCATTATCTTACTATTACATTACTACTCTTTTTACTATTTTGTGTGTTTGGGGGTTGGTGTCAGGTCTGATTCTGACATACCATTTAAACTACTATAATTTTAAGATCTCATCGCGATCCCTGACTTTGTATCTGGAGCCATGGAACATTGGGGACTGATCACATTTCGTGAGACCAATATTTTGTATGATCCTGATCAAGCGTCTACAGCCAACCATCAGAGAGTGACAATCGTCGTAGCACACGAGGTCTCACATCAGGTTAGTTCTTTATATTAAGCTCTGCACAATACAGTAGTTTTCAATTATAAATTTGAAAGAGTTACCTTACATTTACAGAGCTACACTCTCTTTAAAAAAAATAAAATAAAAAAAACAAACAATTATAACATTTAAAAAAAGAGAGTGAAACAACAAAAGCACCACAACCATCAATAAAACAATAACAAAAACAACACTGCCTCCATACACACGATTTAACAGCACTAACCGTTATTCGCAGTTTTAATATTGATAGTAGGTTGTTATTTCCAGTTTCAGCATTTTATCTGTTTTCACGGATAAATACTGATAGAACTGAGAAAAATAATAAAAAGAAAAACTTGACACTATCCAAATTTTCAGAATTTTTTGTTCTTTGTAAAACACTAAATAATGAACTAGCAAATAGAGACCAAGCGACTGCACAAAACCTTTAAAATCGTACAAGTATAGTTGATATCCATTATCGTGTATAGTGAGAAAAGCGTGCATACAATAAACATTGCTTTCATTTGGTACAAGTTTGTCTTAACTCAGCTTACAAGATAAAGAGACATCTTAAATTAATTCGGACTTTGCACTATTGTGAAAATGCTACGACTTCCACATTACCAACGCCACGAAGCCAACGGCAGGCTTTGGACTTGTCAGTCTTAAATTGCTATCGGCAAACATTTATAGATTTGAGAACTCCTGTACACAAATCATGGTCACATGCTGACCGGCCAAGACCTAGAGCAGTACTAGTGACGTCACGTCGATTGATCGTCAAATACGGGTGCGACTTTGCGTCAGAAACATCAACTACTAGAGAGAGATTATGTGGTAGGGTTAAGCCAAAACTTTAAGGAACCGTTTGAAAGCAGCTGGACTTAGAGCTCGAATGCCACATCTTACACCTAATCATAGGCGCAACAAGTTGGCTTGGAAACGTCAGACCCAAGCATGTGTGTCAGAGAGGTGGACAAATATTGCGGTGGAGGTCTTATAGTTTGTGGATGTTTTTGTGCTCAATGACGTCCTCCTCTTGTTCAAGGAAATCTAACCGCTAACCAGTAGGGTAATCAGGTTTTGTAACTCTTTTGCTCCCGTTTATTCAGAGACACGAGCCTGGTCTTAAGTTTCAGTACCATAAATCCAAGCAACACACAAAATTTCAAACAAAAACACTTTCTAAGAAATGCCGGTATTGAAATTAGACTGACCTTCACGCAGCCCTAACCTCCATCCGATTGATAATGTCTGGGACGAGCTAGGCCTCCGTGTTCGTCAGCAAGCCAATCCACCTCAAACGTTAGGATACAATACAATACACTTTATACGCTCCATTCCCCCTTTTTTGAAAAGGAGGTAAACGTACATGAAATACAAATATACGAGATAACAAATAAAAAAACGAATAAAATGTACATTTATGTCATGAGAAATATAGAGATTGGGACGAAGATAGAAATTTAGAATTTGTCCATAGTTATCTTTATAAATTTGCATACATTTACATTTTTCGTTGTCTTTTTAGTATTCATTAGTGATTCAAATTTCAAAGTGTTACAGTTTTTCGTAAAATCAGAGGGTATGAAACGTTTTCTTTCTGCTACAAAGGAACAACAGTTAAAAATGTAATGGTATTCGTCACCAATTTCGGTATTTCAAAGGGTACATGTTCGTTCAGATATTTTAGTTTTCGGCCATCTTCCTGTTTCAATAATTAGAAATTTAATCATTGCTTTTAATAGAACAGAGGGAGTCTCTATTAATTATCTTTCAAACCCATTTTTTTCTTTATCAGTTCATACGTATGACAACTGTCACTATTTTCGATATATCTAAACCACGGATTTATGAAAAGATCTTTTGTTTTAAGATAACTTTATCCATTTCTTGTAAAGAAACGACTGGTTATCCCAAATATTAAACATTACACATTTTTGAAAAATAACTTTGATTTATTCAATCCATTTAAATAGGGATATATTTTCATCCGTGTCAGGATTCTTATAAAGATTAAACATAATTTAATAGACGTTGGAGAGTAGCGTATTGTGTTCATTTGAAATTATCTTTGTCCATAAGGCTATTTGTCTTGATTCTATTTCTATCGTTAAAGAGAGGACTCCAGTTTCTCCATATATGATATAATTTGGGTTAGCTTTTTAACATTCAAATTTACCCTAAGAACTTAAGTTGTACTTTTTCTAAAATATCATTACTTTCGAAAGCCCAGACCTCGCTACCATAAAGTAATATCAGTTTAACTTTTTTTTCAAAAATGTTCGATTTGCGTATCGATTTCTTATTTTTGTTATCTCTTTTTTTCCGGGGGGGGGGGGTTAAGCTGTACATAGCGAGTGTTGCTTGGTTTGCTATCTCGCATTTGGCCATAACGGCTAAATATGATTCCAAGATATTTAAATTCGCTTAACGTTTCAATAGGTGCATGATTATACGTAAAATTGTTTGTTTTTGTCTACCTTTAGACAAAACAACTGTTCTTGCTTTTAAGGTGCCGTGAAAAACAATAATCTTGTTAAAGGTTTAAAGCGTTTGAAGATCTTCGGCAGAGTCGCCAAGTATAATTGTATCATCGGCATATGAAAGAATAACGATTTTTAAATAGGCAATAAGATCATTAGGGGATCTTGAACGTACCCTTGTTGAACAATGGAGGCGTCTTCCTCAGGCAGTGTTCACAAATGTTCTAAGATCCATAAGGAGGCGTTGCGTTTCTGTATGAGAGGCTAGAGGTAGATGGAATAGATATCGAAAACATAAGTACTGTCTTTTGATCATCATTTGAATTTTACTTTGAGGGTACCCTAACCCCTTTGACGTTTATAAATATGACACCCTACCTCTGATAAATTTGTATACCTCTAGATATTTTGTGGTCTAAATGCACAAAAAATCCTTGCAGTGTATCGAATATAAAAATTTAGTTGCAAAAATTCGCAGTGTGAAGTTTTCATTTTTACTCAATATATTTTGTAAACTAACTCGTTTGATATCTCAACGGACTAATTAGTTGGTAGTCCTTATGCGTGGTCAGCAATCAGTCAATTAGATTGGTTGGTGTATATAGAGCCTGGTTTCTTTAATTTCAGTGGTTTGGTAATTTGGTGACGATGGCCTGGTGGGAAGACTTGTGGCTTAACGAAGGATTTGCTACCTATATAGAATATTTGGGATCTGCTGACCATGAACCAGGTTGGGATATGGTATGTACGGTCGAAATATAAATAATGCTGACAAAATAGATATTGGGAGGCTCCGACAGAAAGCATACGTCAACTTTTTTTGACTTGAGGCATTAATCGATCCATGAAATTCACGTAATGTAAATGCTTTATTCAAAAAAATGATTCTGTTTTCCTAAACATTACAACAAATCATTTGTTGTCTATTGTTCTTCAAACGAAAAACAGATACTTCGATAGTTCTAATTTCTTCATCCTTTTCATTATTATCATTATGATCATTACTGGCCTTTTTCCCATAAACATTTTTTGCTTGCTTTGTGTCATGCATTTCTACATGAGAATTTCTTTTGCACAATGATTATAGAGTTGTTATACAGCGGTTACAAGCCCTTTGTATTAGGTAAATGGTTATGTTTTCATACGTTTAAATTCAAAAATGGTTTTCAAATCCAATATCAATTCATTTTTCTGTTTTACTTCTACCACTTTTTCTTAAAATAATGCAAAGGAACTTGAATTACAACGGTTAAATGAACTACCCTTACATACTCGATAGAATTGTCCGCCCATCATCTTAATATAAAAGAGATTATCACAGTGACAAGCACAGTCAAAAACTCGTTCTCGTAACTCGTACACGTTAACGTTTCACGCAACGTCAAGCTTTCACTTGCTCTGAAGAATTTGTTTTGTAAGGGATATGGTACGTTAAGTAATCATTTTCCTATTTTTTTCTCAATCAAATCGGTTTGCATTACAGAATATCTGTATTTTGTGAATATAACAATAGTGTTTTCAGTTTGTCGAACGAATTCGTTTAAATTTGGAAGAATCAAAGTAATTTGAGAATTTGATAATATTTCTTCACCAATTAATCACTCTTTAGGAGAGACCGCGTATCATACAATTTTACTACTTATTTTATAACTTATCATTTCTTACATTGAAATTTGTACTACCACTCAGAAAAAATATCTATACTTGAACAGATGCAAGAATGATTTGCATTTGGTTTTATAGCACCAACACTATCGACACGGTTATTTTAGATTTAGAGCAAGCCAACATCTTTAGTGTAGATAAAACGAGTTACGTAATCCACGGAGTCAATGCTATTTCACGCAATGGGACACGTATTACTGAGAGGTTTTGAAAGTTACTGCAACTGCACACTGAAGCAAACTATCTCAAATTGTATTGTCAGTTGAAGACCAAAATATCGCAAATATAGCAGTATTTTTGTAGCCAATGGACGATATATCGAATTATAAAATATTTTACGATTTTTTGTTGACAGTTAGACCAGTTTATAACAGATGATCTTCAGCCAGTCATGCGTTTCGATGCCGGACTATCCTCCCACCCTATAGTGGTTAATGTGGAGAATTCTGCACAGATCAATTCTGTTTTTGATAGTATTTCATACAGCAAGGTAAACCTCGTGCATAATTTTAATTCTATACCCAAATGAAGTAAAATATTTGAAGCTTTTACGTGAATTTCGCCGAATGCTCATTATATAAACATTGTATTCTATGTACCTCATCTGATTAGTTCAGTCGAGACAACCTAATATTCAATCATACATTGAATTAGAAATAGTATGGAGTTCTAGATAATTTTGAAGTATGTAATCGATTCATTATTTTGCTTGTTTGCGTGAAAACTCTACAAAAGAAGAATAACGTATTGTTGTTTCATAGGAAGTGGTTTTGGTCAACCTGTTTGTTGCCATAATTATCGAAATCCTTCAGGAAATAAAAGAATTGTCCCTTTGAATCCAAATAAACCTTGACTAGTAAAAATCATTCGATTATACTAGAGGTAAACTGTTGATCTTCTACAATTATAAAATACATTTTCATTGAACCGCGACTTAAACGTTGTAACTATAATTTATGCAGTTTAGACTGTTAAGACGTCCACCGAGAATTTTTCCAATGTTCCTGACCTTTCATATTTCTGGTATGAGTGTCATATCAAGTCAATACAATAATGATTTACATTCTTTTCTTTCTAGGGTTCATCAATAATTAGAATGCTCTTGACATGGATTGGGGAGGAGAAGTTCTTTGAAGGCGTATCCCGTTATCTTAAAAAGCACATGTACAGTAACGCCCAAACAGCGGACCTCTGGGAATCTCTCGGAAAGGTACATAATTGAAAGATTGTTGGCTCCGCTATCTGAGCTCCAACAGGAAGTTTCACATCTATATTACAAGGCGTCATTTTTATCATAAGCAAGCAGCAGTTACCACGTTAAGGTCGCCGACCAACCATTCCTCTTTTTTGTTACATGTTAATGACAATAAATTTGGCAATATAACGCCGTTTGATATCAAAGCCGAGCTTCATGGCCGTGGTCAGCAATCCTTCAATTTCCACGAGTTAGGAATGTATAAAGTTTAATAAAGTTTAACCCTTGTCATGCTGAACCCGGAAAATTCCTATTTTGGCAGGAGGTATAGACAAAGATCAGCCTGCACATAAGTGCAGTCTGATCTTGGTCTACGCTTCCTGCATGTCCCCTTTTAGCCAGAGTTGTTTAAATAATCAAGAGTTGTTTAAATAATCAAGAGTTGTTTAAATAATCAATTTTCAAAAGAAATATTGACCTTCATTTAGACCTTCCGTGCCGTAAGTCATTTGATTTTAAAGCAATTCTGTATAGGATTTTAATTCAGCATGACAAGGGTTAATAACTTTTGAAATAATCTTATTTTCGATAGTTCGATTAGGCTACAGTCTAGATGGAATATTTCTATGCATGTATGAAAGGATGGTATCAGAGTATGATTGATGCTATGAGACTGATCTTGTGAAGGTTTATAGACTGATTTTGACTGATCTTGTGAAGGTTTATAGACTGATTTTGACTGATCTTGTGAAGGTTTATAGACTGATTTTGACTGATCTTGTGAAGGTTCATAGACTGATTTTGACTGATCTTGTGAAGGTTTATAGACTGATTTTGACTGATCTTGTGAAGGTTTATAGACTGATTTTGACTGATCTTGTGAAGGTTTATAGACTGATTTTGACTGATCTTGTGAAGGTTTATAGACTGATTTTGACTGATCTTGTGAAGATTTATATACTGATCGCTGGTTGCGACTACTGCCTCCGGTAGAAAGTTCGACTTGAATATGAAATGGTTTTATTTTATAACATCTAGGGTCAGTAACATGTAACAGCAACAACAACAAAAATAGTTTGTGACCTTATGGGCGTAACTACATCTTGAATAGATTGTAGTCACGACGTTTATGTCGCCAAACAAACAAAATGCCCTACATGTAAGTCGGAATGCACAGTTCATTTTTGGTGTAAATAATGATTTGATCAGTTAACCATTTTTTAATTTGACAGGGGTGTTGTTTGTTTCTCTTTCGCAAAACACTTTCCTAACAGCCAGTAGAATTATTCTCGTCTTACACACGTGTACAACGACTCTGTAAATGACGTCACCGTGATGTCACATAAGCGTTACATGGTGTAGTATTTCTTCAGGTTAGGGTTCCGAGAATAGGTTGAAAAACATAGAACTGCTGTAAATATGAGAAAGATATGAGATCTTTTCCCCGTTTTTCTTTAAGACAATTTGGTCTGTCTTGCTAAGTAACGTTCGTATTCTAATCAGCATGTCTCAAAGAAAATATCTGGTGAGGTGCACCGACATAGCTACGAGTGCCTATAAATCAGTGACATGGCTATCGTAACTAGAGACATAGCTACGAGTGCCTATAAATCAGAGACATGGCTATCGTAACTAGTGACATAGCTACGAGTGCCTATAAATCAGTGACATGGCTATCGTAACTAGTGACATAGCTACGAGCGAAACATAACGTTCGTCTTTCACGAAGTGAGAGTTGATCATCAAAAATAAAAGTTAATTTATTTTTTGAAATTTACGGCTTAGAAGGTAACTATACAATTGAAGTATCGCGTCTGTCAAAGGATCAATCGACCAATTAAATCCATCATTTAAACCGCAAATGAACGTTGATCTCCAACATAATCATTACCAACAGCTTTGGCATGCATAACTTTCAGAAGGGGAAACAGGAAATTAAATCGAATCAAACAATGTATAAATATTTTTTTACGTAATTCCACTGGTCTATAAAGGAAAATATCAATTGTAAAATACCAGGAATTATCTGTAATTCACCGAATGTTTTAAATCGGTTACAACATGTATATATTACAAAATTATCATAAAATAGTATAAATTCATTTCGGGCAATTCTACAATGCCGTTAAAAGAACAGAAATTCTCTTTTGAATACAGGTAGATAACTACGATGTTTCAGCAGTCATGGACACCTGGACCAAGCAAATGGGTTTGCCTTATCTAAATGTGACAATGAGTGAAAACGGTCATGGTATAATTGTAGAACAGTATCGATTCTTGGCTGATCCATCTGCGGTTTATGATGCATCTGAATCGAACTTTGGGTAGATATGATCTCTTTCTCTATTATATCCAAGTTTGAACTATAAAGTACTCTGGAAAGTGGACTCGATACTTAAAAGTTTTCTTTATATTCGAGGATAACACGAGTAACCCTTTCCTGTACAAACCCGGGATTTTACGTCACTATGATTTAATACTTGAGAAAACATTGTGGAAAAAGAAGAAATTGCTTGTAACAAGCCATTTCTCCTTTTCCAACAATATTTCCTACCACATTGGATGGGTTTATTTCAAATTTCATTCAACTTACTTTGCTGTCTGCAACCTCTTTCATTTTGGACCAGTCTAAAATTTCAAGAAACAGGAAAGAGGTAAACAGACCAACTCTTATTTCCAGCATTGTGTCAACTCATTTCATGTTACCATGCGCGCTAGATAGAGGGAGAAATAGATCCTAATTTCACAGCTGGATGGACTGGGCTCTATATGCACCGTTTACGTTAGAATATACTACCCGCCTCCGAACGGACTGGAAACCAAAACAATCCGATTACGAGTGGAGCACGATACCAATTCAGCCATCAGACAGGCTATTGACGGATTTTCGGATCGTCGATGTCCATCAATGATCGATTTACCAATACTTTATACCGGAAGTGATTTGTGACTTCCAACATTTATATCAAGCATCTTTATTATTTTTGCCATATTTTCGTCGTAATGACAGCTTGTTCAAGTATGCTGTTGTTATGACGTTTAAGTCGCCGCTTGGCGAATTTTTATTTTCGTTACCCTATATTAGTAAACTAACGTCATTTAACCCCTGTCATGCTGAACCCGGAATATTCCGGTTTTGGCAGGAGGTATAGACCAAGATCAGCCTACACATATGTGCAGTCTGATCTTGGTCTATACCTCCTGCTTGTACCGTACTTGCCAGAGTTGTTTATGAAATTGATATCTAGAAGAAATTTTGATTTTTGAACAACAAGTTCTATCAGTGATTTCAGCCCTTTGATTTTACAGCGATTCACTAAGGTAATTTATAGAGCATGACAAGGGTTAATATCCCATTCGAATAACCGTATTGGAAGCCAGAGGACATGGCTATCGCCGATCGAAAAGATTTTTAAAGCAAAGGGTAGTGATGACTTTGTCCATCGTGAAAATTAGAAAAGACGTGTTTCGAACAGGGTTTTTTTTATCTAAATTTGAGATCTTCTTTCTTTAATCATCACTTAATAAAGCCCACTGTATTATGGACTTGTTTTCCCCATAGACTGCATATATGTAAACTAAATTGGTGAAATTCTAACCCACTTCAATATAACCAGACATTAGATAATCATTGCTATACGAAAAAGGGGGATATGAATTACCTGTCTTGAGCAATTTCTCTGTTTCCAAAATTGTTTCTCCCCATTAAGCAAAATTACTTTCAATAAAATCCACTTCGAACTGTCGTCTTCAACTTCTGTTCCGATTTCCTATCAGTCTAGAATTACGTTGTCTCTTAATGGAACATTAGGCAAGAGCTCTTTTTCAGATACAAATGGTTTGTTAAAATAGATTATATTTCCAATACTGGTGTCAATGGATCAACATGGCTTCTTCCAAATCAAACAGCAGGTACACATTATCTATATGCTAGCATTCTTAATTTGAATAATTACCCGAGTCTGTATACACTTCAAACAGTTTGTGCCGTTTTAGCAAGGATCCATCGGAATCACGAAGGTACGCGGAGAAGTGTACATTTGTCGTTACTTGCACAATAATGAAAAGATTTAACCCATTCAAACACAATGGCGCTTTTGGGTGCCTCCTCAAGAAAAGCTACTGGGAAAACATTGTGAAAAATGAAGAAATTGCTTGAAACAAGCATTTTCTTCAATTTACACAATATTTTCTACCCATAAAGTTTGATCTTAAATTCAATCAACTTTAAATGGTCGTCTGCAACTCCTTTCAGCTTTGACCTGTCCAAAATTTTACCGTCTGGTAATGGGTTAAGCTTTATGCAATGTGTTTTCCTACATCATATTTATTCCAAATATAATAGCAAAATCTCACGGACAAATCATGTTTTCTATCGTATTAGTATTGAAATACATGTCTGCAATTAGTCTATCAAAAAGTCAACACCGTTTCTTTTTTCAGTCAGTATACAAGTAGACATGTCGAATATAACTACCTGGGTAAAATTGAACATGAACGAAACAGGCTACTATCGTGTCAATTATCCACTAGCAATATGGAAACGATTAGGCCAAACGCTTGCTGACCCAAATCAAAAGGTAATGGACTAATTGGATATGATTAAATTTACAAATAAATGTTGCTATTGCATATTACAAGTAGAGCTTTCAAACACGTCATACCGGTATACGGTAAACCAACATATGTTAATATGTGCAAACCAGAGTATTGTTACCTGCTGCATCGCTATCAAGATGCATTTCTTCAAATCAACATGTACACTAGTGTAATAAGTATGCAAATGATCTTCAAGCCTATGTCAACACATTTTTGTTATCGCCAAAATGACGTCACAACGCATGTGATAATATCATTTTACATAGGCAGTTATATGTCATATATCGATGAATTCAAATTATTCATTTAAGAAATGAAGAGAAATTTTTTGTTTTTCATGGAGGTATGAACCGAAAAACCTAATCACACTGTATGAATATGTATGATTAAGTTTTTCGGTTCATACCTCCATGAAAACAAAAAATATCCTCTTCATTTCTTATAATTCTATAGCATCGAGCGATAAAAACAAAAGCTTTACAAATTATGATACCTATTTGTATGGGACTATTTTGTGCGGAAGCTTACAAAATCGCTGCGTGCTCAAATTTTATTCATGGAGTTATGAATAATTTTTTTCGACCTGTCAGAACGCCCGATTATGATAGACGAAACTGAAAATTAATTTATTATTATCTGTTATCTATTGAATTATTGCAAAAAATGAGACCATATTAAAAAATGAAGATGAAATTCTTTTTAATAAAATCCAGAACATATTAAAACCATCATCTAAAACAGATAAAAACGAGGCTCTTCTGTTTATAGATGACCCGTTTAATAAACTAGGTATTCAATGACCACTCCTTCACTACCCCCTATTTATTAGCAATTTCAAATTGTCACTGATTCGGCTCCATATGAATCACATGGAAATCAAAGATACTTGAAGTGTCATTGTTTAAAAGTGACGGTTAGAATTAAGATAATACCATTAATGAACGTGTAACGAATACTGTTTTAGGATCTTTATCTTTATCATATACTTTGTCTAGTAAATTTATACATTCCACATAGACAAAATCGAACTAGTCAGAAAAATCAGTATCTGACAGTCTCAAATACGGTTCCATGTAAGGCAGTCCAAGATGATGTCACTTTCATTAAGTAGATGACGTCATAATTCGAATAAACGTAATCAAAATGGTAAAAGAGAAGGGAATTTCTTGCAGAAATACAGATTTTTCACTATTCTATTTAATACCAAAAAATATGTAAATATTAATCGGACTATTATATTGCGATATTTGAATTTCGCTGCGGAGGAAAAAATTATTTTCCTATCGACCTTCGGTTTCAAACTTTTCTCCGCAGCTTAAAGCAAATACAACATGTTGTATCTCTACCGTAACATAATATTCCATATATATTAACATTTCTAAACAATGACGCTTTTGGACGCCCTCCCCCAATAGGGAAAACATTGTGTAAAATGAAGAAATTGATTTCTTCATTTAACACAATATTTTCTACCCAGAGAGTTGAAAAAATCCAAAATTTCATAAATCATGAATTGTCGTCTGCAACTTCTTTCAATTCGGACAAGTCTAAAATTTTGGAATCTGTTAATCGGTTAAAGGTTGTATCAACCTAAACAGATTTGTTTCTCGAATAAATCATGAATTGTCTTATGTATATGGGGTCCGAGTGTTGTGAATAAGTTTAGTTGTAATGTGAAACACAAAAAAACAAAAAAGTGATGGTAAAACTGACTTCGCCTATTCCCACACAATCTATCCCTTAATTGCGCCTGAAGAAGAAGGCTGTGGAAAACATTGTGGATAATGAAGAAATTTCTTGAATTAAACAATTTCTTCATTATCTACAATATTTTCGATCCAAAAAAGACGACCAAAAATTCTATCAACTTGAAATTGTCGTATGCAGCTTCTTTCAATTTTGAGCAGTTTTAAGTTTTGTAATGTGGCAGTTGGTTAAAAGACGATACTGTCAAGGTAAACCTAACGCTTCTAGTACTTACAGTAAAGGTGATGGTGGCAAATCATATTAAAGAAGATAAAAGACTTACAATAAAAAACTGACAACAAATGTTTATTATTGAGCTCAATTCACAAAAACTTTATCCACGGAGTTCAAATTTATAAGGTTTCTGCTCGGTAGGTCCCATACCTCTTGACTGGAAAAAAAGGCATCCGTGCAAAACTTGTACACAAACCCTTTAAACAATTATTATCAGATTGAAAAAAAAGATAGACCAATCTTATCACGTAATTAGACAGAAAATGAACTTTGAACTCCGGCATTTTTGTTGGATCGGAGGTATAAATGATATTACTGTAGTAACGACGTTTAGGTCGCCCACACTTTCTGCGGGAGGTCAGTGGGCGTGTTGAGCGATCCGTCAATTCCCGAACTGAAACAAGACGATCTCAGACATTCTAAAATATTACATCAAAATGTTCATACCGTACCCACTGGTGATTCCGGAATAATCCTGCATTTGCAGGAGGCTTGGACGAAAATCAGCGTGCAACTACATGTAGTCTGATCTTATTTTACACTATCTATTTGTCCCGGTTAACCCTTTCCTGGATAAACCTGGGATTTTACGTCACTGTGAATTTATACTTGAGAAAACATTGTGGAAAAAGGAGAAATTGCTTAAAATAAGCAATTTCTCCTTTTCCCACAATGTTTTCTACCACATAGGATGGTTTTATTTGGAATAGAATCTAATTTCATTGTTGTCTGCATCCTCTTTCAATTTGGACCAGTCTAAAATTTCAAAAACCAGGAAAGGGTTAAGCCTCAGATGTAGATAATAAAATAAGGACTTTCTTCGAAAGAAATTTTAATTCACAGTCTAGCCTTTAAGTGCTTTCAGTGCTTTGAATACAAAATAGTTCAAAATATGTATTTTAGCGTAACATCTGATGGTTTATGATAAAAGAAAGAGATTTATTTTATCTATTTCCAGATACTAAGTGCAGCCGACCGTTCCAACCTGCTAGACGATGCTTTTAATCTGGCACGGGCAGGTTTACTAAGTTATGACGTTGCACTATATATGACATTATATCTGAACGAAGAAAAAGAATACCTCCCTTGGGACACGATTAGAGATGAATTTTCCTATATAGCCAGCATGCTAGAATTCACCGGAGACTACGGACTG
This sequence comes from Fragum fragum, assembly GCA_946902895.1. Lineage (NCBI taxonomy): Eukaryota > Metazoa > Mollusca > Bivalvia > Cardiida > Cardiidae > Fragum > Fragum fragum. The sequence goes on from OX336365.1 coordinate 54,123,890, forward strand.
TTGCAGGTAATTCAAGAAGGAAGAAATTGGTGACAGCCCAGTCAGTAAATTGGCACATATGGGGATATCAAGACTTGTTTCTTGAATTATGAATACATCTAGACAATATAGGAGGTTTATATCTTTAGAAATAGCCGCCGTCATAGCGCAGTCGGTAGTGCACCAGACTCCAAATCTTCAATCATGGGATGTCATAGTTATGATCCCTGGCGGTGGCACATATCCTTTCCGACATTTGTCTCTCACCAATGGGTGGATAATCGTAAACCATAGTGGGATAGAAGCTGGAGGCCAGGAAAGGATGTAGTGGTAGTACTGGTGTGAGAAATACCAGGAATCCATTGTAAGGTGCTCCAACCGCCGCGATATGACTGAAGTACTGTTAAAAGTGGCGTTAACCCCGATTCAATCAATCAATATCTTTAAAAATACTTTCATGTAAAAACAAGCATTTAAGTTTTCTATACGAACTTTCTATAATGTTGAAAACATTTATTTTGTCTAAATAACTGAAATCTCCTTTTAGGAAACGGGATATAAAGGGTTTGAGGGAAAACGGATCCCCGCTGTCGGTAAAAAATAAAATGACTTATCAAAGCATTGATTTACCGGAAGTGAACTCTGAAGTCCAACATTTATTTTAAGTGTATTTGTTGATTTGTCGAAATTTAGATTGTAACTACAGCTCATTCAACCTGTAGTTAGGACATTTAGATCGCCAAACAACAATTTTATTTTTGTTAAATGCTACTTTTGACGAATTTTGCGAAACGACATCGATTAATACCCAATTCGAACTTCCTGTTATGAGGTAAACTTATGGATATTCTGGTACCTAAAATTTCCCTTCAACAACTGATTTTTAATTATCATTACGGACTCTGTTAAATAAGGGTATAGATAACCACAAATTCTAAGCATTTTGCGCTTAAAAGTGTAAGATGTTAAAATGGAAAATGGTGCAATCAAGAAATACTTTAACGTGTACATATATGAGACAAGAGCTATTCTGGCGGTTTGATTATTTCCGTTTATTTATCGTCGCTACCGTAGCTCATGCCCATATGACCGACGTCCCCAGAAGACGGTTAGTTGTTACGGGGAATAGTGCAAGGATACAGGAAGAAACTGCTGAGAGCTCTGGTTCTTTAACGTGCTCGATGGATAGCATCGTCACACGGGGCCTCGGTTTAACGTCTCATCCGAAAGACAGTTAGTTTTGTTAGTTGATATGGTCAGCCCAGGGCTCGAACCCGTGATCTTGAGGTTTGAAGTCAAGTGCTCTGACAACTGAGCTAATCGGGCTGTTTGATCGTTCTCAATTCCTTTTTATTCACATTATAAAGTAAATTACGACAATGAAAGTTATAAACATTGATAGAAAGACATTTATTAAGACAACATAATTTGGAAATTTTCATAACATGGCGAAAATATTCTTAACCCCTTTTTCAAGGTTGGTGGGTAAGATTTGCACCTAGAAAAATTATGGAATAGTCTACAATGTTTGAAAATAAGAACATTAATGGGCGATTATTAAGCCTTCTGAAATTCAATCTACTTGTTGTATAATAATAATAATAATAATAATAATAATAATAACAGCTTTATTTCATGAAGGTAGAACATTAAGACATTTTCAAATTAGAATACCTGAATAGTCTTTTTTACAATGTTGCCTTCGCTATTATGAAAATGATTACTGTAAATGATGAAATGATAAAAACATGCGTATAGAGTTTGATTAACAACAACAAACAAAAACATAGAGGGAAATGCTCAAAAGGATAGTAAATCTACGGACAGATACGCCTTTAGGTTAATTACTTAGGTGTCTTCTGGTGAGACTTCAGAATTGTTTCAATAGCAAATATTGTTTAAACTGTTTTTTAAAACTGGATAAAGATTTAGCATCTCTAACTGAAAAAGGAATTTCGTTCCACACACTCATGCTGTAGTACGAAAATGAGTATTTCTTGTACAATGTATTAAACTTTGAGTTAGTTATGTCATGATGAGTAATTGATCGTAAATTGTAGTAAGTGTTATTACTAAAAGAAATGACGTCTGCCATATACCCTGGCAAAAGGTTATTTCTACATTTATATATTAAAAGACCTGTGTGATAATTACATCGGTTATCGAAAGTTAACCAATTAAGTGTAGAAAAAAGATCAATCGAACTTGTTCTTGCTGAAAGGCTTAGTATAACACGGGCTGCTCTTTTCTGGAGCACAAACAATTTAGAGATCCTACATTTAGCACTTTTCCACCAAACTGTACAGCAAAAATAAAAAACGGGTAATATGTAAGAATAGTAAAACAATTGTTTCATTTCAAACGACAGATAAGCCGAAATTCTTTTTAGAAGAGAGATTTTACTATTCATTATAGAACTAATTTTGTCAATATGCACATTCCATGACAGGTGTTTGTCAACGTGAACACCCAAAATTTTATGGGACTCAACAATTTCAATACCAACGTCATTTATCTTTAAATCTAATTTTAACCTCTTTATTCTATGTTTAGGTCCAATAAGCATACACTTTGTTTTATTCGCATTTACAAGCATATTGTTATTAGAACACCATGTGAGTATTGAATTTAAGCTGTTTTGTAAGTTGGCTTGTATTTCGTCATTGTTGATGCCAGATGTATATAGTGTCGAATCATCCGCATACAGGTCTAACCTGGACGCTTTAACATGCAAACTCATGTCATTTATGTAGATTAAAAACAGAAGAGGCCCTAAAATAGAGCCTTGCGGGACACCACTAGATATTATTTGCGGAGAAGAATAAATATCAATATATCTCATGTACTGTTTCCTATTAGATAAATAAGATTCAAATAAAGCTAAGGCTTTTTCTGAGAAATTGTGTAACCTGAGCTTATATAATAAAATTTTATGATCTACCAAATCAAATGCCTTTTTTAAGTCGACGAAAACCGAACCGACAATCTTCCCGGAATCAATTTCTTTTGACCATTCATCGATTAGCCGAATTAGGGCTGTTTGACAAGAATGTTTTTCTCTAAAACCTGATTGATTTTTCGATAATATGTTGTTTTTATCTAGGAATGAAAATAGTTGCTTATATATATGACGTTCAAAAATTTTTGAAATAGTTGGCAATATTGATATTGGGCGGTAGTTATTTGGATCTTCTTTTTCAGACCCCTTGTGTAGAGGTAGAACATATGCTTCTTTTAATGCATTTTGAAATATACCTTTGGCAATACTGTTGTTAATGATAGAAGTTAATGGTAAAACTATGTGATCACCACACGATTTCAGAACTTTGGCGCTTATTCCGTCAATACCAGCAGCTTTTTTTATGTCAAGTTTATGTATCATTTGACAAACCTCTGAGGATGTAATGTAATCTATGTCAAAAAAATTGTCTTTCAATACATTGTTTAAATGTGTGTGCATGCAAGAAAATGTATTTTCGTTGAAATATGACTTTTTTACGATGTTTGCTATGTTGATAAAATGATCATTAAAATTACTGAGGATTTGATGTATTCCGCGGATATGCTCTCCGTTGAATATCATTTCCGAAGGTAATGGGGATGAAACGTTGTCCAAGTTGTCATTGTTTTGTACTTTTCTAAGGTTTTTCCAAAGATCCCTACTACTGGTGCCTTTATTAACTGCGTTATTGTAGAAACCTTTCTTGTTTTTGCGAATAAGGTGTACTACTTTATTTCTCATAGTTTTATAGTTAACCCAATCCTTTAATTTATGAAAACGATCTCGATCGTACATAGCTTTTTTCACTTCGGTATCTATCCATTCGGGAAGATGCTTACTTTTAATACGTTTACATTTTATTGGAGCATGGACGGATAAAACTTTGTGAATAATATTATAAAACAACGAAAGAGCCAATTCTGGGTCATGCTCAGTTTCAATTAAATGTATCTGTGAGGCACTTAAATCTTTTTGAAATTCTGGTGTTTTGAAGTTCTTAAAATTTCTATATGTCATAAGCGAATGGCTATTTCCTTTAAAGGGTTTAATTTTCATTTTTCGTGTCATGCAAATTGGAAAATGATCGCTCAGTGAAAGATGCGAAACAAAAACTTCAGCCAACCTGTCATTTCGATTTGTATAGATATGATTAATAATTGAAGAAGACGTTTTAGATATTCGAGTTGGTTTATCGATCATTTGAGAAAGTCCGTACTTTAAAGCAAAATTCGACCACGATTTATGCATAAAGTCTTTCTTACTTGGAACGTAATTGATATTAAAGTCACCAATTATGTGATACTCAGTGCTAATCCCGTCTACTTTCTTTATTTGCATATCAAAAGAAGATATCCATTCTTGATTAGATTGAGGTGGGCGATAAACAAAACACAGTAAAAAGGGTTTCGACTTTTTATAACATATTTCGATCCATATAGATTCGATTTCCTCTGATTCTAAATCTGATCTATGCTTGAAAGGGATATGATTCTTTAGATAAACCAAAACTCCCCCTCCCTTTTTATACCTTCTATCTTTCCTTATATACGTAAAAGAAGGGATGTAAAGATTGAAATCATCTAAGGAACTACTAAGAAATGTTTCACAAAAGCCAAAAATGTCAATTGTATTCGAAGATAAGATATACTTGATCTCATCAAATTTTGGTAGAAAATGTTGAACATTGAGATGAACAATATGCAAACCCTTTTGTTGAAATTTTAAAGAGGAGTCTATTGTGTTGTTTGATCTACAAACGAATTGATCATCTTTACTATTTCTAAACTTTGTGTTTGCAGGCGCTATTCTTTCTTCAATTTCCTTATAATTAGAATGAGAACTACATTTAAGTTTAGAAGCAGAATCTGATCTAGAATTTGGAATTAGAATTGAGTTTGAAATTGACGCAAAATCATTCTTAAGCCTGCAAGAACATGGAAATGAGTGGCAGTTTGAAGATATTGAATTTAAAGCATCATATATGTTATCAACGGGTATATGTGAATTTGTGTATCTGTCCGTGATTTCCTAATGTAAATAAACACGTCTACAATCTGAGGTATAATGATTATTCATACCACAATTGAAACAGCGGCGGTAGAAAACATTGTAGTTATTGAATCTGTTTGATCTAAGTCTGTTTTGATTGTTTTCGACACAATTTTCAACACTGTGTCCTTTTTGTCCACAATTAAAACAAGATAGTCGAGAAAACCTTCTTTGTTTATAACCTCCTTGTTTAAGAATGGGAATGTATTCGTTGTAAGTTTTTAGTAAAACAGATGTCCCTTTATTAGACAAATGTATTTGGTCTTTCCAGTACAAATCCGTATTTAGCTCTAAACTCTGACTGGATGGAATGCAGCCTGCTCCATTATCCCGGCACAGAAAATTTATATACCCATTCATTTCTGTCACATCGGCATCTATTCTGGGAGTAATTTCGGATATGAATATCTTGGTCTTGGGTGATTTCAATTTTATACAGTTGATAACATTCAAGAAATCAGTTTCTAAAATTTCTTCGTCTCTTCCTGATGCTAGATCGTTCCCTCCGGCCTGAATTACAATTTCACTGTAGGGTGTAAGATCCATTGATTCCAATTTCCTCTTGATGGTTGCAACATTTGCGCCCCGATTTGTTGAGACGTCGACATTGCGTGATAGCCCCCTCTTATTTATACGTTGTAATATCGAGCTTCCTATCAAGAGGACTTTATCTCCTATATCCAGTGTTCGTTTGTAGTCAAAAGGCTGGCTTAACCTTTTTCCTGCTGAACATTTCATATCTTTTGACATAACTTCATTCTCCTTTTCAGTTCGAGATCCATCTGTATGTCCTGGAATCGATTTCACCTTCGTTTCCTTTTTACTGTCCGTATCTATCTTTTGTTGAACAAGCGTAATGCGGTCTGTAATCGACTGCAATCGGGATTGTATTGTTGATGAAACATTGGACACCTCTTTCTTTAGTATGGCCGTTGATTCAGTGACACTTTCCACTTTTGACTCAACTGCTTGCGAGCGAACTTTACAGACATTCTTTATTCCCGTAATTTCGTCTCTGATAAATGAGAAAGCCTCGGATGTTGAATGCACATGATCAAGTAAAATATCTTTGATCTCACGTATTTCCTGGAATATTTTATCCAAGCAGATATTTGATTTAGAAGCCGTATCATAGACTTCCGGTAAATCAGGTATGGTAGAATGAGACTTTGATTCCGTAACAAAAGAATTCGACTCGGTGTGTGTTTGGGAAGTACTTGCATTGATGAATATTTCTTTATTTGTTTGGTCATTTTCGGGGATTTCACATACACTTGTGAGGCACATTTTGTTTTGGTTATCCGGAGCATAACTAGACGTACAGTCGCTTTGATCGGTGTCAATATTTCGGCATTGCAGGAGAATCGACTTTATTTTTCTATTAACTTCTTCCACGGACGTATTTGAGCTAGCCAATTCATTTTTCATGGATTCAAATATTTTCTCAATATGGGTTTGTAGAAATAATGATGACTGTTTGCCATTCACTAAACTTGAGCAACGGGTATGGTATAAGTTAACGGTGTATAAATGGCCATCATTGTTATACAACTTGTAAATGTTTTCTGCAATATTACCCTTTTTATCCGTTACAGGTATTCTAACATATTTAAATTGTATGTCCATCGACGAATAAAACCTTTCCAGCGCATGTTTAAAGATCTCGTAAAAACCAGTATTGAATTCAAACTTCACACCCCCACTAGTTATCTCAATCTTGATTTCGCCCCTGTCTGTATAGTTGAGTTTTTTCAGTAATGACTTCTGTTTGTTCAATTCATACTGCTTTTTTGAAACTGTATTTTCACTATTCTTAAATCGATCTACGATTTGTAACTGCCGTTTTAATTTTTTGTTCATTTTTCTTTTGTATAAGTAAGCTATAATTATTTGTATTTCGGCATTCAATAGTTCTCAATATCAAGAATAACAATCCACATTAGATTATAAATTCAATATGACACATTTTTTTTTTTTTTTTTATTTTCCTAACGTTTGGTACGAAATCTTACACTTGGTTGTTTATCGTGACGTCATAAGCGCGCCATTATCAGTAACGTCGATCCCTTTTTTTCCTTTCAAAAACTACATTTTTAAGGGTATGAATAGAAATCTAATGTATTATTTTTTACTTAATCGTGCATATATATGAAAACTCGTTTTACACATTTCCAGACGACAAAATTCAAGACTGGTCCAAATTAAAAGGAGTTGCCGACTAAAATTTTAAAGTTTATGTAAGCAAGCATGTTCTTCATTTTCCACAATTTTTTCTCATTGTTTTTCTTGCGGATCGTCCAAAAGCGTCATGGAGTGGGAATTGATTAAATCATATCAATTAATGTGAAAAGAGCATAGACTACAACAATGAATAATATAATCTAATACAATTTTCACGGATAAACGTACAGTCTGTATATCCGTTTTTACTGAAAGTAGCGTATACCAGTCAAGGGCAGATAAGTTTCTCGCCAAAACAGGAGTTGACAGGTATCTTACGGATTTGTTTATCACTCTACAATAAATTATTCTGCAACATATGTTAAAAAAATCTTTGGGTGGAAAAAATGAGCCCGTGATTCAATGGTGACCTTAAAAAGACGAACGACATCATCTAACACTAATATACATGTATTATATTAAACCGTGATAAACTAATTTAGACACGGATTTTTGTCCGTGTGTTTGATTCTTGCCCTTCAGTGCTTCTTCTTAGACGTTTGTAAGTATTGGCGAATAATGAGCTTATCGCGAAAGCTTTGATTAAAAGTAACTGAGATAGATACAAATAGCATAAATTAACATTATTTAGCTCACATGAGCACGAAGTGCTCATGGTGAGGTTTTCTGATTGTCATCTGCCCGGCGTCTGTTGTGCGTCGTCCGTCGTGTGTAAACATTTTTTAAAACGACATCTCCTCTCAAACCACTGGGCCAATTTCAAGAAGATTTGGCGGAAATATCACTTGGGTGGTGCCCTTTGAAATTCGCTACAAGAATTGAAATCCGTTGAAATTTCTGGTTGCCACGGAAAACACAAGACTGAAATTTTAATAAAGTCTTTAAAGATTAACTCCTCCTGATCCAGAAGGCGTAGATTCTTGATTTTTTGCATGAAGCATCAGTACATTGACCTCTTTCAGAACTGCTAAAATCATCACCCTCGGGTCCCCAGGGGCGGAGCCCAAGGGGGGGGGGGTATATGGAAAAAAAGAAGGATTTTTAAAAAGACATCTCCTCCCAAACAACTGGGCCAATTTCAACCAAATTTGGCAGAAATGTTCCTTGGATAGTGCCCTTTAAAAAGTGCTGAAGAATTGAAATCAGTTGAAAACATTGGTTACCATGGAGCTTCCATGGTATGGATTTTTGATAGGATAATATTTAATAGGATAATGGACCATTCATATAACATAGCCTTACTACTGCGTTAGAAAGAATTCAGTTAGTGGTACTGTACTCTCTTATTTCTCTGAAATTGTGGCCCCTGTCCAACGCTCCTCTCCCAATTAGGGCTCGTTTTCAATGCTCAATCACGCATTTCTAATCAAAATAGCCAGTTGATTATACTATATATATCTGTTATATCTTCTAAACAATAATCTTCAATGCTTGTATTGACTGTTATGACAGTGCTTATTTTATCATCTTTCACACAGTTAAAACAAAAAACATAAAAACAAAACAAACAACACGAACAAAGCATGCGCGGATCTAAATTGAGAGACTAGTGGTCTAGATCTCTTTTGGGATTTCGACAAAAAACATGGTTATAGGACCTGGATAAAAATCAAAATCAGTGTATCATAGTTTTCAATGGGCAACAAAATTGTCGTTACTTCAGCTTTAATAAAGCTGAAGGTACGAAATTTTGCTTACCCTCTCGAGAATATTGTAGAACGAGTACATTTTCGGTTGACCCCACATGAGAAAAAAATCTGAATCTGTGAATGAAATTTATACTGACCTCCGGCTGCCTATGAGGCAAGTTGTCGTTCATTTGTAAGCGTAACTTATACATCCTCAAAACTTTTCATTCCAGACATATGTACAGAGCAGGGTATCAGCCATTTACAACGAAAGTGGATTTGATGACAAAACAGGAAGCCACCTGGATAAGTACATGAATCAATCATGATTCTATGAATGCAATGCTACTACTCCGATTTTTTAACCTTTCATACACAATCTACGCTAAAAATATCTTGTTTTTTACCTTATTGTCTACTTGAGAATATTCAAAGGATTCCTAAAAAGAAACTATGAAAGAATTTGGGAGACATGCCATTTATACAAAGGAAAAAGAATTCTTTACTATCTCGTTCTTTTCTTCAACCCATTCTACTCGGGAATAATAGTGCGGCAAATAAATGTCTGTGTGTTATATCGATGATGAGTGCGTTTCATAAAATAGAACAATTGTATTATTGTAATCAAATATTATAAACAACTGAAATATTCTGCAGCAGTTTCATATCCTCGTTAATTGAGTGACAATTTAATTGTATTAAAATGACAACGATGTCATACAGCAGAATCTGTGTCCCAATGCGGGCCGCAAGTTTCGTTTGTCTTCATACAAGGACCGCGTGTTTTTTGTTTTCAAAATTCTCTTCGATGCGCAACAGAGATTTTACAATATAATTACTGAATGCGAAAACATGATTAGAAAATGAAAAAAAGCGCGTTATAATGTGAGAATTGACAGATCGCCAGCCTAGCTTACTGATCTCCAACAGGAAAATTCCACTTCAATATTAAACGGCGTTATTTCAGTAGCGTGAAACAATAAAGTATAATCCTTTGTTGGCGACCTAGACGATTTAGTCGCCAAACCATCAAAAATGCGTTACACATATGCCGGTCAGTGTAGGGGTTCAAAGTTCAATTCTGGTCTAAAAGAATTATTTGATCGGTCGATTGGCTCTTTGATTATCGGCCACGATCTGTCAATTCGTCCATTGATATGAATTATTTTGATATCAAATCTAAAATGCCAACCTTCATATAACACAAGTATAAGCTTCCGTGGCATATTTCTTTCTAAACTACGATTCGACAACGGGTAGGCACGTATAGTTTCTATGTCCAGGGCACAATATATTTATTTTTCAAAGCCCCATACCAAATGAAGGATCTCTAGCCCCGCTCACTGACTCCAACAGGAAGATCCATTTGCATGTTAATCCTTTCCTGTATAATCACTGGTTTTTACGTCCATGCAATTTTATACTAAAGAAAATATTGTGATAAAAGAAGAAATTGCTTTATACAAGCAATTTCTTCTTTTATCACACTATTTTCTACCACATAGAATGGTTTTGTTTCAAAATGCACTCACTTTTCATTGTCGTCTGCAAAATGTTTCAAATTGGGCCAGTCTAAAATTTCGAGAAACAGGAAAGGGTTAAACTGCGTTATTTGAACAATGCGTGTAAAGTATCATTTGATTAAAAAGTGAAATTATTGTTTACAGAAACGTCATAAATATAACTTGAATAACGCTGAAGTAGCCAAAGCAACAGAATGATTCACATAAATGTCGAAAATATCGGATTTCAAAAGTCCAAATTTCACTTCCAGTATAAATGAATGATTGATTTGTGGAATGACGCGTTAATTGACAGCCGCAATTGGTCCTTTTCATGTGATAAGTTTACAAATACATGTATATATTTTGATCTTTTGATAGGTTAAAGCGCTCAAGGATCATATCATTGGCATGTGGATATGGATACCAAGGTTGTTTAGATGATGCCCACAGTCTGTTTATAGACTGGCTTTATAATGGAAAAGTGTAAGTGACCATATTGTCTGGTTTCCGGTTGTTCTAAGTACAGTGCTATACCCATGTACATCACTGTTAATAACAGTAGTAAAGAACGGGTATTTTGATAACGATGTAAATAGTGTTATTTCTAAAGTTTAAAATTCGTTTCCCTTCGAGAATGAGTTAATGGATATGCACTGGCTGCTGTACTGGTACACGAATGACAAGATGAATGAAGCGTAATGTTTAGGCATTGCATTAATCGCTGGCCCCGCCTAATTTCTACGTTTGACCCGCCTATTGACTCCGACAGGAAGCCCTACTCCGATATGTAATTGCGTTATTTTACAATATTTATGGCCAGTATCATGTAAAAAAGTAGAATGTTTTGTTTCACTGAATGAGAATTAAGTGAATGTAATGATTTACTTAACAATGTAACCAGCTCATACACACGCTGAAACAAAACAATATGTGATGACGTGAAAATGATGACATATCATGAAATTACGATAGGTGGGTCTGTTGAGAACAATGAAAAGAATGCATGCATTATCAATTTGTTGGACAGTCACAGCGTGTAGTTTAATTATTTCAGTATTTTCTGCTTGGTCTGTTGATTTGTTTATTAACAGATACTGTTTAAACTTATTTTTGAAGCTAGATAACGGAGTTGAATATCTAATTGAAATAGGGATTTCATTCCACACATACTCATGCTACAGTATGAGAAACATCGTTTCTTGAACAATGTATTATATTTGTACAGCAGCCAATGCATATCCATTAACTCATTCTTTATTGGAAAATGACACACAATGTCGGATCTTAACATCACGCCCGGTCTAAATGAATAATTGGATTGGTCGATTGATTTCTTGATTGACAGCTGCGATTGGTCAATTTACTGACCGCAATAAAAAGACTGCATATCTAAGGTGTGTTTACTATGTTTGCATACCAAAACGACGATATGAAGTCATTTACTCCTAATGTTTATTTTATCAGAATCTCTCCAAATCTGAGAACGTTCGTGTATAGCTATGGTATGGAACGCTCACAATCCCCAAAGGACTGGTTTACCATGTGGGAAAGATACAAGAATGAAACAGTGCCACAAGAAAAGAGCAAACTGAGGGCTGCTTTAGCTAGGACGAGAACCACGTGGCTTTTAATGAGGTATTCTTTAAAACTATATCAGTATCTTACATCAAAAGATGAATGTTTTTTAGCACATCCAACACAATTCCTCCTTCCTTTTAACGAACTTCAAGAGAAAAGTTTTGGGAAACATTGTGGAAAATAAAGAAACTGCTTGCACAAAGCAATTGCTTCATAACCACAATGTTTTCATCCAAAAAGATTGGAAAAAATTCCATAAACTTAAAATTGTTGTCTGAAGCTTCTTTGAATTAGGACCAATCTAAAAATGTGTTGGAAAGGGTTAAATGAGTTTAATTAATGGGCATAAAGTAATTCTCTATTTGCATCTAAATGTCTTAGTGTTTTAATTTGAAATTTGCTGACAATGGTAGCACATACCATACAAAAAACTTTTGAAATCCATTATCAAGCCGATTTATTGAGAAAAAAACAGAATTATCTGTGAAATTAATTATCTTCTTGTACATGTAGCTGTCACTTGTTTAAACAACAACAACAAAAATATGTACATTGGTTTGTCTAGATATCATAATTGTCATGTAATTACTTATCTAACATTATATGATAAGAAGAACTAATTTTTAGGTATATCGAACTCGCCCAGGACGAAAACAATGTCCGAGAGCAAGATTATTTTACCGTGCTTGGTAATATAGCAAACAACCCAGTTGGACGAGGTTTAGTCTGGATATGGGTTCGAGAACACTGGCAAGATCTCGTCAATAGGTATGGCTGTATACTCTTACTTAGTTTTTATCCGTCATTGCGCATTTTTTTTTATAGATTCGTGTTACTTTAGACTACCTAATCTCAACATGTTTAAGAGAAATACAAGTCTTCCATAAGGGTTTCCAGTGTTTCCTGTGCATTGATTTAACAGCGTTCTAGGGAACCGATTTTTATTCAGCATGACAGCAGTTAAGAAAACTTGGAATTATTCAACAGTCATTTTTACTACGTTGTTTGGTCTCTTAGCATCTTATGATATCCCATGACTTGTTCAATTCACGTTACATTATGATACTGTTGTTATCAACATTATATAGAAAATCTTGTTTATCTATTTATGTAACTGCTTTTTTCCAATGTATGTTTTGTTAGATGTTATTATGGTGACTATGATCTTATATGCACAACGTCTGTAATGAACTTGTGTCCTGTTTTGTTTAATATGTCAGTCTTGGTCTTCATCCGTACAATATCAAATATAGCTTTTATCCTGGTCCTCTTTATTATCTCTTGATTGTTTATCACGAACGCTTTAGAATCATTTAGAATTTAATTAAAGTGAAAGTTTCTGAGAAATTACTCATTGTCTATGACTATATGTATTTTTTCTGACCTCTTTGCACGTATACGGGGGGTTGACCGATAGATTTCTAGAACTCTTGTTGTATTAGTGAAACTGTGGCTACTAATTAGATTATTAGTCGGCGGTATTTTTGCGAAGTTGTGTAGTGATACAGTCGACGCAATAAATGTATGAATTCCATAATAACATTAATGCTCTTTCAATAAATGGAGGACGACCGTATGTTAAATTCAGCAAGAATAGACAAAAAGCCTATCTATCATAAATAGGTAATCGGGGAAAGCGCTCGTAGTTAACCAGAACATGTTTCCCATGACGTTAAAACCGCTTTTCACGGTGAAACAAGTAAGCGCATGATGTTTGCAGGACATTAGACATTAGACTACAGAATTGGACATTCAAATCTGAAAGTCTAACACCCCGACTAGACATTAGACATTCGATTAGACATTCGCCCGAACCAATTTTTCAATGTCTAACACCAAAATTAGACATTTGATTAGACATTCGCAAAAACCCGTTTTTGAATGTCTAACCCCCCAGGTAGACATAAGACATTCGATTAGACATTCGCCAGAAACCGTTTTTGTCTACTTCAGGTTACTAGGAATTCGCGAAACGGACAGCCGATGTCAAAGCTTTTCGCTTTGATATACTTTGATATTAATTCTACCTTACTGTACATTTTTTAATGGAACTTATGGTTAATCCTTGTTGGAACCAAGTTTTTTTTTCAATTACTCGTTAAACTGGAAAACCTAGGAGATACCGTTCGCCTGAAATATATTTGACATCAGCATAACTCCTTCTATTTACAACCGGTTAATAACCATCTCATTTTTACAGATTCGGCTTATATCAGAGGTACTTTGGTCGTCTTATACCAGCGATTGTTTCCGACTTTAACACGCAGTATCAGCTAGACGAGGTGAGGATACAAAAAGAAGTCATTTTCTTGTCCGTATTTTAACCCTTACCACCTTTTTTCAAAATTTTAGACCTGTCCAAATACAAAGGGGTAGCAGACGACATTATAAAGTATGCACTATGCAAAAAGTAGCAATCATGTTTGAAGGAAAATATTGAGGAAAAAGAAGAAATTGCTTGTTACAAGCAATTTCTTCTTTTTTCACAATATTTTCTCAAGTATAATATCACAGAGACGTAAAAATCAGGGATTGCACGGAAAAGGGGTTAAGGATCGAAAGCTTTTGGTTTTTTTGATAGAGCAATCCAAATGTCGAAAAAATAGATTTTGGTACATGTTTATAATTACTGCTTAAGTACTTTAACCCTTTACTAGACGGCAAACTTTCAGACTGGTTTTAATTTTAAAGTAGTGGTAGATGACGATTTTAGGTTATGAAATTTGATAGTTTCGTACTTTTGGATAGAAACATTGTAGATAATGAAGAAAATATAAGTGTTGAGCACAATGTTTTCCAGAGCATTTCATTGGGGTGTAAAAGGCGGTCTATACGCATATAGCGCTCTTCATAATTGAGAGAACCAAATATTCTCCATAATATTGGGGTATTTACTGCAAAACATTGCAGCAACTAAAATCTCCCCGAGTCTTTGTTAAAGAATATAATCCGTAAGTTATAATGATATCCGAATGTAACGATACCCTATTTTCTTATTACTTGATATTTTATATTTGTTATGACCGAAATAGACTGTATTTATAAAATCTTTTACTGAAATCTCTGATATTGTCAGTATGTTTTCTAAAAAATAATAAGTGTTGTTTTTATTTGTAAGATCGATGATTTCCTTGTATCTTAAACGACCAATCGCTGACCCCGCCCATTGACTCCCTAGGCCCCGCCCATTAACTCTGGCAGAAAGTTCCGCTTTGATTTTTAACGGCGTTATTTTACAATTTTTACAAAATTTATGGCCAGTATCATGTAACAAAAAGGTAAAATAGTTGGTTGGCGACCTAAACGTGGTAACCACAGCTTGAATAAGCTGTGGTTACGATGTTTAGGTCACCAACCAACAAAAAGGTTTATTAAAAATGATTAATTTCGGAGTTGATATCTGTATTCAGGGATGAATAAATGATTTATACGTCGATTGATTCCTTGATTGACATCCGCGATTGGTAATTTTACAAAAGTTGAAAACGCTCCTTAAATGTATGAGTTGAAGATAGCATCACCAAATGTCTTACAGGTTAAAGCATTCTTCGAAAAGTATCCGGAAGCGGGAGCAGGAGCTAGCGGTCGAAAACAAGCCCTGGAGAGTATTCAACGGAATATAAAATGGATGAAACAAAACAAAGACATTATTGTGGAATGGCTTCAACAACACCAAGAGCCAACGCCTGTTTTAAAAATCTGGCCATAAATCCATTTTACCAACAGTCCTTAAAACGACAATTTATTCAGCGACATTTATTCAAGGTGATTTTGAATACAAAAGTCTAAATGATTAACTTTTTTACTTATTATTTCTTGTTGATGGTTGTCACATTTAGGGGATCTAAGTGATTGCAACAACATAATCTCAATTGGGGACCAAAACGGCTGAACCACAACATAAGCCCAACAACGATATAGTTTTGTTGAAAATTATCTGAATTTTGACTGTGAAAATATTTGTCCCCTTGGTTGGCTTTTGAAATCATTGTAGCTCTTGAACGGTGATTTAACCGATTAGTTGAGGTAGACAAAACAAAACGAGTTTAAATTGAAGAATACGTGCGCACATGGCTGAAATTTACTCCAGATCACAAGCAGTAAAATTTTAAGTTGGGAAACTTTTCATTGTCATCACTTATAACTGACCCGTTCGTTTAAGCAGTAATAAGGTCTATGGAAGTCTACAGAAATAATTTCTTTTGTAAAGACTAAAGTCAAAGAAAAATCGGCGCCCACACGACGACGATTTGCATTTTTTATCAGCCGATTAGTAGTAAAAAGCTTCGTCCGACATATTGGCGATAAGGAATAAAATGTTCTAGCAGTTAATCGCTTACTACCATTTGTAGTAGAGCTGGATACTTGAAAACACTTCAGTTGATGATACAAGAATGCATTTTCACTAAATATTCTTTAGACCTCCTAGATTTAAAAAAACGAAGGCTGGTAATCTGAAATTCGACTACTTTTCAAGATGGCTACCCTTAAACCAAAATGGCCACCTATGTTCAGGTTAGCATGTTAGCAAATCGGCTATATCTTTTTCACTATTCACCACAGGATGTTGAAAGTAATGCCAAATTGAAGCTAAAACACGTATCTTGTATTCAAGAAAACAAGTTGGCGCATTTGTATGTTAAAGGCTCTCTTGTGTCCTCAAAAATATGTTTTGACAAGTCTGTTTTTCCTAGTTTTTCAGAAGAAAAGATCAGTTAACCAGATCTGGTTTAACAATAATCTGAGTCATTAACATCGGAAAAGATATTTGCATGTTGTATCTAATTGAATGTCAATTCAGCTTTGCCAGCATACAAAGAACCTTGTGTCCAGTTTAACATTATAATGGGCATCTCCTTAATTGTCCTCGTCTATATTTGATGAGAAAGTAAAATACTATCTGCTTTGATTTCTTGCATTACATACCCGGCAGAATCCGCACCCAATACGACCTTAGTTAATACTCATTCGTTAATTGACCGATCGCTGGCCCCGCCCACTTGCTCCATTTGACACGCCCATTGACTGCAACAGGAAGTCCCGCTTCGATTTTAAGCGGCGTTATTTTGCAAAATTTGTGGCAAGTAGCGTGTAACAAAAATGTAGAATAATTGGTTGGCGACTGAACGTCGTAACTATAGTTTCGAAAAGCTGTAGTTACGACGTTTAAGTCACCAAACCAACAAAAAAGGTTAACAAAAATGGCGGCCAATACCGGAGTTCAAAACTCATTTCTGGTCTAAATGAATTATTTCATTAGTCGACTGGTAATTTGATTGACAGCCGCAATTGGTCACTTTGGCTTCACGCTTTCGAAAAATTCACGGATAAACATTGTTGGAGAAGAAAAATTGATTTTAACTGGTAGTTTCAACTGCTCCTACTTTTTTTTCTCATTTTTGTGTGACAATTTTCGGTCTGTAAAAAGTTAAGATGATACAATACAGATACGAATCTTTAACTTCTATCGTAGCATATGATGGTTTCCAAGCGAATTACAAATGTACTTAACAACAAAAGCTGAATGACTTTGGGACATTTAAAGCATAGATAATGAATATTGTGGTTCTACAAGGGCCAGGTACACATTCTGTTACATTATTGAAATCGCAAACATCAAAAGTGTTTCTCCTATTATTGCCAACACCAAACGCAGAAGAAAATTTGTATTTCTTTATTTATAACGAGTTAATCGACTTATATATATGTTTTCTTTACCTAAGCTTAACCGAAGCTAGGACAGGGCATGTGTATTTGAAATAAAAATGACAGATTTCTTTAATTTTCATAGTCTTACAAAAACTTCTCATAAAATTGGTACAGAAGTGCATCCTAAAATCTCATTTGATGTAGGAGAATTCCAACTTTTCATGAACAACAACTCTTTTCCTTTTCAAAAACACTCTTTTATTTATTGGGTGTCAGTTATATGTAGAATGATTAAACCGAGGCCCAGTCTGACGGTTCTTTACATCGAGCACGTTAAAGAATCTGGTGGAGCTCTCTGCAGTTTAGTCCTGTATCCTTGCATATCCCCTGTCGTAACCACTAACCGTCTACTAGGAGCGTCGCTCACAAGAGCAGATGCAAGGGTAACTACCATGGCGCACTAAATGGGTCTAAAGTCCAGTTTAGGTAGTACACGCTCATAAAAAGCTCATAAAAAATAAAGAAAAATGCAGCAATGAGTCGGACATTTTGACTTTTATAGATTGAAATGAGATTTAGTTTTAGTCGTTTTACCAGATCCCTTACTACTGAATGAAAATCCAACTCTGAAAAAATGGTTATAGATATATTCACAACTCCTTTTCATTGAGCAAATCGTGAATTAGAGATTTTTGAAAAGCTCATGGTGTCATTTTAACGTCATTTGACCTACAGGTTACAAAATGGCATAGATCTATCCGTAAATCCCGTCAAAAAATTTTGGTAATTTTCCTTGGTATCTTTTGCAAAATTTCCATCGGTTTTCGAGATCTGAGCTTTTGAAGTGAAATACTAGGCTTACATATTTATCATACCGTCAGAGCATGTTCAGCAATTGGGACTAATATGAAAGATAGTAAACTGACGGAAAAATAAGTTTTAAAACAGGTTGGTTAGTATTTTAAAGAACTACAGACATATCGAGTCTTTAGAAAAGTGCATTTAAAAAAAATATGAAAGTAAATGACTTCGTAAAAAATACAAGTATCTGGACTCGAACCACTACATTTCACCCATTAACAGACGAAAATTATTAGATTGGTCAATACTGAAAGAAGTTGCAGACGACAATTTCGGGATAGAAAACATTGCGGAAAATGAAGAAATTGCTTGCCACAAGCAATTTCTTCATTTTCAACATCGTTTTCCAAAACTTTTTTTCTTTAAGGGCGTCAAAATGCATGATTGCGTGGGAATAGATTAAAAAATAAGTGAAGATCGTTAGAATTAACCGTTTTTTTACCACAGCTGTACAGCATCAAGGGTTAGATGTACTATTTGAACAGTTAACCCATTCCCACACAATTCCTCCTTTTTACGCCCCTTACGAAAAAAGCTCTGGTAAATATTGTGGAGAACGAAGAAATTGCTTGTATCAAGCAATTTCTTCATTATCCACATTGTTTTCTATCCAAGGAGACGAAAATATTTTAAATTACATCATCTTGAAATTGTTGTCTGCAGCTTCTTTCAATTTGGACTAGTCTAAAACTTTGTTGTGTGGGAATGGGTTAAACTTCAATAAGTGATAAGTGACCCAGCAAAACCAACCGAGTATGGCGAAATTCAACACACATACACTTGCGCACACACGCACACACGCACTCGCTCTCTCTCTCACACACACACACACACACACACACACACGAAAAAAGGACCCCAAAATAACCAAAAACACTCACCGACACAAACACATCTCAACCAACAAGGGAAACAAACTAATGAAAATCATAATTCTAATTATTATCAAAAAACATGCAAGAACAAAAACAACTAGGGTTAAAACTGAACAACCTTTTGACAGTATTTTATATGATAATTAAGGCCGGATTACCAAAACATATGGCACGTCACACCTTGTAATTAATTCCATCAAATATTCGTGAAGCACAGGACCATGGTGTGATTGGACGAGATATCGAGGCAGAATTGATCAAATAAACACCGCTTTATCTATCATCTCATCACCCGTATCATCTCCTGGAATCAGGCTCCTGTCAATATCAACCGTCTTTTTTCCTTGTTATCTGGCAATACCTCTTCTCCCCGAAAGAATTTAACTGGGGCTACAAACTCCAACAAAGAAACTTCAAAACAGTTGACGGATTATTCAAGGTGTATTACAGCGCTTAGGTTGGTTACCAAACGATTCCCTTTCTGGTTTATGTCCCTTTGTTATGACCATGTAGAGTCAATCTTGCTAAAGCGACAACCTCTATCAAGCGACCACTTCTATTTAGCGACCAAAATCAAAATTCTTTTTTTTTTCAAAAACCAAAATATCTTCATAACTAGACATTTTTGCTAATGAGAAAATCAAAACTAAATCAATGAGACGATTCTAATCAACATAAGATTAAGTCAGAATCCTACAATTATTAATGCATTCAACCGAATCGATCCGTCATGTATGTCACAAAACGAGTATTAAGCGACCATTCTCTTAACGACCACATTTTAGCCACCCTTCAGTGGTCGCTTATTACAAGTTTAATCGTAATTTGCAAGCTGACATAGTTGTACTGTCGAGTTGGATGTGCGGAGAACGATGGAACTAAGCATTCTGAAGATCAACATACATGTTGTCAATTTATCCTTTTCCTGTGTGGCGAAATTTTAGACCCGTCCAAATTCAAAGGATTTGCAGGCGAAAATTTACAGTGGGTTTAATTTGAAAAATAACCTCTTAGTAGGGTAGGAAACATTGTTGGAAAAGAAGAAAACGCTTGGACAAACAATTTCTTCTTTTTCTACAATGTTTTCTCAATTTCAAAATTACAGGGACTTGAAAACCAGGGATTGAACAGGAAAGGGTTAGATTATTCGCGGAAACGTTTGAGTCAGTATATACCCACAGAGTGCATAATGAGAATTCGATCAGACTGTTCGGGTGCGCAGGCTTAAGCGAGTCTTTGCCTGACTCACGGATGTCCACCGTCAATAAAAAAATCGGTTGACTAATCAAGTCATTCACTTAGACTGGAAGAGAAAGGTAAACTCAAACATTTATGTTAAACATTTTTGGTTCTAACAACGACAGTGAGGCCAGCGGTGAAAGTGGGCGGCGCCAGCGATCGGTCAATTATAGAAACAAAAATCAGGATATAAAGTAGCTTTAAGGTTTGGAAAATCAAACTCACTTTTTAAATCAAGCTATATTACTCTATTAACCCATTACCAGATGGCAAAATTTTAGACTGGTCCGAATCGAAAGGAGTTGTAGACGACAATTTAAAGTTTATGCAATTTTAGATTTTTTTTCAACTTTCTAGGTAGAAAACATTGTGTCAAATGAAGAAATTGCTTGTTACAAGCAATTTCTTCATTTTATACAATGTTTTCTCAATTGCTTTTCTTGGGGGCGTCAAAAGCGTCATTGTGTGGGAATGGATTAAACAAGGAACAAAAAGGGGGATACGGATCACGCAAGGAAAAGGGAAAATACTGCCTTATCATTTCAATTAATCTCAGCAGGAGGTTCCTCTCCGTTTTGTCTTGTTAATAATGATTGATATCTGTATCAATAAGAGGCCCTGCCCTCCTGCAAATTCGAAGTCATGCCATATTGTGCAGTCTTGGTATCACTGTGCACTCTTGTAATGCCACGTAAAAATATTATTATTGTATGTAAATCTTTGTTCTTCTTATCGCGATTTTTTGTTCGCAAATGACGGCTTGGGGTGTTATAAAATATATGACTATGGACATTAAACAAAGTGAATCGTTGGTAGTCGACAATCAAGTCGTAACAACAGCTTGAGTATCCTGCAGAACGGTTTAACCCATTACCACACAATAACATTTTAGACCAGTCCAATTTCAAAGAAGTTGCAGATGACAATGTGATAAAATCTTTGAAATCTTTGTCTTTTTGGGTAGAAAATATTGTGGATAATGAAAAAATTGCTTGTAACAAGCAATTTCTTCATTTTCCACGATGTTTTCCAAAGTTTTCATATTGAGGGGGCGTTTAAAAGCGTCATTGTGTGGGAATGGGTTAAGTCGTCTTCCAATGAAAAAGCTTAACACATCAGAGGCTAAAATTTCACCTCCGATCTTCATAACTATTTGATAGGTAAATCAAATTTTATTGACACCAGTGACCCATCAGTTGCAAGTTATACAGGTAAAGATCGCCCTACATATAAATGGACATGTAGTCTTAATTTTACCTACACGTTAGCTTCCTTTTTCCAATTGAAATGACAAATCACTGGTCCCGCCAACTTACCCTATTACCACGCCCACTAACTTCGACAGAACGTCCCGCTTCGATTTTTAAAGGAGTTATTTTGTAAAAAATATGGTAAGCAGCATGCAACAAAAAATGAGAATAGTTGGTTGGCGACCTTAATGTCGTAACTACAGCTTGAAAAAGCTGTAGTTACGACGTTTAGGTCACCAAACCAACAAAAAAGATAAACAAAAATGGCGGCCATTTTTTGGTCTATATGAATTATTTGATTGATCGACTGGGTATTTGATTGACGGACGCGATTGGCCAATTATTGAATCGCTCGCCCCTTCAACTGAGCTCCAACTGGACTTTCCGCTTCAATATTAAACGGCTTTTTTTTTTGCATAACATATGTTCGGCAGCATTTAACAATAAGTGGTTGGTTGACATTTTGAGCTTCGAACTCCGCTATTAGTCGACATTTATGTGAATCTTTTAATAGGTTTGGTGACTTCAACTACATTTTATATAAGCTGTAGATACGATGTTAACCCGCCGTCATAGCGCAGTTGGTAGCGCGTCGGACTGTCAATCTAGAGGTCCAGGGTTCGATCCCCGACGGCGGCAGTCATCCTTTCTGACTATTTGTCTCTTTCCAATCGGTCAATTATCGTAGACCTATGTGGGATAGCATCTAGAGGCTAGGAAAGGGTGTAATAGTAGTACTGGAAATACCAGGATTCCATTGTTAGGTGCTCCAGCCGCCGCGATATAACTAAAAGATTGTTGAAAGCGGCGTAAAACTCCATTCAAAACAACAACAACAACAACAAAAAACCGTTGTTAACACGCCTACCTATTTTACTTATCTGTTATATACATGTACGCAGTTTACTTGTCGGAGTCAGTGGGCGTTGAAAGCGATTTGCTAACCTTTTAGCAAATATGGTCTTTTACCAATGTCTATTCCATCTCAACTATGTATTTTTATTTTGGTTTCCAAAAAGACTTACAACCTAGGATTAGTCAAGCACACCATATCGTCGTTGTCCTACGAAAACCTCGTAGCTACAGCTTATTCTTAGCTGTAGCTACTAGGTTTTGGTAGAATACCGACTATATATCATCTAGCCTTATTTGTCTAGCAACCGGTTTTCAATGAGGCCATATATAAATCAGACAAAACGTACTGAAAAACAAATTTATGATTGGAGCCTAACTAGTGTTTTGGGGTATTGATTTGCACCGAGATATCACTAAATATGCTTTAACAAATACGGATTTCAAAAGAGACTCTCAAAAATGTCTCAAATTACGGATCGCGAACTGCCAATCAAAGAGTCAATCGACCAATCAAATCGTTATTTTGGAATGGAAAGGAACTTTGAAATCAAACATTGGCCATCACTTAGGTGAAGACGTTTTTATTGGAGCTGTAGTTACAACTTTTAGGTCACTAGCCAACTATTTTACCATTTATCACACGTAACTTGCCACAAATTGTGTAAAATAACGCCGTTTGAAATGGAAGTAGAACTTCCTTGTCGGAGGTCTGTGTACTTGGCCAGTGGTCCGTCTATTCAAATTATAAAATAATAAAAATATAAGCTATTCGTGCTCATATACAAGTTGTATCTTTCTAGAATTTTTTTCTGTAATTTCAACAAACTAGTGGTTTAGATTTGGCAATTGCGACTCTTATAGATGACATCAATTACGACGAAATATTGGACTAAGAAAGAAATCTCAGAAAGGCCCCCCCATTCCAACACAACAAAATTTTGGACCAGTCCAAATTGAAAGGAGCTGCAGACGACAATTTCAAGTTGATGTAACTTTAATTTTTTCGTCTTTTTGGGTAGAAAACATTGTGGATAATGAAGAAATTGCTTGATACAAGCAATTTCTTCATTTTCCACAATGTTTTCCAAAGTTCTTTAATTGCGGGGCGTAAAAAGGAGGGCTTGAGTGGGAATGGGTTAAAGTCTCAGAAACACTCAGACAATAAAGCACACACACACACACAATTTATCGTTGTCTCCTAATCATAATTAAGCTAAGTGGCATGTCTCTTTAAGTTTTGAATTCAATTTAATCAACTGTTTTTATCAACGCATTCTCATGACGTTTTGTGACCCTTTTGGCGCCTCTCTAGGAAAACAATTAGGAAAACCTAGCATGTAATAAGTATTTTTTTTTACATTTTCCACTATGTTTTCTATCCAGAAAGGTGAGCAAAGATCTAAAACTTTAAATTGTCGTCTGCAACTCCTTTCAATTTGGATTAGTCTGAATTTTTGCCGACTGGTAATGAATTAAGTGCATGCAGAATGTTAAATTTTAATTTGGGCATGGATTTCAGTTCTGTCTTTAATTGAAAAATAAACTGTTTTGACACTGAAGAGCTGAAGAAATGCTTTGTTTTCATGGAGGTATGAAACAATAACTAATCACAATGTATGAATACGCGAAGTGGATTTGCATGTAAATGTGATCAGGTTTTCGTTTCATGCCTCCGTGAAAACAAATAAAAGTCGCTTCATTTCTTGTAATTTAATGACATCGAGGGGAAAAAAATATTTTTTTACAAATTTTGATACATTTTTCATTGAACTATTTTGTGCACTAGCATATAAAATAGCTGCGTGCTCAAAATATTGTTCATGGAGGTATGAATATTTCTATTCGGCCAATCAGAACGCTCGTTTTTGATAGACGAAACTAAAACTTAGATTGTACTTAAATGAAATGTTGTTATATGGGCATTAAAGTGTGAAGTTTCTCGAGGCTTGCATCTTTCGAATCATTCTTTTGAGATAATTGTTTTAGGAACTTTAACCCATAACCAGACGACAAAATTGGTCCAAATTGAAATAATTTGCAGATGGCATTTCAAAGATTTGGAAATAAGCGCTATATCGTACAGAAGATATAGTGAGAAAAGGGAAAAGTGCACCTTATAAGCAATTTCTCTTACTTGTCACAATTCTTTCCAATTCCGTATTTCTGCAGTGCATTAAAATGTGGGAATACATTGTAATGTGTTAGAACTCTGTCAAATATTCATACTGATGAAGCTGTATGCATGTATTGTGATTCACTGATTATCTTGATTCTCACACTGACTTTGATCAAACTCCCGCTATATCATTAAACCATCAGGTGGCGATATGTACGTAGCAGAACGGATACGGCATGGATTAAACGCTGATCAGTAGGCGACGGAAATCTGTGATTTATTTACTATTTGGTGTGTGTAACTAACCTGTATTTTTTGTGAAAATCTGGATACTTATGGTCAAAATATTTTTGGATGAACTTTCTTGCACATCCTAGGTGGATATCCATATATTACAGGTGATTTTTTATTTGTCATGTTCGAATTGCATAATTTTTTATGGTTTCAAATACCACCAGTAGACCTCCAGTAGACTATATGTATACATGTCAGGGGCGGATTTACAGGGGGTTGGTGGGTTCGTTTGACCCCCCTCTGTAGCATGATTCTTTCATATTCAATATAAATTTGATTACACAGTCTTGCTCCAGCGACCACTTCTGTCAAGCGACCACCACGTCCATTAAGCGACCATAATCCTTATCCTTTTTTAAAATAAGCAAAAGCCCTTCAGAAGTGAAGGCATTTTAGTAAAAAGAAAATTAACAAGTAAATACTACGTTGTTAGAACTCATAAGAATCGCCTGAATGTGCCGATTCTGGTGAGTCCCAACAACATAGTATTAAGCGAGAGTTGTGTAATAAATCATTTTTGCAATCGAATCAATCCTTCATATCTTTCGCAAAAAAGTGTAAAAAGTAACCATTCTCTTAAGCGACTACTTTTTGGTCGTCCATTAGGTGGTCGCTTGATACAAGATTCACTGCAATAGAAAAAGAACACTTAATTGGTAAGATTGAATCCCATTTAAAAAATCCTTGATCCGCCATTGCACGCGCTTGCTTAACAAGGGGGTTGATCAAGGTAGATCGAACTACGTCACAAAAACTAACAATCCGTATTTTGTCGAATCTAACAGAGAAATATTGTTGCTAGGTTTCAGTTTTTGAGCCGCAAAGCCGAAAATCTGAGGAGCAAGAATTTGAACAAGAGATCATATCCTTAAAAGATCAACGGGAATTGTTATTTCACGAAAGCGAGTACAGTGGGAAAGAATCACTATACTCAGGACATATTCCAAGTGTCTTTTAATTAATTCTAATGAAAACAAATTAACGTTCTTTATCAATAACTGTAGCTTAACACAGACCTTTAGGACAACAACAACAACAACAACACGAATATTTTTTCTACCTTGTACAGGAATTTAATTCCCTTGATTTGAAACACTCTTTTTTCTTTTCTTACATTCTGGTAAGAAGGTAAACAAGTCGCCCCTATAATCATATAAGCTTTTGGTTTTTGTCAGATGAATTTATTTTGATTGGATAGGGGTGAAATGCTTTGATAGCTGGTCAGTTTTGCAGTAAAAAAAAACAAAACCCAAACATATTAGTAGTTTTTAAGTTTAAAAGTTTGAACGTGTGATCAAGTCATATGCGCTGAACGACCAAACGTCGTAACTTCAGCTCAACAAAGAAGTTATTACCAAAATTTCAGTATTCTTAGATATACAACGGAATAACCAAAACTTGTAAACGAAGTAAAGAACACGGGTGAATCTTAACTCCCCACCCCTTCGACACATAAAAAATTAAAATATTGTGCGAGAGCTGAGCTAGGGTGGACCATCCTGACAACGAAAGACTCAGACCCCATGCTTTTTTGGTCAAATATTAATCGGAAAAAGGTTTTAAAAATCTGATTCGAACACAATTATCTTATACAAAACGTATTTTATTCGTCAAACTTGATAAAATTGTCGTGGTAGAAAACACTGTATGAACTCTTATTTATTTTGTTTGAATATAAATATAGTTGAAGGTGTCGTTTTTCACTAATACTAGTACAATATGTAGATTTTTGTCTGGGCGAATTGAGCTGAAACGGAGCGAAATGAGCTACAACTGGCTCGTATAGCGCTTTGTTCTTAAATTGGCCAATCGCTTGACCCGCCCACTTACTCCATTGGCCACATCCACTGACTCCGACAGGAAGTCCCGCTTCGATTTCAAACGGCATTATTTTGAAATTCACAGCCAGTAGCACGTAACAAAATAATAATATGGTTGATTGGCGACCTAAATATTGTAACTACAGCTTGAATAAGCTGTAGTTACGACGTTTAAGTCGACAAACAAACAAAAAAAAACCTTTAAAAATGGCGGCCAATGTTGGTGTCCAATTTTCGATTCCGCGCTGAATGATTTATTTGATTGGTCGGTTGATTCCTTGATTTTATAGCTGCGACTGGTCCATTACAGAAACACTGGGAACTAGAGTTAGATACAAGAGAAAACTCGATCAAATTAGATTATTAATGAAGTGGATTAATCACATACAGGAGGACTGAAGTGGACTTGTATCTCTCACGTGTATCTCACATTTATTTATCTCTCACGTGCGGAGACGGTTTTGGTCGTTATTATACTAGAATTCTGTGTTTAGGGACCTTAATATAAGTGTAATGCCACTTGCAAAATCCGAAATCCAAATATTTTAGGTGATGAGGTTATTTGTGTTTTCAAGATATCTTAAAATGTCCATTTATGAATAATATGATCCCATGACAAAGGACTAATTTCGATCTTTGAGCATTATATGTATAAGTGTGTTTTCGTTTAGCTTGTAGACAATAAAGTTCACACAACTAGAATTGTATGCTTTCCAAATGAAGATGTCCACAAAAATAAACTTGAAAAGTAGGCCATTATACTTTCATGAACTATTATTATCCAGCCACTTTATGGGTACTTCACGAATATGTGTACAATGACATGCTATGTATTAGAACAACTATGTTGAAAGAAAATAACCACTGATTGGTTAGCGGCAAGGTCAAGCGACTATCGGAAACTGAGATTGTACCGTATTTCATCGTACTTTTCCAATCAGCCCATTAGCTCAATATTTATTGAACATGAAAACATGAGGAAATAATTGGCTTTTGAATTAAGGATCATCTAAAGTTATTCGATTCCACGGTCTGTCTAATTTTGATTGATTGATTGAATTATCGCGACGATTCGAGACCTAACAATGGATTCCTGGTATTTCTCACATCAGTACTACCACTATATCCTTTCCTAGCCTCCAGCTGCTATCCGACTTAGGTTTACGATTATCAACCCATTTGTGAGAGACAAATGTCAGAAAGGATATGTGCCGCCGCCGGGGATCGAACCCTTGACATCCCATGATTGGTGGTTTGGAGTCTGGTGAGCCACCAACTGCGCTACTTTAAATCAGATGTGTGGGGTTTTCAAAACATATTTGCGAGATCTAAACATTTGATATGTTCGAAAAACTTCAGCGTCATTTATCCCTATTTGCCCCAAATGTAGAAAATTTTGAAAAGAATAATTGTTCTCATAGCAAAACATCCAAGTAAATATGTTTATCCGTCTACGTGGTCTCGGTTTCTACATGAGTCCAAGCACTTAAATTGATCTTCATTTTAATTATTTTTCTGCTTTTAAAAAGTACATACTAGTAACATTTTGTATTCAGTACATTAATATGGTTGTTATCATTTCCAACACTTTGGTGGATAGAAAATTATTTGATTGTTTATGGTGAATAAAGAATAAACTGAGCAATATCTCATACCCAAAACTTATTTCTAACTAAAAGATCGCTTGCAACGCCCACTGGAATTCCGACTTAGATATTTACTTGCTTTTTTTTTGCAAAATTCATGGTAATCAACATGAGACAAAAATAGAATGGTGAGTTGGCGGCTTGAATAAACTGTAGTCTCGTCGTGTAGATCGCCAAACCAACAAAAACGCTGCACAAAAATGTCGATAAATGTCGGAGTTGAAGGATCACTTCCGGTCTAACTAAATGACCTGATCTATTGAATGATTCTTTGATTGGTAGTCGCGATTCATCATTTAAGAGATGATGAGTATATTTTTTGTTTTCATGGAGGTATGAACCGAAAAACCTAATCACACTGTATGAATACGCGAAGCGGATTCATACAGTGTGATTAGGTTTTTCGGTTCATACCTCCATGAAAACAAATATTATTATCTTCATTTCTTATAATTTAATAGCATCGAGCGAAAAATGCAACAACTTAACAAATTTTGATACCTTTTTGTTGTGAACTATTTTGTGCGGAAGCATTCAAAATGGCTGCGTACTCAAAATTTTGTTCATGGAGGTATAAATTAAATTTTTCGACCAATCAGATCGCTCGTTTTTGATAGACCAAACTAACAATTAAATTATTTATCCTTGCTTTTAACCCAACTTGTACAATACCTTGATGGATTCTTTCTTCTTTCATGGAGGGATTTAGGTATGTAGTTAAGAGAAAGAATGTTTCGTCACGTTTCCTTGATGACTACACTGGCAAGAATGACCGATATCCTTTCTAATTAAATGTAATTAAGGTCTGAAACGTGTCTGTCGTAAATAGACAGGTCTCTAAATGAACTTCCGTCGTGAATAATACCGAACGACATTCAGGAAGATCAAAGGCATACAAATAGTACGATTTCAGGAAAAGGGCATAAGAATCAATTTTATTTGCGTAAGATTTATTAACCGACCAAAACATGTTATTCTTGTTGTTAATAAGGGTAATTCAATTTAATTATATTATGTTTGATTTATGCTGCTTTTTCAATGGCGAAGTCATTTATGAATGAATGTGAATGACAACTGAATCTGTAATTCGTTTTTAGTAGTGTCTGTCGAACGTTGTCGATTTGATTGGCAGTTTGACCCATTATAAAAGAACAGAGGTTGGCTTCTAGTGAAAAAAATATTTTTTTAAAAACAATGTCTCATGCAGTCTTACAAAAGCTTTATTCATTTGATAGCTATACATGCTTATTTGATATTCAACTATGAGAGGTGAAGAATATATTTTGTTGCTGTTGTTGAAGTTTTCATGGAAGTTTGAAATTTTAAACCTAGTTATAATCATGTATGTATTGATCAGAATTTGATATTCGAAACTGCCGGATCACTGGCGATGCCCACTTACACCGACAAGAAGTTCCACTTGGATATTAAAAGTTGTTATTTTGCAAAGTTTGTGGTCAGTAACTTGGGAGAAACATGTAAAATGGTTGATTGGTGACCAATACTTAGTAATTACAGTTTAAATACGTAAAGTCGCCAAACCAACAAAATGCTCAATATATAAGTTCAACGTTGGTTTCCAGTCTAAATGATCGATTTGATTGGTCAATTGACTTTTACATTGACAGTTGCCATTTGTCAATCATACGTCTAAATCTGTCAGATTCGGCTGTATGTTCAATAGTATACTAAGGTCAACATTTTATATAAACCTCCGGCTTCAAATTCGAGCTTTACAACTTTAAATCGTCCTTTAAATGTCAACAAAAGATATCATTATTAGTGCCTTATTATTCAAACCGAGAAAGAAAATAAAATGAGCCTATACGTGACATTTCCAACCATTTCGCATGTGGGTGACTCGCACACATTGAACACCCTGGACAGCCATTCGGGGTAACTAGAACATTCGCTGATTGTTTAAAGAAATTTTGGGTCAGTATCTATCTACAGAGCACAGAGTGAAGACTCAGATCAGACTGTGCGGATGCATGTGTAATGGTTGGAAATGTCACGCATGCGCTCAAATGTGTTTGATAAATGTTTATAATTGCCTTCTATAATGCTATGGATATTTAGACTGACTTGCACAATAATTTCGTATGTCCACACATATTGTGCGATATTTCAGACTCCAGTTTTTCCTTGGACATGTAAATTATCGAATGATCATTATAGACTTTCAAAGATGAGAATGTCGGTCGACTATTCTCTTAACGTTGGAATATTTTCTGAACTTAATCCGTAAAAGTTGCCCGCTCTTCGTAGAATGTCTGTATGTTTACAATCTCATTCTAGAG
Source organism: Fragum fragum (assembly GCA_946902895.1). Classification (NCBI taxonomy): domain Eukaryota; kingdom Metazoa; phylum Mollusca; class Bivalvia; order Cardiida; family Cardiidae; genus Fragum; species Fragum fragum. Next base: position 54,154,716 of record OX336365.1, read on the forward strand.
AAAGTGAATGAATCACATTTGAATTAAATCAAGTTATCTGTATGTAAAGAAACATTGTTTAGGAAAAAGGTAAAACGTTGTTCATGTGTCGTTTCATTTGTACGTCCGACCGTCTGTCATCTTGACAAAATTTATTATGATTTTTTTCCGCCAGAAAAGAGATTCTACTGATTTTAACCCTTGACATGCTGAACCCGGAATATTCTTGTTTGAGCGGAAGGTGTGTCAAAGATCAGCATGCAGATAAATGCAGTCTGATGTTAGTCCACACCACACGGTTTGCAATTAAAAATAAGTCCCCAAAAGAGTTATTGACCTTCAACTAATTCTTCTAATAATTTCAGAGCTGAGAAATTAGTGCAATTCTAGACAGGATTATATTCAGCATGACAAGGGTTAAGATCACCATGCCGAAACGTCACGATCATAAGATCAAATTTATTTTAACTGAGGAAGGAATCATTTACTTATACATGTATTTGAGGTCGACAAAGGTCAATGCCGAAAACATTATCAAAAGTTATTTTTAGCTTGTGAAAGCCACTTTTTCACACAAACTTTCTCACAATTTACGTATATGTCACCCTTCGTAAGACAAGAAATTATATTGACTTTGGGGTCACAAACATAAGAAGTTAAGATCAAAATAACAAATTTCATTGCAGCCATACAACAGGTCACATTGGAATCCAATTTTTTCAGACTTTGCATATAAGGAGCTTTGGGTGAGACTTCTTTATTTTGAGGTCGCCAGATCAAAGTACTTGATCAGAAGCTCAAATTGTCTTTCTACCCTATGATCCCCCTACATATCACAACCGGTTTCTTTCGAACTCTGCTTTTCGGTAGCCATTACTGGGGTAAAAGGAAATTCATGTGTATAAGGAAATCATTACAAAATAATGCCTGCCACCCGCTTCCACCCGTTCTTAAAGGCCTGGCCGAGACGTCATGACAAAGCTTGAATAAGATATAGCTACGATATTTAAGACACCCACCAATGAAAATATATTACCTAAACTTCGAATATCAACGTTGAACTTTCAATCAAAATTAAGATTTGAGTATACACTAGATTTGTTTGTTGTTGACAACAATCAGCTGACGGATCGCCGCCATGAACCATAATTAGATATACCAATTATAAAAATATTTCGCTTAGACCGGAAATGAACTTGAACTCTGAGAAATAGCCAAATGATTGTAAAGCATTTTTGTTCGTTTTTCGACTTAAGGTCATTAGTGGATCAAAGGCCACTTTTTCTCCCGACTAACGTTTTTCATTTCAATATATTTGCGAAATGTCATGTCACAGAATTGTACACAAATGTTCAAAGTACCTCTTCACGCCTGTTTTGGAGTCAGTTATTTGCACTTCACTGGTATACGCTACTTTCAGTGAAGACATGTTTATGGGCTTTAGGTTATTGTCAGCGTTTATCCGTGAAAATAGTGTTACATACTGTGGCTTTTCGTAATCTCGCCTCATTCTATCACAAGATGAACTGATCTAAACATTTTCTCTTAAAAGCAGAATGAAGTAGTGATGTTTCAGATGTGAAAAAACAACAAATTGATTGAATTTTAGAAGATTTATTTTCAAATTTCCAAAAATTCGCAAGTGATTTTTTCCTATTTTAAAATACATGTATGTTTTAGACCTTACCCTAAACTTTCCACATACAAAAAATCAGTGTACTTTTCCAAACAAATACGAGATCATTTCCGTATAACATCTTACCCCACCGACCTAAAAAAGAGTTCAAATATTCTGATCACAGTTTTTGTCGCTGTATGTGCGTTAGTCCGTCCGTCCGTCCGAATTCGTCCGGACAATTGCTACTACATTTATGGATGGATTTCAAAATAACTTAGCACAATTATTCTTCTTCATGATTAGATGTGCCATTTGAAAGAATTTTTGGGATAGTTCTAATATCAAGGTCACAGCTCAAGGTCAAACACTGAAATTGTGATTGTCAAGAGCATTTCTCCTACAATTATGGGTAGATTTCAAAATAAATTGGCAGAATTATTCTCCATCATGAGTAGATGTACCATTTGAAAGAATTTTTTTGGATAGCTTCAAGTTCAAGGTCAAAGCTCTATGTCAAACACCGAAATTGTGCTTGTCCGTAGCATGATACCTTCAAAACTTTGCGGGCTCCACAGCAGTTGTCCTCGGACAACCATCTTTTTCTTTTAGAGGCTTCCAATTTACGATGTTATTTAGATAAGTATGCTATATGTCTTTGTAACGATATTTATATCTCCAAATCAAGTAATTTGTTGTATTCTGTGAATATACAGGAATTCAATTGTATACGACCTCCGCCAATTAGTTCGTGTTTAGACCTATGTAAACGTCAAAAACTTCTAGATTGAACTGTTTTTCCCTATAAGCATCTTTCAGTATAATTCTTTTTTTCAGATTTTAGAAAAGGGACAACAAAGAATTTACGGGTTTCTACGCCTTTGTGCAACAGAGCTCATTTCTTTAAACAAAATTCTTTTGTAAAAAGGAAATATTTCTATCACTGATAGTAAAAACTGATATTTGGCCCAATTAAGACTATGCTTTAACGAATAAAAGGGAAACGAAAAGGGCGTAAATATACCCCAACGTTGGGAAAATATAAACGAATGACGTCACCTATAACGTCAATTTGACGTGATGACTTCATCACGCAATAACCGCCCCTTATAGATTTGACATAATTGTATAGATTCTAAGCATCACAAGCAAAAGCAATTTCTCCTTTTTCCACAATGTTTTCTCAAGTACAAAATCACAGAAACGTAAAATCCAGGGTTTGAACGGGAAAGGGTTAAAATATAAACTCGAAATTTATAGATGTTAAACCAAATTACACACGAATTAATTTAACGCCGAGTTTAGATTTGTTGAATAGTTTTATCGTTTTGTTTACTTCAAGTATAATGAATGATTTAATTTCAGTGAAGGGAAATTCAGATTTACAACGTTATTTGTTTTGGAAACAAAATAATGATTTACTGGTATACTGTCATCTTTTAATTTTTTTTAGACGAGCGACAAAATAGTTTGTGTTTGTGTAATTTTTGTACTAAGTTTCTTAGTTTGTATGCTTCGAAATAATTGAGATTCATATTTTATTTATTTTGACTAAACCCATTTCATCACAATAACGCTTTGGAAAACACTGTTGAAAATGAAGATGTTGCTTGTTATAATTCTTCATTATCTACAATGTTTCCTACCTCAAAAGACGAAATAATTTTGAATTTCATCAACTAGATATTGTCGTCAGCAACATTTTTGAATTTTGACCAGTCTATTTTTGTCGTATGGGAATGGGTTAAGGGTTCGCAACATGGGTCTTATTTTGTCAGTTACTGTATTATGAGTTATGAGTAAGATCTTATTTTTTCGGCTTAGCAAGGGATTGAATCTGCCGGCGTTATTTTGCAAAATATATGACCAGTAGCATGTAACAAAAAGTAGCATGCGTCAATTCTGCCCTCGGTTTTGTGAAATAAGTGTAATTTTCTAATCTATGTACAGTTTTTCTTAATAACAACCGGAGCTACAGTTGATTTAATTTCGACTCGAACGTGACTAAAATACAAAAAATGGAATTTTGATTGATTTACTTGTACATTGTACTTGTACTGATAAAAAAGAGGGACATATAGTGGTTTTCATGAGTTTTTCTTTCTGGAAGTATTAAATATAGTTATGAAAGTATTTACTATATAACCTTAGTTTTTTTAACCAATTCCCACAAAACAAAATTTTAGACTAGTACAAATTGAAAAAAGAAGCCAACGACATTTCTAACTTCAAGAAATTTCAAAATCTGTTTTCTTTTAGGATAGAAAACATGGTGGATACTGAAGAAATTGCTTGTTACAAGCAATTTCTTCAGTATCTACAATGTTTCCCATGATTTTTCTTGATGGACTTCAAAAAGCGGTATTGTGTAAATAGATTAATGGTCAGATGTGCGTTGAATATAATATCGTTGGGCGTGTAAAAAATGCTAAATACAGCATTTCCAAAGCTGTATTTACGATATTTTGCTCGCCCAACGACGATAAGTGTCCTGAAAAACATCAAAGAAAAGAAGGATAGGCAGGTTTCGAGTAGTTGCTCCTGTTATTGTAATGCTACTTGGACATTGCTGTCTTTTCCAAGCGCAAATGTTTCCAAAGTATCAAAAATATTTCACGGAACTTTGAAAATATAAACTGTCCAATAACTGTTCGAAAAAATAAAACAAAAAAGGAATTCGGGTATATTGCCGCAAATTATTAAAATGTTTCATATTATATGCTATTATCATATTGGCGACTTAAAGGTCCTAGCTACAAATTATTTAAGCTGTAGTTAGGACGTTTACGCCGCCAACCAATCATTCTACTTTTTAGTTACATGATACTTGCCATAGATTTTGGTAAATGATGCCGTTTGATATCTGAAGTCGAACTTCCTGTAGGAGTTCAGTGGGCGGGGCCAGCGATCCGTTAATTTATTATTATTATAATTTATTTATTATTATTATTATTATTATTTGCTTTGAGACAAAATTTGATATGGTGATTCGTTTCTGTGGATCTTAGGTCATTGTCAGACCTTCAGGTCAGAGGTAAAAGCTTGGATGACATATGCACATCTGCGCCTAACGCTGACATCTATAGATTTATGTTAAAATAATTCACAACCGTCATCTGATAGATAATGTATAGACCCTTCCTTTTGAAGCTCCAAAATCTAGGTCATAATCAAAGGTCGTTTCGATCGGCTTTGAAAAAAAATAAATTTTTAGACAACTTTCCGTGCTCGATTAATTACCCATTAATTATTGTATGGTATCTGCGAAAAGATTTCCCTTTAAGCTTTATCTAATAATATTTTAGTGTTTGTATATATTTTCTACTATTTCATTTTATTTTATTTGTAATAGTTGTCGTTTAACACAGTAGTTTGACGCCGAAGGCAATTTTATGCCTTATTACAATAAGATTAGATATTAAATGGTTCTTAGAGACGAATGAAAGCTTAATATGAACTATTGATTATCGGATATTCCAATCCAAATAACAGATTGTTTCACATAAAATTGCGACGTCATCGCGACCTTTTAGGTCCGCTAGTCATTTGAACAACTATAATTTACACATCCGAAAATATCGCTTTCGTCCGTAATTTGACGCCATCAGGCACGTTGGCGGCACGTTTCTCCACAATGATATAACATTGGGTATTCCCCCCTCTTGTTGCTCCTATGTCCTCGTGATTTTTCTTCAGCGATTGGCCTTTGAGAACTGGAAATTTACCAAAAAAGTTCATTTGTTTAGAATTACCTATATAGTGTGTAGGTCTGAGAACCAAATCCTGTGAAATAACAGAGACAAAAAAAAAATCCTACTTTCATTGACAAGTGATTATAATGGTTCATAATACTTTACATAATAATAAAAAATTATATACGTGATTTCCTAAGAAATCCTTTCGATTAGTAATTAAGCATACCCCGCTCTCGTCGATTTGACATTGCCGTGGACGATAAACCAGGCGCTACTTCTATATTTTGCTAAATTGCTTGAATGTATCTATAGATGCTAGTAGTTAAAGCTACCGGCCGCATAGCGCAGTCGGTAGCGCGCCAGACTCCTAATCTTCAATCATAAGTGTCATGGGTTCGATCCCCGGCGGCGGCAAATATTCTTTCCGACAATCGTCTCTCACCAATGGGTGGATAATCGTAAACCTATGTGGGATAGCAGCTGAAGGCTAGGAAAGGATGTAGTGGTAGTACTGGTGTGAGAAATACCAGGAATCCATTGTTAGGTGCTCCAGCCTCCGCGATATGACTGAATACTGTTAAAAGCGGCGTTAAACCCCACTCATTCAATTAATCAAGTTAAATCTACCATTCTTGTAATAAAAATAATAAATAATGAAAAGAAAGAAGGCACTTGCCCAAAATCTTTTCGGAAACCTCTCGTGAAACAAAAACCCTGCGTGTGAAATATCATTCTGTATTGATTTACAATGGTTATAAAATGGCGGTAGCATTTTAGTTGTATATCAAATTCGAATTCTAAGTTGTTTTTTCTTTATCTTTCTATGCCCGTTTAATTTCAATCTAAAAAGGCAATGAGAAATAAAAAATAGAACAATTTGAACTTGATTATCCTTGTTTAAAAAGATGTAATAATCGGACAGTTCATACTATGTTTTATACGGCTTTGAACCAATTGAAAATATTTAAATCAATATCACTAAAAACATTTGGTAATTCTTCTTTGACATGTATTCCATAATTAATGCCAACGTGTGCATTACTTAAGAAACCATGTCTACCATAGCTTCTTATGCATGTTTTTTTCCGGAATCTCTATTTGTTAATATCTCAGACTACAATAATGATATATGTCAACGGCGTCTAATATACCATTTCACACCTAAAGGATTTCTGTTCAAGAACATGAGGTGCTTATCACTTTAGTAGTACTTTATTAACTCTAGCATGGTAAAAATGAAAGTAATTTAGGTATTTTAGGCCAGAAAATTCAGAAATGTTTGGATTCGGACCAACGTAGGTAGTAAAACTCAACCAGTACAACCAAGAAGATATAGTCTGGCTTTTATCGATTTTAAAATCGAGTGCAATGTTCTTTACAAACCATCTAAAACAAGGATATCAATTTCCATTTGAATACACCTGTTTGCAGCTAAATGTTTAGAAAACGAGATTCGGGAATTACTTATCTCTGCGAACTCATTGGTTAAGATGGATATTGCTACCAAATGTTTGACTTAAGATGTAGTTCTATGAAGAGCTTACAGTCGCTACAGGCAGAAACAATCAATTGAGAAGCTCTTTCTGGTTAAAAAACACAATTTTGAAATTGATGACCAACGTGGCATTTAGTTGTTGAAATTGTTTTGTCGCTCTTAAATCTCAATCGGTCTTTAATTGACAGATATGTGTCGTGTAAAATGAATCAATTAAAATTGCTTTATCTTCAAGAAATATACCGTTTGTAAAGTTTTTGGTATCTTTAACGATGGTACTCGACTTTATTTTCAGCCAAACTTATTTTTGTTTCGAAATGAAATATCTTATGGAAAATGCCTCACATATCGGCGTTTACATGCGTTTAAGGATCGATATGGGTCTTCTTCAAATCAAGACATAATAAAGCAGAAAAACCCATTTCTGACCAGATAGGCAAAAAGGAACCATTCGTGCGACATTTAATACTTGCACCTGATCAAAGTCTTCATAATGCGCTCAGATATATACTGTCTAAAATCTTCTTTACACGATCAGCGATGTGTAAATGCCCTGACTGGATGTCCATACTGTTTAGTGTCTGAGTTTCGCGGACATGTTAAAGGTTGAAATGTCATACAGGGGATGATATCTTTTACCAAGTTATTTAAAAAAGATATTTGCTGACAATCTCAAAATTCGCATACATCATAGGTAATTTAACTGCCTTTTATTTAAAGAAAAAAAGAGTTTTTTCATGCCGCAGATATTGATTATTTTCATTCCCTTTCAAATTGTTTTAAATACAATTGTATTCTGACAAAATTATTTTAAAAATCATAGATCGTTTATCATACTAAAATGTCGCATTTTATTCTCCATTTATTTGGCTCGGAGGGTTGAAATGAATTTTAGGTCAACGGTTGACTTCACGCTTTCAGGTTGAAAAGAGTTTGATAAGGCGTTCACGTCCCGAAACCATGTCGGTGTGATGCTGCTAGGTGTTGCATTCTCTAGCGGATTTTCGATTCTGTGAAGCTCTGATCAAAACTGTCATAAGACCTTATATCGAAATAAGCAGTTTCAACAGTTTTACGTTAACCCCTTGATGTGACCAAATTAATCGAGTTTATCGTTGCCATTATCTCTTTGATTTCTTCCCTTTAATATGGGTCATATGCAAATGAGGTCAAACGGTGTCGATATCCGAATGGCGTATATTCTAAAAAAAAGACTACTGATTCCGTTGAACCATAGTTAGATCCACCACATAAGGTTATTTTCGCCTGTCAGATAACAATGAAGACAATATCTTCTTCATATGTAAGAATTAAATGCCCAAATTGGTGTATGATTGATCATTTTAAAATGATCTTTTCTAGGTTTTAGAAATATGGATACAGCCCTTAAAAATCACGATAAAGTAGATGGAAATTATTACTATGTAAAAAACAAAAATTAAATATAAAAAAATATCAACTCATGGCTAGATTGCGCAAACTGTTTGACTAGATTTGAGTTCTGATTGTCTCTTTACTAGTAATGAGACCCTGATCTGTGATTTATCAAGCGAAAAATGAAACTACAGTTCGGTTTTCAAAATAAAGATTTCAAAAAGAGGTCAGCTACAGTTAGCATTTTAGGCATAAAAAAACAGTGAGGTATAGAAATCAGTCTAGTTTTTAAAAGTGACAGTTTTCGACCCTGGTCTGCGCCGCCTGACCAGAGTCGATATTTTTACATTCCCGAGGAGGTAATTTTTCCTATGTCGAGTAACAAGTATGTACTTCTCTACGCAATTAATTAATTGTAAGCTTTGTTTATCAAACACGAGCGTGTTGAAAAAGATTCATACCCCTAAGAACAAAAATTTGAGCACGCAGCTACTTTGTATGCTTGTACACAAAAAAATTTCAATATAAATATATAAAACAAGGTGCCAAATTGTCACAAGATACGCCCGTCACACTGCTTAATATGAACTGGGGGTTTGAATAGAACTGAGGTTATTTTGAATTAATATTTTTTGTCAAACAAAGTATGAAAAACAACAAAAGGCAATAACTATAAAAAATAGGCTAGGTAGAGTTATGGTTCTTGTACACTGCACTCCCACTTTGTGAGCTCTATCCATCCATGAAGTTTCATGATTCTAGCTATAATACTTTTAGATATATACTCCGGACAAGATTCAAGTATAAAAAACAACAAAGGGCAATAACTCAATTAATAGGCTAGGTAGAGTTATGGTTCTTGTACACTGCACTCCTACTTGGTGAGCTCTAACCATCCAAGAAATTTCATGATTCTAGCTATTATACTTTTAGAGATATACTCCGGAAAAGATTCAAGTATGAAAAACAGCAAAGGGCAATTACTCAAAAAATAGGCCAGGTAGAATTATGGTTCTTGTGCACTGCACTCCCCCTTGGAAAGATCTATACACCCATGAAGTTTCATGATCCTAGCTATAATACTTTAAGAGATATACCCCGGACAAGATTCAAGTATGAAAAACAACAAAGGGCAATAACTCAAAAAATAGGCTAGGTAGAGTTATGGTTCTTGTACACTGCACTCCTACTTGGTGAGCTCTAACCATCCATGAAATTTAATAATTCTAGCTATAATACTTTTAGAGATATACTCCGGACAAGATTCAAGTATGAAAAACAACAAAGGGCAATAACTCAAAAAATAGGCCAGGTAGAGTTATGGCTCTTGTGAACCGCACTCCCCCTTGGTGAGATCTATACACCCATGAAGTTTCATGATCCTAGCTATAATACTTTAAGAGGTATACTCCGGACAAGATTCAAGTATGAAAAACAACAAAGGGCAATAACTCAAAAAATAGGCCAGGTAGAGTTATGGTTCTTGTGCACTGCACTCCCCCTTGGTGAGATCTATACACCCATGAAGTTTCATGATCCTAGCCATAATACTTTTAGAGATATACTCCGGACAAGATTCAAGTATAAAAAAAAACAAAGGGCAATAACTCAAAAAATAGGCCAGGTAGAGTTATGGTTATTGCGCACTGCACTCCGTATTGATGAGAAGAATATAACTGCCAAGTTTAAAGTCAATCGGACTTACGGTGACAGAGTTATGCTCCGGACAAAGAAGTGGACACGCCCGGACGCCCGGACGACCGGACGACTGGACGCCCGGACAACCGGACGCCCGGACGCCCGGACACCACGGGTGATCCCATAATACGTCCCGTCTTCGACGGGCGTTTAAAAACTATAGGTTTTCTAATTTTTTTTGCTCGATGCCATTAAATTATAAGAAATGGAGATATTTGTTATGTTATCGTGGAGGTATGAAAAAAAGACTAATCAAACATTGATTACTTTCTCCATGAAAACAACAACGATCTTTTCATCGCTTAAATGAAATAGTTAAGAAATATTTATTTTCTATGACATCTCACAAAGACATTTTTAATCATATCACAAGTTTTCTTTATTTTCAGAAATATTTCGCGGTGAACAAAGAACTGGATGAACAAATATGGAGATATTGTCTGAGAAAAGAAAATCGGGCCCTAGTAAACGATGTGTTTATTTTCTTGGCGTGTTGGTGGTTTTACTTCCAGTCGTGGTGGGTGTTGTAGTCTGGCATCTCACAAAATCGTCTTGCTCCGAGTCGTCAACTCTAACCGGACAGTCTGACGCACTACCAGGCACTGGAGAAGAGAACATCAAAGTTACAACAACTGAAGTGCCACAAGTCGACATTCCTGACGAGGGGCCAGTTCTAGAAGAAGAACCATGGAAGAACCTTCGTTTACCATCACACGTATACCCTCTACATTACGACATTACTTTATACCCAAACTTTTACGGAGAGAACGGGTGGTTTTATGGCAATGAAACTGTTGAGCTCAATGTAACATCTCTAACCAGAGTAATTCTTATTCATGCAAACTTTCTAAATATATCAAGGACAGATTTGAGATACGCCACTGGGGAGACAATTCCAATCGCCCGCACATTTTGGTATGAGGAGAACCAGTTTTGGGTTGTTGAAACAACTGTCTATATAGAGCCATCCATTGTACATTTAGAATTACAGTTTGACGGATCACTAACCCGGTCAATTGTTGGGTTCTATAAAAGCTCATACATCAATTCTATAACAATGGAAGAAAGGTCAGTAGTTTTATCGCTTTTTTGTGTACACTTACAATTCCTTATTAATGCTGAAATAGTCATCGAACAGTTCCTTTCGAGTCTGCAGGCCCGTTGGTACAGCGGGCGGGGGGAGGGCATATCTCAATTCCTTTATTAGCTCACCAATCTTTAAACGACCCAAATCTTGACATGCTTCCTACGGGCCAGCAAATCTTGAGTTCGAGCTCAAATTCCGTCTTATATCAAGAGTGTTTTACGCGATTGGCGTTATTTGGCCATATTTGGTCACATGCACTCACTTATGCTAAATCGACAATGGTACTCGTGATCCTTTATGTAATCATCGTTGGCTAAAATCACTTATTAAATAAACTGGATCTCTGGGAATTTGGTCGCTCATCGATGATATGCAATTTGAGTGATATTCTCTCATACTTTTATAACTTTCATACGTATTTCAGGCACCTTGCTTCTTCCAAATTTCAACCAACGGACGCAAGACGTGCATTCCCGTGTTTTGACGAACCACACATTAAAGCTGAATACACCATAACCCTTATACATCAAAATGGATACATTGCATTGTCTAACATGCCGGCAACAGTGGGTATATTTAATAGTTAACCAGCTCGATTTCTCTGGAGCTTTTACAAGTATTGACTCTCTATTGCGACATATGAGGCACATCACCTTTCGTACCAACACGTTTTTCTTAAATGGTTGTTTATTTGCGTTGTGTTTAATCATTTCTTGTACAAACCCTATGTTCCTGGCTTTTTATTCTTGACAAAATATCGTGGGAAGCAATTTCTTCTTTCACCGCACTTTTTTCTACCCTGTGGGTTGCTTTCTTAGTCTGTCACTTATTTCAAAATGGACCATTCTAAAATTTACAAACAAAAAAAAAAAAAAAAGAAAAAAAAACAAAAACAAAAACAAAAAAAAAAACAGTAAAGAATTAATGCAACTTTGAAAATATTTCAGGTTGTTTAAGCCATTACCAGACGCCCAAATTCTTTACTGGTCCAATTTCAAAGACGTTTGATCAATTGATAAAACTTCAGAATTCTTTGTCTTGTAGGGTGGAAAATGTTGTTGATAACGAAGAAATTGCCTGTTACAAGCAATTTCTTCATTTTCCACAATGTTTCTAATGCCATTTTCTTTAAAGCATAAAAAGTGGGATCGTATTTGAATGGATTAAATCGAGATCAAAATATCGTCACCTTATGTTTACCATGTATTATCCTAAAACATCAAATCATTTTACTTTGTTACGAATTAATCCTTTAAAGTAAACGAAAGTATACGTTTTGATTAAAATGAAAGTAAATGATAGTATATGTTTTAATTTTATCTCAAATTTCAGGACACATCTATATGGGAGTTTGATTCCTCTCTGTTGAGCACAAAGTTCAATCGGTCTGTGGCAATGTCAACATACCTTGTTTGTTTTGTAGTCTGTGACTTTGCAAACTTAACAGACACAACCGAGTATGGTACAACGGTAGGTACAAATATTAACGAACTTGTTTTTATTTCACTTAATATTTTTGTTCTAAAGGTAAAGTTAGTTCATCTAAGTATGTGTCATAAATACTGTATACATGTACAGGTCTATATGTGATTAATCCATTATCAAACGACAATAAACAATAAAACAGAATGGTATAAATTCGAAGAAGTTGCAGACGACAATTATTTGTAAGATGAATTTTTAAATATCTGTTTTTTTAGAAAACATTACTGATAAGGAAGAAATTGCTTGTCAAAGCAGATCTTTTCATTTTCGTAAATGTTTTGCTTAACGCTTTAGTGGGGCTTAACTTTTTAGTGGGCTTAACTTTTTAAGGGGGGGCGTAAAAAAGAGTACTTGTGTGGAATTTGGTTAAAGAATGACAATCGTGGTACTCTCTACGAAATCGGAGTTAATTTTAAAGGTGTCAAGTATAATGGAAGTGATTATAAGTGCAATGGGCCTATTGACATTAATGGATTATTGATAAAGCCAAATCTGCATATCTTACATGCTGAACAAGATAGTACTTTTGGTAGTTTCCAAAACTACATGTATAGTTAACGGAAACTAATCTGAGTAAGGCGACTTCCTTTGATAAGGTCCAATATCATGAACGAGTCTGCCTTTAACATTGCCAACAAAAAACACATATGCGTAACGCAAAGACTCGGTTTAGCCTGAATATCCAGTCAGTATGGTCAGAGTCTAATTTATGTACTCTCTAGATATTAGTTTGTATTAGTATATTCACACTTTCGTAGAAGACCATAGGTATCCTAAATACTCTTTGCGTATATCCAGGTTTTGAGACTATATTCCACAAAGTCCCACTTTTTAACGACCTACAAGGAAAGATGAAGCTTTGCACTCGGGTGAAAAATATAAACTCAGACTGCCGAAAGTACTGACGTCTGTGTTGACATAGTAGAGTAATATGCCCGTGGTGGTGTACAAACGGGCATTTTTTATATAAATAATCATTCTTTAAGCATAACATCTCGCCTAGCTAGATTGTTTAATAGGTACATATAATACAGAATGTTTCTGTTCTTGAGTACTGAGCACGATCACAAGCTCGGAAAAATTACCATTGTCAAACGCGCCATTTGTATTTCACCGATGAAAACGTGATAAGTAATTTGCCGACAATGTCGGCTGATCAGCTACACTTTTAATGACCCAAATTTATTGTTGCAGATGTACATGTTACTGGTGTGAGACCATGGTTGGGTGTACCTAATAACCGCGGTTTTATTGAAATACGTTAAAACTAATTCACTTGATCGCAGTCTAACTAACTTTCAAGATCAATACTTTTTGTTAGATTTCCGAGATTTTCCTCTTCCGAAGACATTCCACAAATAATTAAGATTGGCAATATCCATTGAGACTTATTACCTTTAAGAAACAAATGAGAGATTTTATAAATCTTTTAAACCTTCCGTGATCCAGAAGAAGCTTAACCCATTCCCATAAAATCGCACTTTTTTACCCCCTGGAGAATTGCATTGAAGAAAACATTGTGAGTAAAGAAGAAATTACTTTTTTCACAATGATTTCTACCCTATCTGGGCGTTAGTTTTCAATTTCAAAGCGATTTGAATTCTCGTCTGTAACTATTCCAAAATTTTGTCGTTTGGTAATGATTTGAAAAGGCTTATTCAAAATATCTATAAACATCTTTAAATATTTGTAACGGTATAGCCTATCAATTTCTCGGTATACAGCTGGTATGCTGAGTTCTCGAAGCAGAAATTAATTTCACACTATATAATGGAAAGACTCCGCCTTTTTTTTAGCCGGAGCTTTCGTAAGTAATCTGAGGCTAAAGTTACAATGCTAAAAAATCAAACCCATGCATAGTTTAATGTGTAAACATTATGTAAAAACATCTACCGCAATCAATGTGATCTTCTGTCGCTTCAAAAGTAGATCGGATCTGACCATAAATTATTACGCCCGATGGAGAAGGGCGAAGGCGAGATATGACTCATTGAAAGCTGTCGGCTTGATGTACAGTACTTTCGTGTGAGTGTTCTGAATTTGACAAGATTATCAAAACTTGACGAGTGAATGGAAGGAAAGAAAGGAGATATATAATATATTGGAAATTATAAAACAAATATAATCATAACATAATGTTAAGAAAAAATAAGGTGTTTGTTTCATACCAAAATAATATTACTTATCCTAGAGTAACAATGTTAAAACGGTCCGGTTAGACTAAGTTGCTGTATAAAGCTGATAAACGAAGCTGTCGGTTTACGCACGATTGGAATGTTTTGTTTAACAAATTAATTGGTTATTCATAGGATCATATTCGCACTGTCTGAAAACAGTTTGGTCGTGCTCGGACTTTGTGTCTGTATATTTTTACCTCCGAATTCTACCCAAAGGATGCAACGTCTACATACCGCTTTTGAGAGGTGTACATAATCATGTTAACCTGGTAAACGACCGCCCGCCCTCTCTCACTCTCTTTATCTGGAGATTATAAAGCGCATATTTACATAACGAAATTGGTCTGTGTGGTAGAATACTCACATTCCACGCAAGAGCCTCCTAGTTCGAACCTGGCTACACGCTCCATTCCTCCCATTCTTCTAACTTTCTAGCTCTCTCTTGCTAGCTCCTCTGGCTGAGAGCCAACGAGCTTTTTTCATTATGTGGTTTCCGTCGTCAGTCCGTCAACTTTAACTTTAAAAATCTTCTTCTCAGAAAGTACTGAACATAATTCAACTAAACTCAACCAAAATTCACGGGAAGGATCCTTGGGTGGCCTTTTTCAGATCCCTTCAAAGCATTTTGATCGAGTGAAAAATATGTAACAATATATACATGTAAATGTATCGTTACAATGCCTCAACGGGATGAAAATAATTGCGGGCAGGTTGTGTCCCTTAGCGCGCAAATTGGCAGATCTGTGCATAATCGACAGTAGATTTGGGTAAAAAGTGGCACCGCCGATAACTCGACCATCAAACTTTTTCTGCCCAGATTAGATATCTCCTGTATTCATATCCCAGGCTTTCAGCGCTTTCAGCGCTTTGATTATTAAACTTAGACCGCATCTATGCTAAGTGGGCTATTGGTAAGTGTTTTTGTATTTAAGAGGGGGCTTTACGCGTTCTACGAATTAAATAGAATCCTCGTATTACGCCATTTTCAAAATGTACAGTTGTTTCGAGGAGACAGTTTATAAAAAATAAATAAATGAATAAATCGAACCTAACTTGGCACTAATTCTCTTCTAACATAGTAACTAAATTGGGTAACACTGATGGAGGCCTACGGAGGTCAATCAAAAGTGTTTGTCAGAGACAAGGTCTCCATTTTCTACAATGTTTTTACCCCTACCCCTTTTTTCAATTTCATACACCTAGGTCTGCATTTTCTTGAACAAATCGGAAATGTTTTATACATTTGAATTTTTTTAGTTGAAAATGGCTTGAACATGGTAGAATCTTAAGGATTATTTCAAACATTCCATGGGTGCAAAATAACTAATTGTGGAAATAATGCAGATCAATGTCTGTTGCGCTCTTTGAAACCCAGGATACGAATAATTCACCTAATTATATTCCGATTGTACTAATGCGTTAACAATTTAACTCATGACATCAAAAATTATTTCAAGCCAGTGTAAGAAAACGCTTTGAGAAAAGGATATGTTGCTTGTTACTAAGAAAAATGTGTCCTTTTCTCAGGATATTTTCTACACCGTGTTGCACCTATTTTTCAATTTCAAGCCACTCCTTTGTATTTGGACCAGTGTAATATTTTGTCTTATGGTAATTGTTTAGGAAACACGACCATGTCTTGTTCACAAATCCGATATGATGGGCACCATCTTTTTAACACACGCATGCGTAAGCATGTCCGTTTAAAGTGTTCCGTCCGAAAATTATTCTCCACTTTACAATATTTTGGTTACAAAAGTTGCATATAAATTGAGTACGATTAACAACACGAGTTATCCTATTTTCTAGATACGTGTATTCGCAACACCCGATCGTATCCAGCAAGCTCAATATTCTCTACACGTCATGAAAGTTTCCATGGATCTGTTCCAATGCCTGTTCAACGTTCCATTCCCCTTACCTAAAAACGGTATGTACGATATTATCCCAACATGCATTGTTGATTGATTTCTTTAAATCCCTTGTCCGAAAATCTCGAACGATCTTGTCAAAATTGCACCGAAGTCTAAGATTACAGTAGGATTGACCCGAATCAACATTGTACTTGGATCTTTTAGGGCCATCGCAAAATAGTTTGTTGATTTCTCTTTTGCCAGCACCATTGAGTTCACGTGTTATTAATATCGTCATCGTACTCTGGCGATACCCTCATCGTACCATAGCGACGTTGTCATCGTAACATCGCGTTAAAGTCATCGTATTCTGAACGTTCTTAACGTAATATCGCCAGCGACTTCATTATTCTCGCTTTCCTATTCGGATGCTCAAAGTATACTTTAAGCCAATACTTTAAGTTTTTATTGCTAGCGAAAAATTATGTTCCACGTAATGCATCACAGTGACGTAAAATTTGACTTTATTGTTCCACCGTGATCAAAAGCTAAATGATATGTGCATTGAAAGGTGAGACTACGATGGCTGCGATAACATAGCCTTCTTTCTGATAGACTGGTTTGAGAGTAACCCTCATATTGTATGATATGTGATGAGCGATTATCTATGGATTAATGTATGCATATTTTAATATTGTTGGCAAGTTATATTAAAAGAATAAAAGAAATATTTCTCAAGTTTGGCGGCCATGGTATTTGGTTAGTCATGTGATCTTTTATTGCGTCACGTTGTTTACCGCTGCCAGGACAGTTGCTCGTAAAAATCACAGTATGTTTTTTGCCAACCTTTGATCATCTTTGATTCTCAAAAGTATATAATCGAATCATCATTATCTTTTTCAATTTCGTCTAATTCTAGTAACACTAGTACTCTTTTCAACTAAGTTTGTTCATATTTACTGTCAAAACGGTTTTACTATTTTCTTAATATTACTTCTTCCAAATATGGTGAACTTATTTCTCATGGACTGTCGTTTTAGCGGGAAGCGCGAGATCTTACGAGATCTCGCTGCCAATGATGAAATGGTGTATATTTGATTCAAAATGTCGGCGAAACCCGGATTTTCTGATAGTGTAGCAAAACTGAAAGTAAAATGCATTGATTATTTGACCTTTGAAGATAAATATATTTTGAGATGGATAAATGAATGATTGACATCCATCAAGTATTAAAACTGGTACTATTTACCCGCATTCCAATTATTGACCCCAAAGTTCACGGGGTGAATCACTCCGGGCACTGCAACACAGAGCAAAGAGGCCAGATGCCGTATGCCTCTCCCACCAGTCTATCAAAAAGAAGGCTACGTCATCGCAGCTACTGAGCGATGTTTTCCAACAACCAGAAAGGGAGTAATTATAACAAATCTTTGATACAATGCTAAGATTAAAGTTAGATTTTTTGTTTCACCTAAATTGCATTAATCCGTTTCTGGGTAAAAAATACTGAAAGTTTCTCTAGGTTTGAGGACAACGATTACTTCTATTTTAAGTCATCTCGTTAAGACTTTAAAGATAGATAGATAGATACTTTATTAGAGTAACGTAAACTATACAGTTTCTTGTTACACAACAATTATATACAATTAAAAAGCGGTCAGCAGTCGTAGAATACTAGTACACAGTCGTTCAGAACGCAAGAATAAGTTCTATGAAGCTCATTTTTATTTCCAGGGTAGTCTTGTTTGAATTATCTATGCTTCAAACTAAAACTTTATTTTATATTTTACACAGATATGATAGCCATACCGAATTTCGTATCTGGAGCTATGGAACACTGGGGTTTAATTACATATCGAGAAGTAAATATGTTATATGATGATCAGATGGCATCGGCCTCCGACAAACAACGAGTAGCCGTTGTTGTAGCTCATGAAATAGCACATATGGTAAGAAAATGTTTATCAATTGAGAATTACGGGATTTTTGGGGATTATTTTCTATTGAGGTTTGAACCTAAAAACTTAATTTCACTGTATGAATAGGCGAGACCATCCAGAAAAACAAATAAATGTTCAAATAGTATTTTAGTGGTTTTTTTAATGGATTTACTTTGTACGCAAGCACACAAAATAGTTGCATGCTCAAAATATTGTTCATGAAAGTATAAACACGCTTGAATCTTGATAGTCGAAACTAAAATTAAATCATTATTCAGCTCCTTCATAAAGACAATGATCAATATTTAACAGTTTGTAAGCTTGTGTATTTAAGTGTGTGTGTGCGCGTGTGTCACCGTGTTGATCAATGAAATTATCCATTTTTTTTTCAACAAATATACAAGCAAATTAAAGAAATAGTAATTTTGCAATACAATCTATCGCAAACGCAAGCATTCTTTGTATATTGGAAGTAAAGAAAGTATTAATAAGATTTTTGTAATTCTTTTTGACACGAGTTCTAAATTTTCTATTTGTCGTTTGGAGACCAACAATGGTCGGAACTACAGCTTGAATAAAGTTGTTGTAAGGTCATTTTTGTCGCCACCCAAAAACCCAAAGTTTTTGCTTTGCGTAATACAGAATTATTTTCCTTATTTTAGTGGTTTGGAAATATAGTAACTATGGAATGGTGGGATGACTTATGGCTAAACGAAGGTTTTGCTAGTTTTGTTGAATATCTCGGCGTTAAAAAAGCTGAGCCCGAATGGGAAATGGTAGGTATCAATACACCATTACTTGGCGGATAGCCGCTGTCATTCACGATTGACAGTCATTCATTTAAACCAGAAGAACAATGCAACCTCCGATTTTTATATCAAACTTTTTTGGTTGATACACGACATAAACGTCGTAACTACAGCTTTTAATGTGTACAAATGTCGTTTGATATCTCGAAACCTGTCATGTAGGAGTGCCTTGATATGGCTAACGTGGCGTGAATTAACCAATCGCTTCCATAGAAGAGATGGAAAGAAGATGCCTTTTCAAAGCATTTCTGCTATTCCCAAAGCACGTAAGGTTCGGCATACTAAATGCAGAACAACTCACTTCTTTTGCTAACGAAGTTTTGCTATGCTAATGTTCATCAAATGCAAAGTGTCAGTAGGGCTTAAACATCTAGTTCTTACCAAACTGAGAGTAGTACCTGCTCATTTTTTAAGTTTATTGCATTTTCAACATGAGTTTTGGAGGACAAGCTCTGTGCAGCTGAGAGAATATTACTAGGATGAAAAAACCAAATGTTGGTAAACTTCCGATTTGTTTACTCCTATAATCTAAGGGAAATAAGTACAGATAAAAAGTCTCAAACATTTTATTTGTTAATCGCCTTACATCTGTCTCGTTAACCAGGTTCGAGAGGACAAAAGTAGAATGAAGATAGGCGACATCTCTAAATGTGCTTAAATTGAAAAATAAAGATATACACTAAAGCAGAAAAGGGGACAGATATTGTAACATTATCCTAACAAATTGTACTAACTGAAATGTGTTGCCCAAGAAACAGTTAGTCCAATAAAATCATTCTTTGCCAGATTATAGTTCTTTCTGATAGTTGGTATCATTTGCATTTCGCGAACTCAAACTTAAATCTATTTTATAACAGACAAATAAGCACGTTTATTTATCAATGTATTCTTATTGGTTTATAACTTGACTGTCTCTTGGCTATCTCGAGTCATAAAGATGAAATTGAAATGCAAAGAAACCACCTTTTTGAACATGAAAAATAGCTGTAGAGGGAATGAAAAGCAGTGTTTCATTTGTATTTCATAGGAATACGATTCAAGTGGCCTTGTTAGCATTTAAGAAATACGAAAGGTTGACCAAAATACAGATAGATACTTCTCTCTAAAAAAAAAAAAAAAAAAAAAGAAATACTACTTAGAATTGATTTACTATTTCAGAAATTGTATTTGAAAGTCCATTGGAGAGCAAGTTCATAAACAATATACAGTACATTACATGCATTTACATATTTTATTGGCACTATTTAAAATTCAGCGAAAGTAACTGATAAATATGAGAATGCAGAGGCTACTGTTAAAATGAAAAGTAATTTTCTAACGGATTTGTTTGTTTTTATGAGGTTTAACGTCACTTTGAATAATCTTCCAGTTATATCACGGCAAAGTTCACTTATTTCAAATGCTTTCTGGGTATCACCAATACTAAGATAGGGCTCTGGAATGTGACTAGCGGCAGGATTCTAACCCACAATGCTCGACTTCTTTCAGAAGTCCTCCTCCCTGGCCGCTAATCCACACAGAATGTTCTAGAGGGACTTTTGATGAATCGACATTAGGCATGTGTTATATACAAGAAATACACGTAAGAATTGCTACATAGTGGTTTTATTTTAATTCAGATGAACCAGATGGTTGTGAATGACGTCAAACCTGTCATGGTGATAGATGCAGGCATCAATTCCCATCCTATCGTAGTCCCTGTGTTCCATCCTGACCAAATTACAGAAGTTTTTGATGCGATTTCTTATTCCAAGGTACTATTGTATTTCTGCATTCCGTCCTGGCAAAATTAAAGATGTTACACGTTATCCTCACTAAGAAGTATTTGATGCATTTCAATCAAAACTGTGTTTCTCTTTTCAAAATTCTCTTTTGTACTTCAATGTAAGTGAATCAAAGACGGTTTGACAAAATTTCTTAGTCCGTGGTATGATTTGTATCCCATCCTCGACCAATAAAAATAATCTTTGATATTTTTATTTATTCCACGGAATATATTTTGTTTCCATTCTCACGAAATAAGGAGGGGGGTTATAGTTTTTATCCAAAAAATATGTTTCTGTATTCAACCCTTCCTAAATTGACAAACCAACTATTTTACTATTTTGGTACATGCTGCAGGCCATAAATTTTGCACAATAACGCCGCTAAAAATCGAAACGGAACTTCCTGTCGGAGTTAATGGGCGGAGCAGGGGAGTCAATGGGCGGGGTCAGCGATTGGTCAATCGGTATTCTTCACTATTCCATCCTGACCAGTATTGTTTTGCCCAGTTTCCTATCCTCAGAAATCACTTTCATATTCAAAGAGTTTATCTGTCGAAATACTTATTAGGAAGAAAAAATCAATTTGATTTTTTTAAAAGCGAACGGCTTCATGAACATGCAGTTATGAGATTTTTCCTTGATTCTTGATTCACGTTGTAGTATAAACGTTATTGTTTTGTATATTCTTATATTTGTTTGATTTCATACCAAGTATTTGTTGTTTGAAAGGTCGATAATAAAGGTTATGCTCGTTAAAAGCTTTTTTTCTTTGGATTTTGGTGTAATGTGTTAATAGCGGACTTGTTGATTTTCAGGGAGCCTCTGTCATACGTATGTTACAAGAGATAATTGGAAGTGAAACTTTCTTTCGGGGCATTACGTCATATCTCACCAAGTATGAATGGGGAACGGCTACAACAGACGATCTTTGGGAGGAACTCGGAATGGTAAGTTTTGTCGACTTTAATCGCTATGAAAAGTTGCCAGGGATAAAATCTTTTCTAAAATACAATTAATATATTTAACCTTTTCAAGTATATATCCTGGATTTTACGTCGCTGTGATTTTATACTTGAGAAAACATTGTAAAAAGAAGAAATTGTCTGTCATAAGCAAGTTCTCCTTTTTTTCCACAATATTTTTCTACCACAAAGAATTGTTTCATTTTGAATTGTCAATTGTCATTGTTATCTGCATTGTTCTTCCTTTTAGGACCAGTCTAAAATTTAAAAATAGGAAAGGCTTAAGATAAATTTCGAATCGGAAACGTGTTATGCTCTCAATCCAGGGGTCGTTAGATCGAATATCAGCTCGGCGAAACTTTCTGTACGACAGTTGTCAAACTTAATCATTATTTACGTCATCTTTCTCTCAACAATGGGCGAGTGGTGACTCGAATAAAATGCTGTGGTTGAGCTGGTAAATCAATGGCAGCAGTCCATATTTAGATGCAGCAGTCGCCTTGATATAACTAAAATACTTGTGATAGTTGCGTTAAATTCCAATCAATCAACCAATCAACATTCGTAGATAAAAAATGGTATCGAAACTTTAGAATAGAATCCCTTTTATCTTGATTACCCTTCTGTATCTTTTGAAACATCAATAAGGAGCGGGACACGACATATGTTGACGAATCGCGGCTGTCATTAATAAAATCTTTTGACCAATCGATCTTTCATTTATCTCGGAAATGGAAATTGAACTCCAACATTGGTAGGCATTTTTGTATGTTTGGCGACTAAAACGTCGTAACTACTGGTTGTTCAATCTGTAGTTACGTTAGTTAGGTCGCCAACCAATCATTTTATGTTTGTTACATGTTATTTACATAAATTCTGCAAAATAACACCATTTAATATATAAGTCAAACTTCCTGCTGGAGGTAGTTGGTGTGGCCAGCTATCCGTCGATTTGCTTAGAATGGCTTTTGGTGTGTTTTCTTTTTCCTTATTTGTGCGAATGGTTGAATGGAGTTTAACGCCACTTTTAACGGGCGGCTGGTGCACTTAACCACGAATTCCTGGTATTTCTCACTCCAGTGCTACCGCAGCCTCCAGTCACGATTATTGTTTTTTTTTTAATGAGAAAGGGATGTTATATGTTTCAAAAGTGTAATATCATCTCCTTAGTGTAAAAACATCATAACCCTTTATAATTTGTATAGACTCGTATGATGTTTTTGTTCTAAGCCATCGGTATGATCATGTGTAGCGATAAATAGGGAATATTACCACAGTGTCTTTTTCTATGCGTTGTTATCGTGTTCGAGAATCGTGTGTAGGTATTTTTTATTGGATGAGACCGAAGGTCGAATCCAATAAAAATACCTACACACGATTCGAGAACACGATAACAACAAATAGGAAAACACACTGTTGTAATATTCCTTTTATTATATACCTTTCAGGAAATGACATTTAAATGGCTAAGAAATAACTAACTTTCCGAAAAACCTGCATTGTCAATACACAAAAAAAGAAGTCAGTGTTTAACGGTACTCGACGAATACGGTTTTTTGCTACACGCCGAATATTGATTTTTTTCTGACGGGTTGTATTTGACAGCCAGGTTTTACTCCATATCTTTTATAGGTATATAATAAAGAACACGCTGTACTGAGTCATTATCGTCGTCAACCTCTGTTGTTGTGTATATGCCGCGGTCATGTGATGGTAACGGGCATATAGAATTACATCTGTCCTTGTGTGAGTGTATACACGGATGCATATGTGTAGGTGTGTTTGAGTGTGTTTGGTGTGTGTGTCC
This sequence comes from Fragum fragum, assembly GCA_946902895.1. Classification (NCBI taxonomy): domain Eukaryota; kingdom Metazoa; phylum Mollusca; class Bivalvia; order Cardiida; family Cardiidae; genus Fragum; species Fragum fragum. The sequence goes on from OX336365.1 coordinate 54,178,458, forward strand.
AGTTCTTGTTGGAATTGATGGATATCAAAATAACTTTACACAGTTGTTCCCCTTGAAGAGTACTCGTGATGTCGGATACTCAAAAGTTCATGGTCACATGTGAAGGTCATGTGAGAAGCAATTACGCGCGGGGGAGGGGGGGGGCATTCATGTCTGTGACACATTTCTAGTTCAATTAAAAGGGAAATGTGCAAAACCGATTTAGATAATTATAGGTACCAGGTGGCTATAGTGTAAAAGAAGTAATGGATACCTGGACACGACAGATGGGTCTACCTGTAATTAACGTTACCTTTACTGGAGACGGCGATGGAAGCGTTACCAGGGTAACGGCTACACAACAACGATTTTTGGTGGACAAAAACTTACCATATAACATATCTGAGTCACCATATGGGTTAGTAGCAGATGTAGCATTACTCCATTTTTATCAATGATTGTGTATCCATATGAAAGAATAATGTTTTAAAATACCTCTCCTGTGAACGTTCTCGTGCCTTATAAACTTTAAAAAGAGGGTTTATTCGTGTAAAACGTACGGACTTCCAAAGCGGAGATTCCAAACACGTTGCAGAATATCTTTCAAGTGATATCGATGCGAATTTTTACAACCGTTTCGATGATTCATAGGAGCGATACTTACTTTATTCGATGTCGAATGCATTTTGTTGTCGAAACGTAAAATCAGTTCTCATTTATCCGTGACAAAGAGAATGCCACTTGTATCTTAAACTATGGCGGTATATTTCTGCCTTATGGTTCGAAATAAAAGAGTCATTACAACGGCGGAGATAAAGTAAGGAACTTTTATTCCTGGTGGTGTTGTTGTTGTTAATTGGGTTTTTTTTTACTTGATAAAATGAAGAGAAAAAAATACCCATAAATTTCTACCAGTTATAACGATATTTAAACTCATGCCTAACTACCACTCACGGTAGGCCTATCCTTATTTTGATTTGATCACCATAAGGCTTCAAATAAGTTCTTCGATAGCATTTGCATTTACGATTGTGTTTTTGTTTGAAACACTTAAGGTTATATCCCTTTAATCCGAACAATGAAAAGAACGCTTTATTCTGAAAAGTTTTATATCGCCATATCGTACGGTTGTAAACTTCGCACATGTCCACCTCCCCCCAAAGGGTTAGTTTTCTGTGTTTAGAAACCTGGAGCTAATACTTAACAATAAAGTCAGTCAACGTCATCTGTGAACATAAATGTAAAATTCGAGTAACCAGGCTTATCAAAAAACTGTTATCTATTCATTTAAGATTTCCATGCAGTAAACCTGTAACCGATGTAGTCCGTTCAATTCAGACACATGAAACATTTTATGGAAATTACATGCATTAATGTCATGGGTGACAAGTTAAACAGTTGTAGATGTATTGAGTGACCAAAGGCCTGATTTGACTGTACAGGTATAGACGAAATTGACCTTTGATCACTGACTATAACTTGTACATCTATAACAAATTCACATATATTTGTATACATGCGACACGTGCTTTACATGGAGTTTTGTTCGACCTTGCGCACACATATTTATATATATCTATCTTAGGTGATTTATCTGTAGACCAGACAACTCTCATGCTACAATATCAGAGATCTGACTCCCTGTCCGAAGCTGTCATCAGACTAATTAAAATAATAATAATATTAAAGAAAACAATAAAATACTTTGCTCCGTCAGTTTTCAAAGTATTGTTTTCTTTATTATTAGAATAATTTTCATTAGTCTGGCGACTGCTTCGGACTGGGAGTAAATGTTTTAACACTGTCCCGCAGACCCCGGAATATTCTTTTTTTTTTTTTTTTTTTTTTGCAGGAGATATGGACCGAGATCAGTCTGCACATATGTGCAGAATATTCCGGATTCTGCGTGACTAATGAAAATAATGATAATAATAAGGAAAACAATAAGATACTTGGCTCCATCAGTTTTTCAAAGTATCGATAGAATAGTTATGAACCATTACTGTTTATCTTTATAGATACCGATGGTATGTTCACCTTGATTTCGTGGACGACACGGGCTACCGAGTAGAATGGATGTCTAAGGATGAGATGACTGGTAAGCAAAACAAAACAAATCAAAACATTCCATTCCTTCATAAGGCTTATTTTAGCTCGCAACCTCTTGCTAATACATATAATATTAAAAAGGGGGAGAAACAAGTATTGTTTTCATATTTAGAAAGGGAGAGAATTCTTTTTTTATGGACCTAATACCCTAATCACACTGTACGAGCGGATTCATGTGATTGAGTTTTTAGGTCTATAACTCAATATTCTCTTCATTTCTTATAATTTAATGCCATCAGTAATCAAAGCAAATATTCTACTAGCCTTAAAATTTATTGGCATATTTCGCGCGCAAGTATACGAAAAAATGCATGTTAAAAATTTTCTTTATTGAAGTATGAAAAAAAAAACAGCTAATAAAAACGCTAAAATCTTGATTGACGAAACTAAAATCAAACAATTTCGTTATCAAAGTCTTTCCGATTGTAAAAGTACAACACGAACTAAATGGTATTAACTTACATCAACATCGTAGATTCTGGTCACAACGACGGTTCATTTAGCACAAATATGTGATTTAAAATTGAAAAAAAATAATTACAAGTTCAGTAGCAGTGCTTTACTTAGGTAGTGGGCAAAAAATTTGGGAGTCGAAGCCTTTTGCTGTTGATACAAAGGATGTACTTATGTAAAATTCGCTGTGACATAACTGAAATATTGTACAAGGTGACCTTGATCCCTATACAAACAACTAAATATATTTCAGTTACCTTCGATATTGGTATTAACATGATGAACGATACCAGTTTGGTCAAGTTTAACATCAACGAGACAGGATTCTATCGTGTTAACTACCCTGATGGTATTTGGATGAGGTTTGCGAGAGTTTTACAGCTACTGGGACCTACTGCCGTAAGTAACTTACATATAATTCATTTTTTCGGCTATCTAAACGAGCATTCTAATTGACCGAAAAAAATCATATCTCAAAGAACAAAAGTTTGAGCACACAGCTATTTTGCATGCTTACACATTAAAATAGTTCCATAAAAATGTACCAAAATTTGTAAAATATTTTCTTTTTTCGCTTAATATCAATAAATTATGAGAAATGAATAGAATATTCATTGTTTTCACGGAGGTCTGAAACGAAAAACTAAACACAATTATGTATGAATCAACTTCGCGCATTCAAACGGTGTGATTGGATGTTTCGTTTCAAACCTCCATGAAAACAAAATATATTCTCTTCATCTCTTAAGTATATCATCTATCTAGTCACAAACGAAGTGTAAAGTTGAAAGCTGACGGACGTCAATGAAAGATATTGATTGGCCAATCAAACCATCCATTAAGAACAGAAGTTAACTTTGAACTCCGACATTTAAGTGAAGCATTTTGATGGAATGACAAGGTTACTGTCGTAACCACACCTTATTTAAGCTGTACTCACGAAGTTTATGTCACTAACCAACCAAATTTACCGTATATGGTCGGTTTGAAAGTCGGCGTATGCGTAATTTTTGTAAGAACGACGACTACTAATAAGAGACAGCAGGGGGGGGGGGATATATTTTTTCAAAAGCAAGGTTTGGGTGTTCTTCAAGTATGCTCAAGGGTGAATCGCTCAAGAAACGTTGCTCTATTGAAATTTTTTCTACATTTGTCTCCCACCAATCGGTAGACAAACGTAAACATAAGTGGGAAAGGCAGCTGGAGGATCGGAAAGAACGTAGCGGTAGTACTGGTGTGAGAAATACCAGGACTCCATAGTTAGGTGTTCCAGCCGCGACATGACTGAAATACTCATACAAGTACAGTTAAGCCCCATTTAATCAATCAGTCTACTCCTTTTTGATTTTCTCATAGAATCAAATTCTCGGAAAAAATAGAGTGAGAAATAACGTTTTAGAACGTTTCAAGCAGTTATTTATTTTTTTTTCAACAGAATAAAATCTGATCTTTTTAGTAAAAGGGGGCATTGACGAAAATGTGTCCTCTGACAACGATACTTTCTGAACCAAATCTCACTCAATCCCGCGCCTTTTTAACCCATTCCATACGTTCCCTCCTTTTTATGCCCCTCAAGGGAAAAGCTTTGGAAAACATTGCGGAAAATGAAGAAATTGCTTGTATCAAGCAAATTCTTCACTATCCACAATGATTTCTACCCAAAACGAAGAAAAAAATCCATCAACTTGGAATTGTCGTCTGCAGCTTCTTTTAATTCGGACAGGTCTAAAATTCTGTTGTTTTGGAATGGGTTAAAACACTCAGGTTGGGAAAATATTGTGGAAAAAATCAAAATTCTTGTAACCAGCAATTTCTTAACTTTCCACAATGTTCTCTACCCTGACAGACTAAGGTCAATAAAACTCATTCGACTTGTAATTGCCGTCTGTATTTTTTTTTTTCTTTTTTCATTTTGGACATGTCTAAATTTGTGTTGTCTGATAATCGGTTAAAAAACATATTCACTGACGTTATTTACGACGCCACAATAGACGTTTTACCAAATCGGCGTTCATTATCAATTGTATTTCTACATAACGAGACGACAAGATTTTGGACTAGTCCTGGTATAAAAAGGAGATTGTTTCTTCTTCTGACAAGTAATGTTTCTCCTTTTCTTCAGTTATTTTCGATGTTATGTAACTTCAGTCGTCATAATATGGGATTAATTGGTAATTACTAATTAGTTCAGGTCTGACAGTTCTTTTAACTCATTACCAGACGGCAAAATTTAAGCCTGATCGAAATTGAAAGGAGTTGCAAACGACAATCTAAAGTCTAGTAAATTTTAGACTTTTTGTGCATAAAACATTGTGTAAAAGCAATTTCTTCATTTTACACAATGTTTTCAGCGCTCATTTCCTCTAAAACGTATTATTGTTTTTCCAATACATTATTATTCATCCGATTATTTTTCATTAACTGAATCCCTCATGATCCCTCCTTTTCCCGCCCTCAAGAAATGACAGTTCGAAATACATTGTGGAAAATGCAGACTTTGCTTATAATTCGGAAATTTCTTCATAGCCCACAATGTTTCCTACCCGACAAGACAAAGAAAATGTAAATTATAGAAATTCATCAACTTATGTTTTATGTTACTTCTTTCAATTTTGACCCGTCAAAAATTTTATCGCCTATTATCGCTTTCCTGTTTTGCAAAATTTTAGACCTGTCCAAATTCAAAGGTTTTGCAGACGAAAATTTAAAGTTGATTTTCTATGAAAAAAACCCATTTGGTAGGGTAGAAAATACTGCGGAAAAAGAAGAAATTGCTTGATACAAGCAATTTCTTCTTTTCCCACAATGTTTTCTCAATTACAAAATTACAGGGACATAAAAACCAGGGATTAATCAGGAAAGGGTTAATAAGTGAAACATGAAGAAATATATAAGATGTTTCATCCAGAAAAACCTGCTTTAGTGACGTTATCTCTTGCCGCTGGAAAATTTCATTGTTTTGTTGACGTCACGTTCGTTTGATTATTACTGCGCCCATTAAAAAGAAAAACTTTGGAAACTGAAGAAATGTCTTTTTTATAGACAATTTCCTCTTTCTCCACAATATTTTATATACTATATTATAAGATCATCATCGACTAAAATTTGTCGTCTACTACTTTCTTAAATTCGTAGCAGTCCGATTTTGGCAATAAGTTACTTTACATAGACAGTTGTAGCTTTGTTAGTTTTTTTAAATATTTATTTAATTTAAAAAAAATGAATAAAACCCCTGTCATTAAGGTAGGTTTTCTTGGATTACTCATCAACTAATTATGTGAATATCATATTCTTTAAAATCTTATGATAATTTTATGCAGTATTTTCAAACTTCTAAACACTTCGCAAAGGTTTCAATCAGATATTTTGTACTTTTCACACTTCGTCAAGTGTCAAATTAGCTAAAAATTACGTCACGGACCTAGTACTTGAGACACACTTTCTCAGCTTTAGTTAGTTTATCAAACTCAAGAGTCGTGAGAATTTCAATTCGAGCTTGGCACGCGATCGATCGATGGTATAAATTATTGACGTGTTTTGTTATTGATATCAAAGTAATATTACCGTTGAGGTTATACAGACCATAGTAAGCTTTAAACAGAAAACAACGACCTTTGACAGCCAATTCTTAGTCTGCCGTTACAATTTACATTTATTGAAGCACATTACTTGGAAATATGTCTCAGTTACAAATGTACGGAGCTATCTACGAGACTGAGAGAAGATTCAAGAGAGCCTGTGAACAAATTAAACTGCTAAATGCACATTTACAAGAAACAAACACAAGATATATTTCTGCACGATCAGCTGACCAGAAATTACAACGATACAAACTACGCATGCGTATTATGATTGTGGAGGCCTTGCTCCGAACATACTGTCATTACGCATGTCAGAAGAAGGCCGAAATCCTAGCATTAAGACAAAAATCCAATGGTGATCGTAACAGCACACAAGACTCGGAGACAGATAGCGAAGATATGGAATACTAAATTGACAGTTCGAATCTGGATGATTCTTTTGTTCGGTCGATTTGTATGAAGTTTGGTAAAAATTATAGACAAAAAAGATTAAGCTGATTTTAAAACTAACGTGATACTGAAAAATGCATTTGAATATATTTTTGGTAATGAAAACATAGTTATGGTAATATAATATTCCAGAAGTAATTGTTTCATATGAATGTTCAATGAACTTTATATCTTATCCCTATATTCGATTACGTGCTTCTGAGTATAGCATGTGCATATGCATATGACTGTGCTTAATTTCTGTGCTAATCTATATTTTCATGCGTAAAAAATCTTTGTTAGTGATTAACTGTTGAAATAATTAAACACCAGATTGATTTTATATATATATATATATATATATATATATTTTTTTTCCTACCATTACAGAATCGCCTTGTCCGCAAGCATCCAAAATTGATCGCGGCTTAAGATTTTGAAAATATGATAAAGAAAAAAATATGCCAAACGCTTGAACTTTGAAAGATGAAACTAAAACCAAATTATAAGCGCATATGACACAACAAAATTCCTCATCCGTGTCGATAAAAATCACATGTATTATTAGAAAAGCATTTTAAAAAAAGCAAAGCTGATTTTAAAACTAACGTGATACCGAAAAATGCATTTGAAAATATTTTTGGTAATGAAAACATAGTTATGGTTATATAATACTCCAGAAGAAATTGTTTCATATGAATGTTCAATGAACTTTATATCTTATCCCTATATTCGATTACGTGCTTCTGAGTATAGCATGTGCATATGCATATGACTGTGCTTAATTTCTGTGCTAATCTATATTTTCATGCGTAAAAAATCTTTGTTAGTGATTAACTGTTGAAATAATTAAACACCAGATTGATTTTATATATATATATATATTTTTTTTTTTTCTTTCCTACCATTACAGAATCGCCTTGTCCGCAAGCATCCAAAATTGATCGCGGCTTAAGATTTTGAAAATATGATAAAGAAAAAAATATGCCAAACGCTTGAACTTTGAAAGATGAAACTAAAACCAAATTATAAGCGCATATGACACAACAAAATTCCTCATCCGTGTCGATAAAAATTACATGTATTATTAGAAAAGCATTTTAAAAAAAGCAAATATTGCTAGTTACCAGGAATTTCTCCTGTCACTCTTTTTTAGCAGACGAAATTTTGAGATCGTCTCAAAGTTCAAAGAGTGCAAACTGCCACTAGAGGCTTAACCACTAAATCCATTAAATGCATACGCCAAAAAAGTAGTTCTCCTAGGTATTTTAGCTCACTCGGGCATATTGATCTTCTAAGATGCTTCAGACGACAATTTCAAATATTTATCTCCTTAGGTAGAAAAAAATGTGGAAAATGAAGAAATTGCTTATAACAAGCAATTTCTTCATTTTCCACAATGTTTTCAACAACAATTATCTTGAGGGGCGTAAAAAGGAGGGGGTTGTGTAGGAATGGGTTAACTCCTTGGTTACTGTAACCTCGGTTTTTTTTATCATGATGACGTTTGACAAAGAAACTTTTTGAACAATACAATGCTTTGCTAGCTTACAGTACTTTCAGTGCTTTGATTATATATATACGCGCACTATGAACTGCTTCTGTAATTCTTTCAACTAAGAAAATGTTATCTCGATAAAAAGTTTTATGTGAATAATTTCATTATCAGTATCGACCATTTGAGATTTGGCCGAATGTATACGATTTTTATCCTTACGTTAATTGTTACGTGCGGAGAGACCGGTTGAAACAGTTTATCTTGGTTGTTTGAATGACTATGAGGACTGAAAAGGTCGTTGTAACGTCACCATTTTATACAAAACTGTAACAACTTTCTTTAAATAAGCTGCTTTTCATGCTGACACTTAAACGTCTTTTAGCACAAACTGCTGTTTCTGCTGTAACATCAAAACTCCGTTGACCACGCCCTCTATCTCCAACAGGAAGTCCAGCTTCGATTTTAAAAGGTGTTATTTTGCAAAATTTGTGGCCAAAAGCGTGCAGTAAAATAGGTATTGTTGGTTGTCGACTAAAATTTCGTACCTACAGCTTGAATAAGTTAAATCTCCCTAAGATATAAGGAAGAAAATCTTAATAAATCTGCCCCCTCTGCCATATTGACCCATGTTCTTATATTCACTTATGGATACAGATTCCTAAACTAAGCAGAAATGTCATTTAACCCGTTTTTAGAGTGGTCCAAGTTGAAAGATATTGCAGACGATGCTGAATATTGGACGCAATTTGATATGAAACAAAATTTTGCCGTAGAAATATTGTGGAAAAAGGAGAAATTGCTTGTAACACAATGTTTTCTCCAGTATGAATTCACAGCGACGTTTAAATCCGAGGAACAGGAAAGGACCGATGATGCTTCTTACGTTTATGTCAGTAAATAGTTTTCACAAATGAGCCTCGTTATTGTACGGTACTAAAACAACACGGCTGTTTTACATAAACGTCTTAGATCATTTTTGAGTCAGGAGTTCGAATGTGTTTGGTGATGACCCATAAAACCCTTTTCATGCTGAACCCGGAATTTTCCCGTTTGGCAGGAGTCACAGACAAAGATCAGCCTTCATATACGTGTAGTCTGCTCTTGGTCTACACCACATGCTTGTCCCTTTTGAGCAGGAGTTGTTCATAAAACTAATCGTCGAAAGAAATATTAGTTCTCTGTAACAGCTGTAAGTGCTTACAGTCCTTTGATTTCAATGTTTCTGTTTGAAACAGATTATATTCAGCGTGACAAGGGTTAATACCCCGAAAAAAACACTACATTTATGCCACTCCATGTTACTCTATGAAAAGGTCGAACGACGTAAACTTTCGTGCCGTCCTTGCTTGACTTTTTCATTAGGTTTGAGATGAATTATTTTAATATATTAAATATAACAAATATTCCTAAATGTATTCCCTCACACCATCAATGCAACGCATACTTTATCATTCAACACACCCTGTCATGCTGCCCCGTAATAAATCAAATTGACCATACGGACTAATTTCATAGAAATTCATCCAAGGAATGAAAAGAATTTCAATATGGACGAGGTTTTCATCGGTTTCAACTATTTGGATAACTCCAATATAAAATAAATTAATTGTCTTTGCACCAAAAATAAAAACAAAACAAACAAACAAAAAAGTGAATAAATATATAAGTAACACCACTCCTCCGACACCCCCCCCGACCAAATTGCAGATATATCAATTACAAGTGGCATTTCTGAGAAATGGAATATCTGTAAGAAATCACGACGTTTCTTAGACTCTTAAATGAACATGGAATTCACACGTAAATAGGGTTCACAGATCCTGCTATTCTTAGCTTCCCAAATTTGTAATATCAGAAAATATCTAAATAGTGACACCACTAAGAAACTTCGGTTACCTCTAGGTTAGATTACTACCAAAACAAACTCATATAGTTCAGATTACTTCAGCTCAAAGCATCGTGTTTTATCACCCCAGTTCTGAACGCGTTACATTTGATAACTGTTCAATACAGGATTCGTTATAAAATATTTAACAGATGAGGAGAATATTTTTTTGTTTTCATGGAGGTATGAACAGAAAAACCTAATCACACTGTATGAATACGCGGGGCGGATTCATACATTGTGTGATTAGGTTTTTCGGTTCATACCTCCATAAAAACAAAAAAAGATTCTCTTCATCTCTTATAATTTAATAGCATCGAGCGAAAAAAGTATAAACTTAACAATTTTTGATACCTTTCTGTATAGGACTATTTTGTGCTGAAGCATCCAATATCGCTGTGAGAACAAAATTTTGATCATGGAGTTATGAATATTTTTTTTTTCGACCAATCAGAACGTCCGATTTTGATTAATGAAACTTAAAATTAAACTTTTTACCCATACCTTAAAGCTTTACATAGATATTTTCCACGATACATATGCAAAGACATATTTTAAGAAAATGCTTAAGGTGTAAATGTTTTACAGATATGCGTATATTGAACTAATTTTACCAAATCCATATTGGCCCTTTTTACGACTACAATCTTATTCAAAGAATGTTATTGTTTAAAGAGTGTTTGAGCGAGCTAACTCTTGTAACCATTTCTGATCCACCAGTTGCTCATTCCACTCACGTTTATTATTATCTCATTTTTATTATTATCTCTCTTTCTCTACCTATCTTATTCTCCCCCTTCTCTCTCTCTCTCTCTCTCTCTCACACACACACTCTCTCTCCCTGTCTCTCTCTCTGTCTCTCTCTCGATCCATTAATAAACGAACATGAACGATGCAAAAATAAATCGCGAAAATGAAACAAACAATATAATGAGGAGATAAAAAAGGATGTTTTGATAAAATTGTCTACGGACAGACACACTGATTTGAAAGCGGCGTAAAAACCGATTCAAACAAAATGCGTCCTCATATGCAAGCATGGAAGTATGGAATGATATTCCTACTTTCATTAGGGAGGCCAAAACAATATACAGTTTTAAAAATCAAATTAAAGCTTATCTTCTTGACAAACAAAATAAGTGACTCAATTAGCCTGTAACAGCCTTTTAATTGCAAATCAGTGTGTCTGTTCGTAGACATTTTTATCAAAACATTCTTTTTTATCTCCGCATTATATTGTTTGTTTCATTTTCGTGATTTATTTTTACATCGTTCATGTTCTTTTATTAATGGATCGAGAGAGAGAAAGAGAGAGAGAGAGAGACAGACAGACAGACAGAAAGAGAGAGAGAGTGTGTGTGTGTGTGAGAGAGAGAGAGAAGGGGAAGAATAAGATAGGAAGAGAGAGAGAGAGAGGGAGGGAGAGAAAGAAAGAGAAAGGATGTGAGAGAAATGAGAGATAGAGAAGGCAACATTGTAGAAAAAAACATGTTTTATTCATTGTAAATTGAATATGCTTTCTTAATGTTTTACCTTCATAAAACAAAGTTGTTATTATTATTATTATTATTATTATCAACTTATTTGTGGGAGCGAATGTCGGAAGGATATTCGCCGCAGCCGGGGACCGAAACCGGGTCCCAACGATAAGGAGACATACGCATTATCATTACGATATTCGCATTGTTCCACATTTATAACATCTCTTGTATATTCTATTTCCGCAAAGCGCTTTTGAACATACTCTTTTTTGACGAAGGCCTTTTTTAATGCGGTATATAATGATGATATTAATATCAAATTCGTTATTTCATGAGCATATCAAAATTGCATTTAATATAGGTTCCCTTCCCAGCAGACCGCACTGGCCTTGTTGACAACGCTTTTAACCTTGCTCGAGGTGGTTACCTTAGCTACAATGTCGCCTTGGAGATGACGAAATATCTTAATCAAGAACAGCATCTATTACCATGGAAATCAGCATACAGTGGAATTGGTTATTTGAAAAATATGTTTTATACAAGTGGTAGATACAACGCCTTACGGGTACGTACTTTACCTATAACTGTCAGCAAAGAATTTAGATCGAATCAAATTAAAGGAAAGTTTTGGACGAAACTAAAAAACGAAACTATTCTATTTGTGATTAAGGCCTGCGACTTATCGTACAAAAATGTAAACACGTAAAAAATATGTGAAAAATATACAAATCGGTGTGTGCAATAGATTGACTTATTAACTACAACTTTTTAAACTAAAGCTATTCAAGCAATATTAACATTTGAATTTAAAGTGAGGTATCGATGTTTCTGAAAATTAGATAAGAAAATATTGCCAAATGCCCTCAAATACGCTCAAGCGAATATTCAATACCTATATATGAGTCAGATGAAGCCTTCGCGCTATTCCGACAGGCTAAAAGTGGATTTTTGTGGCTATATGGGAAGAGTTCAGCGGGATTCCACGTTATTTCTAGAAATCACGCCATTCGATTTTCCACACCGCATGACCTAATTTGACCTATACGCATCATGTGGATGAATCATTGCAACTGTGTTCAGCATGCCCAGGATTTTAGGGGACTACCCCGGTTTATTTTGATCAACTTCCTCTCATGTTCGCAAAAGTTTTTTTCAGAATATTGTAATCGAATAGTATATAAGAGGGATAAAAATAATTAAAATCTGTGACATGAAAAAAATATCGATACCTCCCTTTAACAAAAGTTGAATGTATACAGTCGTACAATCGTTGTTTAGGTAAATATCTTTAATTCTAAATGTAGTACTATGAAATTGATGGATCGTTTGCAGCATCCACTGAGCTCAGACAGTACGGTCAACGTCGAATTTAAATGAGCCTATGCGTGACATTTCCAACCATTTCGCATGTGCGTGACTCGCACAAATTGAACACCCTGGACAGCCATTCGGGCCAATTAGAACATTTGCTGATTGTTTAAAGAAGCTTTGGGTCAGTATCTATCTACAGGGCGCAGAGTGAAGACTCTGATCAGACTGTGCGGATGCACAGGCTGATCTGATTCTTTACTTAGCGCACATGTGTAATGGTTGGAAAAGTCACGCTTGCGCTCAAATGGTGTTAGGTTTTTAAAATCTATGGTCAGTACCATGTAACAAAAAAGTACATTAGTTGGTTGTATACCAAAACGTTGTATCTTCAACTTATAGAACGTTTTAGGTCTCCAACCAACAAAAATGTTCACACAAATATGGGACAATTTGGGAGTTCAAAGTTCACGCCCGGTCTAAATGAATAATTTGATTGGTCGTCTGAATCTTTGATTGGAAAAAACGATCCACCATTTGACAACAAAATAGATACAATGTATCCCATTGCTACTCAATCGATAGATAAGGTTTATATTCAACTTCCACTTTCAACATTTTATATAATTTAAACCAGGAGCGCCTTTACCTTACAAATAAGCGAAAAGAGAGAAAAATAGCAAATGACGCACCACTGTATTACTAAATATTTCCCCTTTTTTTCACATGGTATATAAGGATAGACGAAATTCTATTTCTCCATCATTTGTTGCTGATATAAATCTTTTTATTTATTGGTATCGAACAAATAAATAGAGAACAAAGAATAATGTGATTCATCCTGCATAACTGTTCTTTAACTCTTTAACGGGCGACTACTCTTTAACTGGACATTAACCGTACACTACTCTTTATATAAGATAACCACACGTCATCAAATGGCTCAAAGATATTTTCATAAGCTGTGGACCAGAGCCAATGACCCGTGCCACTTAGTAAATATATTACTAAGAGACTCGGGTCTTAGTTTTATCAATTTTATTAGCTCATCTTATTTCTTGAAATAAGAAATTGTTCAATTTTTGTCTTTTTGTGCTCCCTTGATTAAATCAAGATTTGATATATATACACACACACAGAGAGGGAGAGAGAGAGAGAGAGAAAGAGAGAGAGAGGGAGAGAGAGAGTGAATTAATAATTTTTGCTTTGAATATTTCAGCTCTATTTTCTGACGAAAATACGCCCGGTTTTAAACAACTTGACATGGGAGGACGGACCGTCTCATCTGGATAAGTAAGGACCTTATAGTTTTTCATCATAACATAGTTTAGAATATAATTATACTTTCTTGTCAGTTGTCATTTCCCTAGTCTCAATTACAGAATCAATAGACCGATGGCATCAAATCATATTGCCCGACATTCGTGAGGAATTTGTGTTGGTTTGGCGACTCAAACGTCGTTACTACAGCTAATTCAAGTCGTAGTAACGACTTAGGTCGCCAACCAACACTTTTGATTTTTTACATGTTACTGGCTATAAATAGTGCAAAATAACGTCGTTTTCTATATCAAAGTATCGAACCTTATTGCGGAATCAGTAGGCGTAGACATCAGACACAGTGGATCGGGTCAGCTGTCCGACAATTGTCGCCACAACTTTATTTGATTACACTTCCTTAAACCTTTCCTGTTTTTCAAAATTTTAGACCCGTTCAAATTTTAAGGTTTAGCAGACGAAAATTTAATTTGGATTGAATTTAAAAAAAAACACAAAAAAACAACATTCAGTAGGGTAGAAAAAATTGTAGAAAAAAAAAGAAATTGCTTGTTACAAGCAGTTTCATCTTTTCCCTCAATTTATCCACAAGTATTAAAACCCAGGGACGTAAAAACCAGGGATTGAGCAGGAAAGTGTTTAACAAATAGATTTTCAGAAACACATTCAACTTTGATCGCACAATTCTCTTTATATCTAGTCTTTAGAATTCATGAAAGTACACTTATTACTTTTATAGAATAACAAAGAAAAACTACTGCTCCAGGTATGATTTATTAATAAAAAATACATGTTATAGATATCTACTATAAATCATAGAACAATAGAGAATTTATAAAAGAGGGAACACACACAAATATATCAAAATAGAAACCCGAAAATACTCACGTGTTTATAAGAGTGGTAAACTGATATTGCTTGAAAATATAAACTGTTGACTCCTGTTCTCTTAGTTGCATTAAGCATCATTTAAATTTTACTAGAGTCTTTATCTTAAAATCAAAATAAAAGGAATGTGGGCGAAAACGACGTAACCTTATTTTTCAAAACTACTTTGATTGATTGATTAAATAGTATTTCAGTTATATCGCGGCTGCTGGAGCACCTGAAAATGGATTCCTGATATTTCTCACACCAGTACTGCCACTACATCCTTTCCTAGCCTCCAGCTGCTATCCCACTTATGTTTACGATTATCCGCCCATTGGTGAGAGACAAACTTCGGAAAGGAAATATGCCGCCGCCGGGGACCGAACCCATGACATCCTATGATTGAAGATTAGGAGTCTGATGCTTTACCGACTGCGCTATGACGGCGGCGTCCAACACTAATTCGAAGACTAGTACGTTGACCAGATATAGAAACATTATATTACGAAGGTACACGTACTTTCCCTGTCTTGGCTACTGAAGGTTTATTCATATTGTAATACAGACCTAGTGAGCCAAAGAAAACTTAAGAAAACGACAAACGACATTAATGTTCATAAGAAGAAAGTCCAGCAAGCAAAAGTAATATTTGCGTGAAATATACCGTTTCTACAGGGATCGTCTAAACTCAATTTGCTATGTTTATTTAGTCACTAACTTACATTCCTTGTACGAACTATTCAAAATTTTCCAGGTTATTACGTAGATATGTTATTCCACTAGCCTGTGATTTCGCCGACCAACATTGCCTCGGAAATGCAACACAAAAATTTCGAAACTGGATAGATAGAAACGAAACGTAAGTTATCGTCTTCGCTTTAAACTCGCCGTTCAAAGAAACCCTTTTTTATTTCTTTATAAAAACCCTCCCGGCACAAGGCCCCTGGAGCCCCTACGGTCAAACATGTAATACAAGCAATTTTCATATAGGGTCCATACCCTAATTCTCCCTGCAGTATTCCAAGAATCTGGCCATTATGGTTCAGGAAAGAAATTGTCTAACTTTTGTTGTCATGATAACAAGATTTTTCAATGTATTTCAATTCTTTTTAACAAATTTAAAGGCGTACTACAAGGAAACATTCCTTTCAAATTTGTAGATACTAGCCAGACACTTTAAGGAGATGTCGTTTGTAGACGCCGTCCTCCCTCCTTGGCACCGCAATATTCGCAATTTTCACAGATTCAGGAGTAGAAGATTTCCAATGATTTTCGTCATTTTTAATCATTTTTTCTGTTTTGTTGCTATCGCAACTTGTTTAAGGGCTTTTACATGATTTCAATTCATTTAGCCTGTTTTAAAGCCGACCTCTGGATGAACACCTCTACAATATTTTAATGAAAAAGATACAGTCGTTAGGCTGGAGATATCATTTAAAGAAAATTTCCACAGACGTGGACGACAGACGACGCACAACGGACATTTTCCTTCAACAAGGGAAGAGTTCAGATAGTTTATAAATATATGTGAAATAGGGAAATGTTATTTACTCGGTTTTATTTGACGAAATAAACGAAATCAGTTGTTTAACTATAACTTCAAAAAGAATTGTTTCACCCATTCACCCACTATCCCTTCTTTTTATGCCCAAGAAAAAAGGAAAACATTGTGGAAAATGAAGAAATTCCTTGTATTAAGCAATTTTTTTTATCGTCCAAATTTTTTTCTGTCCAAAATGACGAGATAAAATCCATCAACGTTTGTCGTTTGGGGTGTGTTTATATCTTCGATATTGAAATTCTTTGAAAACCAGAAAGTGAGAAATGACGGATGCCTGTCCACCCCCACTGACTCCAAATAAGGTATTTCGACTGAGATATCAAAGGATTTTAACTTCGTAACCGCAGCTTGAATAAGCCGTGGCTAGGACGTTGAAGTCGCTAACCATCCAAATTACTGTATTCAAATGCCGATGCTCAAATGTCATGACCGGTCTAAATGAATGATCTGACTGGTCAATCGATTTTTGATTGAAAGGGGCGATCAGTCAATTTCATAGTCTTATAGATGATTTTTTTCCTACAGAGTTTCTCCAAATGTCCGAACTTATGTTTATAAGTACGGTATGATGGCATCAGGGACGGCAGCTGACTGGGATTATATGTGGAAGAAATATGAGGTCGAAACGGTACCTCAAGAACGAGTTAAATTGTTGTATAGTATGGCCAACACAAAACAAGTGTGGTTGTTAAACAGGTAAATTTTATCTTAACCCTTGTCATACTGAATTAAAATCCTATATAAAATGGCATTGAAATCAAAGGACTTACATTGCTGGAAAGTCTATTTGGTGGTAAATATTCCTTTTGAAATTTAACTTTTGAAATAACTCTGGCTTAGACAAATCAGGAGGTGTAGACCAAGATCACACTGCGCTTATGTGCAGACTGATCTTTGTCTATCTCTTGCAAAAGCAGGAATATTCCGATTCAGCATCACAAGAGTTAAAAATCATTTGAAAGGTCGACTTGTAATTGTTATAAATAAGACAGAGTGATAATGTTCCAAAATTCTGCATGTAAGTCCACCATAGAAAAGTAAAAATAAGTTTAATTACCTGCTCTGAAATGAATAAAAAGTAAATAAATACATATTGATCGTTTCTCTTATAAGACAAAAAGAAGATTAAAAGATAGCTAAATTTCAAGTAAGTCCAAGATGTCTAATCTTCAGAACGATTGAAAAAAATAATTTTCAAAGAAATTGGAGAAAAGGAAATTTTGCTCGCTTGTAGCAATTTCGCCCTTTCTAACAATGTTTTCTTCTCTATATGACGTCTATTTTTCATTTCGAATTCGCTTCTTTTAATTAAATTCCTTAAATTTGGACATCTGGCAATGTTTTCCATAAGGTCTTGTTTAAAAACACAGTAATGGGAAGCAACAACTGTTATTTGAACAAGTGAAATACCTGTTTTGATTACTTCCCTTTGTTCATTTTCTACACTCGTCAGATATCTGGAGTACACCAAAGACCCTAACAAAATCCGATCCCAGGACTTTTTCAGTGTAATCAATTACATATCGAGGAACCCGGTGGGCACAAGTTTAGCCTGGGATTGGGTCAGAATGAACTGGGGCTATCTAAAAGAAAGGTAAGTTCGGATGACTTGGCGGAGGTTAATTTTCTTGTTCGAGTCTGTACATGTACACTCATGTAAAGAATGATCGTGAGTCGGTCTAAAAGTGCCATAAAAAGATTTTGAATAAATCTGTATTAACGGCATTTTGTACTTCCACTTACGAAATAATAATAGCGGTCAAAATTAGTACCCTATAATGTGACGGAACCAAATACATTTGTAATGAACAAGCTATTAAAATTATCGAAATTGCTCAATATGAATAAGTCATATGGATCGGTTCATTTCTAATATCAACAATCCAAGGTCTTTAACTTTCCGTGTTGTTGTTCGAGGTTTCGAGTATATTAATATGCTTGTTGTTATTAAGATAATTTCTTGGTTATTTCAACGTGGTCATTTTCATTCATTCTTCCTTCCTTTCTTAAATAATGACTTTCCAACGATTTCACCGTACCGAAAATTACAATGAAGTTATTTGATGTCAGGATAAGTTTTTTTTATCATAATCAATTTTGTTCTTTTTTTGTTTTAGATAAATAACGTTATTATTATACTTTGATTTCATTTAACCCATTCCAACCAAATAGTTTTGACAATTGAAAAGAGACAATGAGAAAACCCCTCTTCACAAAAGGACAGAAGTACTCTAAATTCTGTCGCCTGTAACTTCATTAACAAGTCTAAAAGTTTGTCGTCTGGTAATGGGTTAACAATAAAGTTACTGATGTTGCTTATTGATACCTGATAATGCATATTCCAGGTTTACAATTGGTTCGAGGTCTCTTGGGAGGTTGGTGCCATATATTGTGGAACACTTTAATACAGAATTTAAATTAAAAGAGGTAAAATTTCCAGAAATTATTGTCTAAAGGCAAGCACCAAACGCACGTTCAATTTGGACTCTTGTACCTAGTTGTAACTTATTCATATTCATGGTTATTAGTAATAGATTAAAGTGGATTGACTCAGTCCAAATTGACGGATCGCTGGCCACTGACCGCCGATAGAGGTACAACTTATTGGTGTTATTTTGCAATATTTGTGGCAAGTAATATGTTTAAAAAAAGTAAAATAGCTTTTTAGACGACGTAAATGTCATAATAACGGTTTAAACTTTTGGTTTGGTCGGTATTTTAGATTTTTCATTTGCAACGGCAATCAGTCATTTGTTTCTTGTATTATTTGAAGAATTCGGCCAGCACAATTTCAAAGAAGTAGAGTCATCAGACTGATTCCTCTTCTATAAGTAAAGGATAAGTATTGTTAATACAAATTCCATTCAAATCTTTTAGATGAAAATGCTGAAATTGGAGTAATTAAAGTACCGTGAGTCACAAGACCAAAATGAAAATGAAATCGACAGAACCAAGAAAAGTTTCCGATTATATTTCATAAAGAATTGATGATGATGATAATAATGATGACGAATGAATGTAGAGTTTTATGATTATTGATTTTAAAAATCATTGGGGCTTTTTGAAATAATGATTATGGCTATTTTAGGTAAAACGGTTCTTTACGGAAAACCCGGATGCTGGAGCAGGTGCCCGTGGGCGAGATCAAGCTCTAGAGGGAATCCAAAGAAATATTGATTGGATGAAAAACAATGCTGATGTCATAATTGAATGGCTGGCAAATGAACTTTGATAAGAACTCTTAGAAAATGATGTTGTTTGCACTTTCGCATTTCTAATTTACAAGAAATATTCTCTTCATTTACATTTGATGAAAACGACACGAATAGAACATATCCAGAGACGAATAGGCAAGATAAGTTCTATTCATGAAATCGAAAATTATCTTTAATGCGAACAGTTTTTGCATTTGGTCACCTAACTGCTTATATTTCTGTTCCTCATCATGTGCATATATAATCGTGTTAAAATATGTAAGGGCATATGCTGTCACTGAAATATATCAATCGAAGGTGATACATTCATACATCGAAACAGTTCGCCAAGAATTATTTTGAACCAGTTGAATATCACGCTTGTGGGATTCCACAACTTTCTTTCGATTCAAGTTGAGTTAATTACAATTATAAGCAGTTTAAAAAAGCCAAAGATCTTTCTGGTACTCGAAGCGCTGGTACTTTTTGTTACCCTCAGACTTAAATATTGTCAGGGTCGTGTCTCTACAACTTTACAAACAGTCGACGTAATACATGGACCCTTGATAGATATTTTCAAAAGGAAAGATTGATTGATTGATTGAATGGGGTTTAACGCCGCTTTTAACAGTATTTCAGTCATATCGCGGCGGCTGGAGCACCTAACAATGGATTCCTGGTATTTCTCACACCAGTACTACCACTACATCCTTTCCTAGCCTCCAGCTGCTATCTCACTTAGGTTTACGATTATCCACCCATTGGTGAGAGACAATTGTCGGAAAGAATATTTGCCGCCGCCGGGGATCGAACCCATGACACCCATGATTGAAGATTAGGAGTCTGGCGCGCTACCGACTGCGCTATGGCGGCGGCGTTCAAAAGGAAAGAGCGGCGCAGTGCAATTCTTAAGTACTGCAACTAGTGCTTGGTCGTTTCTTAGTATTTGTCCATTGTGGTTATTCATACTTTTAGTTCACCTGAGCACGAATTGCTTTGGGTATGCTATTGTGATAGGTTATCGTCCGTCCGTCCGTCTGGCTGTCCGTCCGATCACAATTACAAAAAAAATCTCCTCCTAAACTAACCAAGGACTTTCAACCAAACTTCATAGAAATTATCCTTAAGTCATGCTCTTTCAAAAAAAAAAAAAATCAAAGAAACGATATCCATGAAGAACTTTGGTTGCCATGGCAACCGAGAGAGAGAAAAAAACAACCTCTCTTCCAGTACCGTATCTTGGAAATTAGCCATTTTCTGTGTGATCCACGATTTTACATAGAAATAAAGGAGGAAATCTTGAAAGATCTTTGATCTCCAAAACTTATAGGCCCAGAGCTTTGATATTTGGTATAAATCATCATCTATTAATCCACTACCAAAATACTTAAAAGATTTAACGTACTCTGAAAATTAGCCATTTTCTGTGTGATCCCTGGTTTTACATAGAAATAAACAAGGAAATCTTTAAAAAAAATCTTCTACCAAACCATAAGGCCTAGAGCTTTGATATTTAGTATTAATCATCATCTATTGACTATCTACCAAAATACTTCGAAGAATTACCGTACTCTGAAAATTTGCCCTTTTCTGTACGATCCCAGATTTTTTACAAAGAAATAAAGAAGGAAATCTTTGAAAATCTTCTTCTCCCGAACGTTTAGGCCTAGAGCTTTAATTTCTAGTATTTATCAATTTCTATTAACCCTTTACCAAAATACTTCAAAGAATCGGAAAATTAGCCAGTTTCTGTGTGAACTCTGATTTTGCATATGAATAAAGAAGGGTATCTTTGAATTCCTCTCCCAAACCATAAGGCATAAAACTTTAATATTTGGTGTGTATCAAAACCAATTGACCCTTTACCAAAATACTTCGTAGAATTACCGTATTCTGAAATAGGCAAGTTTTCTATGCAATCCAAGATTTTAGAAAGGAAAAAGAAGGAAATCGTTGAAAATCTTTTCCTTCTAAACCATTAGGCCTAGAGCTTCGATATTTGGTATAAATCATCATCTATTGACCCTCTACCAAAATACTTCAAAGAATTACCGTACTCTGGGAATTATCTCTAAGTGGTAGGATCTTTAATATACCTAGGATTAAAAATATTAAAGAATCTTCCAAAATAATTAGGTGTAGGGCTTTGATATTCTGTTTATATCATTAAGCCTTGATCCATAATACTCAGGGGATCGATATAGGACCATCATGATCCTCTTTTTTATCATATACCTACAAATATTTCTAGTAGAATACATACATTCCACACGGACAAATTCGTACATGTCAGAAAAAAAACGTATCCGACAGTATCAAATACGGTTCCATAAAAGGTAGTGTAATATGACGTAATTTTTTCTGCTCTTACGTCATAATGCGGCTAAACCTTGTCATAATGTAAATACATTTTTACACAAATTGTTGTACATGTAGTTTAATTATTTCATCGATTTTAATCGAATGAAATGTAGGTATATAATAAATGGAACGTTGTTTTACGATAGCGACACATCACCTTGTATTTGCTTCTCGCTGCGGAGGAAAATTTGATATTCCACTCAACCTTCGGTCTCGTGAATTATCAATTTTCCTCTGCAGTGAGAAGCAAATACAAGATGTTATATCATCTTTTTATCCCTAGGAAGAAAAGGAGTGGACACTTATTTTTGTAAAGCCATATTCTTGAACCTTATTTACATTTAAGAGATGAAGAGAATATTTTTTGGTTTTTATGGAGGTATGAAGGTATGAACCGAAAACCCTAATCACACTGTATGAATACGCGAAAAAAGCAAAAGCTTTACAAAATTCTTTTTCTATGGGACTATTTTGTGTGGAAGCAAAACAAAAGAAAAATAAAAATCGCTGAGTGCTCAAAATTTTGTTCATGGAGTTATGAATAAATTTTTCGACCAATCAGAACACTCGTTTTTGATAGACGAAACTTAAAATTAAATTATTTGAACTGTCATCAAAAGATATCAAATTAATACAACCGTTATTAACACGGTTTGAAATTAATCAATTTAAGTAACTCTTCCATTTTTTATGAAAAGCGATTATTCATTTCAAATTTGACATTTGCCTATTAAGAAATATACTTACTACATTTCTTTCGACGCAAATTGACAGTTCACCAATATAATGAGAAAAATTGTTCCTGATTCGAATTGTTAGACAGTAACATAGTTTTCAAGGTACGACTTCTTTCTCGTCGGCATGAAAGAAAATCATATTCTGTCGAAAAAAGGTGCCTTTCCACTTTTCTTCATGTATTCGTCGAGGTAAAAGAAAGGTTAATCTGAACAAATTTTAAATCAAAATCTGCCTAATGTAAAAAAAATGGAGTGGCTGTGCAAATAGTCTTGTTTTTTTAATGATCACATTGCTTATCAAACTGGCCTTTTTAGAATTACAAGCAAGCACGTGGCGGCGCATAGGTGTTATGAAGCTCAGTCTATCGCGGCCTCATCATTGTAAGATTTTCGGCTGAGTTTGTAATCTGTAGCATTTAACCCATTACCAGATGGCAAAATTTTAGACTGGTCCAAATTGAAAGGATTTGCAGACGACTTTTCAAAGTTTGTTAAATTTTAATTTTTTCAACTTTCTTGGTAGAAAAATTTGACTAAAATGAGGAAATTGCTTGTTAAAAGCAATTTCTTCATTTTACACAAAGTTTTCCCTTTTTTTGCTGAGGGGCGTCCAAAAGCGTAACTATATGGTAATGGGTTAAATATAAGTGTACATGTATGTATGTTGATGAAATGTTTTTGTGTTTTCTTGTCATTTCTCTAACTGTTTATATCAAGATAAGCTAATTCGAGTGTTTGAATTTTAATGAATAAACAGGAATAACCCTATTTTTACTCTCCTTTCCTTAAAGTTGACTTGAATAAAAAAAGTTAGGTCACTTTCCTCAGGGATATCAGTCGAATGGTGTGGTCTTGATTAATGATCTATAGTTATAATCATTTCAGAAATGAAGAGAATATTTTTTTGTTTTCATGGAGGTATGAGCCGAAAAAACTAATCACACATAAGGTTGTTTAGGTTTTTCGGCTCATACTTCCACGAAAACAAAACAAAAAGAAAAAAAAAATATTCTCTTCATTTCTTATTATTCAATGACATCGAGCGAAAAATGGAAATCTTTTTACACATTCTGATAAATTTTATGGAACTTTTTTTGTGTCGAAGCATACAAAATAGCTGCGTGCTCAGAATTTTGTTCATGAAAGTATGAATATTTTTTTCGACCAATCAGATCGCTTGTTTTTGAAAGACGAAACTAAACATTAAATTATTTAACAATATTGAGTGGAGAAATAATCTGGAAAACTAATTTATGGTGTGGAGTGTCCTTTTTATCGCTAGTGTATTTTCCATTTTATGAAATCTCCAAAGCAAATCCGACAGGCAGTCCTTAAGTCGGAACCAAATTTGGTAACACATTCTTTATTCAAATCTGTACTTGCACCCATCTTTGCAGAAATGCCATTACCTAGGTTTTATTGTGAGCCGGTCGTTATTATTTCATCAAGGAATGTAAATTTTCTTCCACTAATCCCCCATTCGTCCTACCCCATTTATCCCGAAGAAAATATTGTCAAACTTTGATCCAGGCTATCATTTATCAGCAACGCCTTGACATTTCTATCGATTTCCGTGAAAACGTTACAAATATAACTGTGATTTAGGACCAATCGATTATTTTGTCTAAAATTGAAAATATCATTAGATATTACGAAATATCCCTTTAAATCCATTTGAGCCCCGTTTCGAAACCATTACGGAATTATACAATTGCAAGTGTATCGATCTGTCATCATATGCTCGATTCTAATTTTTGAGTTGTTATGGGACTAATAAACCTACTCCCTGAGTTTATATTGTTGAGAAGCAGGTATATTTACTCTGACAAAATGTTTGAAACAGAACAACTTTATATTGTATACTTATGAACTCTTTCCTTGTCTGTATTTGACTGTTACTTTAAGATCATTTAAATGTTACAGCTGTTTTCTTGCTTGAACTATCAAATTGTTATTTTCCAAATTTGAGGTGAGAGTGATGAAACTAACATTGCAAGGCTTGTGCGTCTTTTGTTCAAACTAAAAACAAGACTGCATCCGAGGGCGAATAGACCTAGGTAGCGTAGAGACAATTGTAGATTCATTACTTAAAAGCTATGGGCTTGGTGTGGCACTGTTTTATACGTCTATATTACTGTGTCGCAAAATTTTAGACCTGTCCGAATTAAAAAGTTTTGAAGACATTTTAAAGTCGATTTCATTAAAAAAAAAACATTCAAATGTAGAAAAAGAAGAAATTGCTTGTTATAAACAATTTTTCTTTTTCCACAATGTTTTCTCAAATATAAAAACACAGAGATGTAAAAGCCAGGGACTCAACTGGAAAGGACTTCTATCGTCCCTATCAGGGCAAAACATTCATGGATAACCGTGAATTTCTGGTATTTCTCATCCGAAGTCTACCACTGCATCCTTTTCGAGCCTCCAGCTGCTCATCCAACGTAGGAGGTTACTGATTATCCATCCGTTTGTGGGAGACAAATGTCAGGAAGGATACTTGCCGTGACCGGGAATCGAACCCGGGACCCTATGATTAGGAATCTGATGCCCTACCAACTGCGCTTTGGCCGCGCTTTATTCATACTACGGACATGGTCAAGCAGTGACACTGTTAATGTATCTTTGTCCATCAGTAAAACATGATGTATTATCCAGGAAAACCTATTTTAACGCTTTCCTGTTTTTTTTTTTTTTGAAATTTTTAGACTGGTCCAATTTAAAAGAGGTTGCAGACGACAATCAAACATGCATGCAATTTGAAATCTGACCATCCTATGTGGTAGAAAATATTGTGGGAAAAGGAGAAATTGCTTGTTACAAGCAATTTCTCCTTTATCCACAATGTTTTCTCGAGTATAAAATCACAGTGACGTAAAATCCCGGGTTTTTCCAGGAAAGGGTTAACGAGATTTTTTTTAAAAAAAAATCTTCACATTTTAGAACAAACTATCTTTCTATTTTTTACAAAAATGCAAAGAGTCTATATCTTAAAATCTTACAAAGTTAATCTTGACTCATCACGACAAAAATTTAAACTGATCAAAATTTAAATTCAAATTTTTACTTGGTGAATTTTTTAAAATCTATATTTTGGAGTAGAAGACATTGTAGATAATGAAGAAATTGCTTGTTATGTTCATTTCTTTTATTTCATTTAGACAATTGTGACGTCATTAAAAACATTCTACCGTCATCATGTAACATCATTAATATATACCTATACTTATTACTAGTAAACTATACATTACACACATACAAAATCGGACACGACAGAAAAAATAATAAAATGATAATATCTAATAGTGTCGAATACGGTTCAATATAAGGTAGCCTATATGGCGTTATATTCGTGTGATGTCATAATGCGAATAAACATAATTAGAATGGTAGAGGAGAAGGAAAATACTTAAGATATACAGATATTTTATTATTATTATTATCATTATTATTTCATCGAACTCATTAAACGAAAAAAAAAAGATATATGAGCGCGTGCGTGACATTTCCAACCATTACACATGTGCGCCAAGTAAAGACTCAGATCAGTCTGTGCATCCGCACAGTCTGATCAGAGTCTTCACTCTGCGCTCTGTAGAAAGATACTGACCCGAAGCTCCTTTAAACAATCAGAGAATATTCTAATTGCCCAAATAAGCTGTCTAGGGTGCTCAATGTGTGCAAGTCACGCACATGCGAAATTGTCACGCATTGGCTCATATAATAAATGGAATAATGTTTTACGACAGCGACACAATTTGCTTGTCGCTGTGGAGGAAAATTGATACTCCACTCGACCTTCGGTCTCGCGAAATATCAAAATTGTCCTCTGCAGCTCAAAACGAATACAATATGTATCTCTTTCGTAACGTAATATTCATATTTATGCGGGTCTTTCTCAATCACGGATCAGTTGATTTTTGAAAACAATTAACTTCAAGACAAATTTTGAAAAGGTCGACAATACACTAGACAAAATCCCTGTGTAATTCCACCAGATTAGATTTATTAGCAAAATCTGAGCGTTTAGGTTAATTAATTACCCGACGACAATTTTAAACATGTCCAATCTAAAAAGAAATGCAGACAACAATTATAAGTGCATAAGAATTGAGAAATTAGTGCCAAATAAGATATGAAACACTGTGACAAAAGGTTTAGTTGCTTTAAATAAGAAATTCTGCAGTTATTTTTCTTAAACGCATTAAAATGCGAGATTGTGTGGTAACGTGTTTCAATAAAGATTATGCAGATTTTTTTTGACCCCTCGTTTTTTAAAAATCTTACAAAACAGACGCCGTTAATTTCTATTCTTGGTATAGATATTAGTACAAATAAAAATCACTGTTCTTAATCTGTTTGATAATTTGGAAATTGTAGCTTATTTGGAATATGATACATACCCCAGTACTTCAAATATACTTAACAAAGCCGCGGTTTGTTGTATCACCCAATCTCTTTACTTTGACAGAAAGACATTTCGCTGTTTGAGAGTAAGCCATTATTAATGTATTAACAATGGCGAGCCCTACGAAATAAAGCTTCAGGTTTTGACTTAAACAGGGTCGCATATAAAGCCTTTAATCCCAGGCTGGATTAATCTTTATCTGTCCGCTAGTGAGTTTGCCCAGTCTAATTTGTCTGTTGAGTGGAATACAATACTAAAACGCCAAAAGAAGTCTAAGAAGTTTGAGTGTTAATGCTGTGAACTACTCTCTATGCCTTCTAGTTGGTACTCGAACAAAATTTTTCAATGTTTGTACCTTTTAAGTGTTAAGTAACCTTTCAAGCCCTAGGTTACAAAGTAATTTGCTCCAATTTCGTCCATATCTTACAATGGGTTGGATTTTTCTAAGATTTGTCCAGTCTTTTGTTGCTTCAAATATCACTGTGATCGATTTTAGGAATACCAATGTTATCTCCGAGATTAAATCTTAAATATACAGATATATAGAAAGGACTTTTCTAGGATTTACAATAAGACAAAATTAGATCTATTGCACAATATATAGGCAACAAGACATATTTTAACATGGTTTTAATAATGCTCGACAAAGAATTTAAATCTTACATGGACTAACTTCTCAGGGCGCGATTAAAAATGGAGTGATAGAGATTGTATTTAAATCCAAAGTATTTCGAGGGTTTTCAGAAACATTAAGAGAGATTTGACGACAATTATTTCTTGTCACATTATCCAATTCACTAGTGTATTTAACGATACTAAAGCACGAGAATTCTAGATTTTAAAATAACTCCAGGTTTTTTACCTAAAGTCTAAGACACACAATTTATAACTTGTATTTATCTGCTAGTAGAAGTGATTCGGTAGATCGCTGGCTACGCCCACTTAACTCCGACGTCGCCCTTCGACCGGGGTAATAAACGGCATAATTTTGTACAATATGTGGTCAGTAGCATCAACTAAAAGGCAAATCGTTGCTTGGCGATCGAAACCTAGAAATTACAACTTGAATAAGCTGTAGTTACGCCATTTTGGTAGACAAACCAAAAAAATACTTACCATAAATATCGCAGGTCAAAGCTCATTTTGCCGGTCTAGATGAATAATTCGATTGGTCGAACGATCTTTTTTTATGACAGTGGCGATAAGTCTTTTATCAAATGGGAAAAAATAAAACAACACACCAAATCGTTGTAATCGTATCGAGATATGGCTGGTTAACACATGCTATTCCTAGTTTTCTTCACCATTCGCGTATTCATACAGTGTTATTAGTTTGGGTTTTTTTCATAACTCCATGAAAACAAAAAAAAAAATTCTCTTCCTTTTTAATTACATAAGCCTGTACCATACTGCATTTATTTCGAACTCCCGAGGGTTTCGTAAAATATTATTATCTGAAGGGAAAATTTATTGGTTTTTGTTGGGTTTAAGGCCACTTTCAACATTTTTTCAGTTACATCGTTCCAGCTTTTACCCTAAGCCATATATTACTGTCGTATACAACCGCAAAATTCGATCAGAACTACAAGCTGCTTAGCCCACTTAGGGGCACTACTTATTTTCGACTATTGTTAGGAGACAAACGACGTAGGTCGCGATTACTTGAGTCAAATGTCGAAAGAATGTTTGCCGACCCGGCGTTCTGACTCACGACCCCAGGATTGAGAGCACAGCACGTAATCGACTAAAGTAACGGAGATATCAGGGCCCGAGGTTATAAAACTTTCTCAAGCCCATTCTCAGACTCAAGTTGAGAATTTTACTCAAAGTTGAGAATTTCTCAAAAAACGGAGATTATAAAATTTTTGAGACTGAGAACGTTCTCAACTTGAGTAAGAAAACCGTCGTTGAGTACGAAAATTTGAGTCTGGTAGGGGGCATGCTCAACGCGTTCTCAAAATCGATTCAAGATGGCCGACAATCATTTTCAGCTCGACTGAAAATTTCATTGGACGGAAAAGGGATAAATAAAGGTTGTGTGAAGCATATTTCTCGTTTAACCGATTAATTTCCAGTCTAAAAAGTCTAAAGGGGAGCTTTGACTAGTATTTTCAGACGGAACACGAATTCACAAATCGCTCGATTTTACAAGCTTAAACATTGTGATTTTGTCTTTCGATTGTTAATAAACGATTTCTCACTGAAAGTTTGATTGCAAACAATTGTTTAAACGCCTAATGTGCAGTCGATAGTCTAATAAATATCTAAAATGATAATTTAATCAAGCCGCCCTTTAGCTTACAACCCGGAAGTTTTCTGTGCTCGAACATTTAAAATTAATGCACGTAAGTAGATCCTTCTATCTCTCCGCTTTTAAGATGCTTTCATAACTCCTGCTGGTTTCTTTTTTCGGATAATGCCATTTTTCGGTTCAAACTGATTTTACATAAAAAAAATACTAGATGTTTCAGAGGGTGGGGTAAGAAAACCATCATTAAACTCTGGACCATGATCTCTTTGGTTGTAATGAATAGAAATTTGAAATGTAAACACCTGACTTCTCACTATTCTAATCTACGCAGGCACAAGTCAGATAAATCTATCCATTTGTTACATTAATCAGGATTGGCCAGCTGATTAAATAGTGAAAGGAACATTTGTATGACAGACCATAGGTGATACATGTCAGAATTGAGACCAATTCACAAGAACTTTTCTAGACTGGTGAACCAATTCCATCTATGCTGCTCTCCGGTCAAGAATTTTTGAAGTCTGACATTTACTTGTAGAGGTTTTTTATGTTTGTATACCTTAAAAGTTGTTATCTATGGTTTAACTCAAGCTACAGTTATGGCACTGATGTCAAAAACCAATGATTTTCCATTATCTTATGTTCCTGACCACATATTTTACAAAACAATGACCATAGTTGACCTGCCATGTCTGGTCAGTGAGTGTGGTCAACTATCCTTCATGTATGCAGTAAAGTAAACAATATTTGAAAGCTGTACAAATCTTGTGTTGCTTCCAACAATTAAAATTGTTCTCACAAAAATATCTCACTCATTCTATATTTTTTGTTTCAGGTGTTTACTATGCGGACATTTTCTGCTGCAGTATTTGCCACTCTACTTCCCATGATTGTTTTTAGCCACTAATTAATCTTACTGACTTGGTTACTGCACTATCAGCGGCATTACATTGTTGACGGTGAAACTTTCAAATTGCAAAACCATATCAAACATTGAAATGCCATCCGATGACTATCAATGTGCTCATGCAAACACTAAATTTTCAGTATCCAACAGAAGAAGGTAAAAGTGCAAGGAATGTCATTAGCCAATAAAGATTTTTATTGACTTTTCTGTTTGTTGTGGCAGATCCATTCAACAACCAACAAAAATACACACACCAGTCCTCAGATCCACTGATAGGAGTGATTAAACCAAGTGATAGCAAGTGTTGACACTTTGTAAAGTGAGGATCAGTTTATTTGGCTAGTTTCCAACTGAAGGAGAATTCCACAACTCTTCATCCAATCCCAATTAAGACAGAGTTATTTAAAAATGAAATTTCAAAAGGGCTTTGAATCATATTCATAGAAAAATTATTCTCTTATAATATGATTTCGAGCCCTTTTGAACTGCTGTACAATAGCCAGATAATTTACAATGGTATTGTGGAAAAAAGGGTTTTCATGAAAGATTTAGCAATGCAGACCTTTTGTATTTCAAATAAGCAAATTTCCAATTACCATGCAATTCTTCAATCACATGGAAACCATTTTTAAAAAGGAGAAATTGACTGTATCAAGCAATTTCTCCTTTCCCTCTAAATGTTTTCAATCCTAAAGTTACACTTGGTCATCCATATGGATTCTCTTTGAAAAGTGGCCTTTATTATACCAGTTTGAAATTTTAACATTTCGATTTGATGAAGCTTTGAATGATTTTTCAAATATCATCTATCCATGTGCTTTTCCTCCTGAGATTTGGGAAGAAGGCCTAGTTCATTTTTGGAAACTCAAGCAAGATAATCAGAAAAAAGGGAAAAAGCAAGCTAAACAACAGAACAGTTTTAATGTATATTAATACATTTATGGTAGTGAATTATGACAGACAATGAATAGAAAGGTAATATCAAACTCAGTTACAAAATATTGTGGACAATGAAGAAGTTGTTTGTTAGAAGCTTTTCCTTCATTATCTACTATGTTTTTCTAAGACATTCTTCTTGAGGTGCATAGAAATAATGGGATTGACTGGGAATGGATTAAACAGTTAAAATGCCTTTACCCAATTATCAACATTATTGAAATGGCTTGCCCAATTACATAACCATGTGAGCAGTGGTGCAACTTATATTCAAACCCTTTGCCCAACATTTGATTTTCTCAGATAATGAGACCTTTGGCTTTAACAGCTGACCCATGCAAGACCCCTGCCATCTGTAGTGGATCAGTCTGAACAATATATTAGGCTTACTTTCAGAATAGTATGATTGACACAAGTTGAAGTTATCAATTTGATTTTAATTTGACCTGACCTGAAAGGCACAGGAAATACAACACTGGGTGAAATGAACCGTATGGCACACCCAAGACAATTTCCTTTTTTCACAAGATTTAATTTTTCCCAGTGAAAGTTGTCATAGATCTTGATTCCATTGCCATGGTTTAGATATTTGTATAAACATGTAATCATACATACAATTATAAAAAATTGCAGGCAAGCTTTCATTCTCTTATTTATCTAATCATGTTCAAAATCATTATTACTGGGTAATAAATGTGAATTATGTCAGAGAAAGAAAATTTTTCTCTTAGTTCTGTCAACAATGACTGTTTCCAAAATTAAGCTAATGAAATAAGCGACCTATCACACATAAGGAACCACCCAGGAATCAGTAGAACAAATATTTTGGAAAAAAAGACAGGATGCAGCAAAGGTCAATAAGGTTTAGTTATTTGAAAAAGAATTTTAATTGTCATAATGACCATTCTATATTCAGAAAATCTGCTCAAATATGGAAGTTTCTACTCTGGTCAGTCTGTGCAGAGTACTTTTTGCACTACCAGTGATGATCCCTTTTCGTGTGACACTGAAATTCATTGGGGTTTTTTTTGTTGTTTTATTTCAGTTCTTATTAAATAGTACCTCATATAATATAAGAACCAATTATTTGTTTAGCATAACCAGTCCTTGAAACCTTATTTGGAAAGAATTGCTACTGTCAGTAAGAAATTGATTGACCAATCATACCTTCATTCAGACCGGAAGTGAATTCAAAACTTCAACAAGTGTTCTTGTTGATTTTGCAGCTTAAACAGTGTAACTACAGTTCAAATAAGCTGTAGACATGGTGCTTAAGTTGCTAATCAACAATTTGCTGTTTTATGTCACTGACCATACATTAGGCAAACTAATATTGTTTGATATCTCAGTTGAACTGCCATGTCAGAAGTTAGGGACTAGGTTAGTGATCTGGGAGGGGGGGATGTCAATCAAAAATAAATTCTGTGTTTATTTAGTTTGCTAGAATCAAAATTTGACCACTTGATTTAGGTTTTCTTGTAAGATGACATTTTCAGATATGTGTTGTCTTCAAATGTCTTTTCCTCCCAGCACCAATCTGTGAAAATAAAAGAAAATACCAAATAATGATAAATGCAACATGCAGTAACCATAGTAAAGAAGGAACAATAAAAAACCCATGTAATTTCTCTAGTTTTCTCAAATTTCAATTTATTACCAATCAACTGAAAATTATTGTATAACCTCTTTCTTTATCTTGAAAACAATCAAAATGGGGGCCATCTTAGAATTCTGTAAAGAAACTGAAATGGAATCTACTAAAGGTGATTCAGGACTGATATTGTGGTGTTATGCTATACTCTGGTAGGGTAGAATGACCATTTTACATACAAAAACTGAAAAAAGCAGAGTTGTTCTATTGCTGCAATCTGATCATGCTTGATATTTTACAAGGCATGTCACATTCAAAATTATCATTTGTGATTTGAAATAATTTTAGTAAACATTTTACTGACAGAACATACTTTTAGACATATCCAAATTGGAAGAAGTTGCAGACTAGCTTTCAAAACATGTGATATTTTGTAGCTGCAAATTGTAGCATATTGGTTAAAGAAGATTGCTTCATATTTTTCCAAGCTTTTTTTTTTTTTGTCTGAAATTATGATAGTGTGTAACTCTGTAACAAATACTCTATTAAACTTGGAAAAAAAAACTTTATCATCTTAGGAAAAGAACATATTGGTTTAAATCCTTTATTTCACTTTTATTTGAATACTTTTATGTAAATACTCACCACTGGAAAGTAAGACTACATGAAGAAATGCATTTGAAATGCAGCCCTGCATACTGATTAATTTGTTAAATGCATCCACTTGTGAGCTGTTTTGATTTCAAGCTTCTGTTTTGGGCTGCAATATATAAAGACACATCGAATTACTTGCAAGAGTCAACATACTAATAAACATACATTTGCAAAAAGGAATTATCTTTCAAGTTCAAAAGTCAGAGAAACCTAGTTGAATTATTGCTAAGGGGTTTATCTATTTATATCATGAAAATTATTTAGACTGGTCCAAATTGAAAAGAGTTGCAGTCAAAATCTCAGTGTACATAAATTAAAAAATAACTACAAATTAGTGTTGAAATCTTTGTGAGAAATGAGAAATTGCATTTAACAAACAATTTCTCATTTTCTTGCAGTGTTTCCCCCAATGGGTTTAAAAATTCAGGATTTGGAGGTAAAGCGTTAACACAACTTTTTACAGTTGTGTAAAATGATTTTTGAACCTAATCATTGTCTAGATTCTAGCTGTCTCAACAGCAAGATACAATGATTATTTATCAGCAAAGCTTGCTTTGGAATACTAGTTGCAATTTTCCATTTAGTTAAATGTGTTGCCACAACTTTGTGAAAATATTGGCCAGTCTGCAGTAACAAATTACAACCCAAAAATTACTGATCAGGCATTGCTCAATAACAGACAAAAATAAAGCTAATCAACCTATTAACAGACAACCAAATTTTGGACTGGTCTAATTTGAAAGAAGTTGCAGAAAGCATTTCAGATTGCACTAAAATTGGGAGTAAAGTACTAAAAGGATGAAAAAACATTGTGAGAAAAGGATAAAATGCTTGTTACAAGCCAGGGATGTGGAATTCCCGTGCTCGACTTGTCCGACACAGGCTTTTCTACCTGCAGGCAAGTACATGTACATTTTTCGAGGCTACTTGTCTGTGGACAACTAAATATCAGGGAAAATCTTTGAATTGTACTAAAGAAATAGAAGAGATTTATGAGCATAATGTTTGTATCTAAGGCTAGAAAATATTGTTTTAATGAAGAAAATATTGAGTTCCAGCATGTTCTTCTTTAAAAATAATGTTTTCTCAAAATTTATCTGTTCTTCATCTTTTCACAGGCAAGTCGATTTTGATCCTGGACAAGTAGAAAATCACATTTTACTTGTCCATGGACAAGTAGAGAAAATCTATATTTCCACATCCCTGTACAAGCAATTTCTAATTGCTTATTACAAGAATTTTCTCCTTTCCCCATAGTTTTCTATGATCATATTTCTTCAGGGTGTCGAAAAGTGCCATTGTGTGGTAATGGGTTAGTATGTGTTCAATTGACCAGTTGCGGCTGTCAATCAAGGAATAAACCAACCAATCAAATAATCTATTCAGCCCAGACCTCAGCTTTTCAACTCAAACATTAGCCGTCATTTTTTTTTTTAACCTTTATTGTTTGTTGGCACCATAAACGTCGTAACTACAGCTTATTCAAGCTGTAGTTGGGACGTTTAGGTCACCAATCAACCATTTCACTTTTTTGTTCCATGCTACTGGCCATAAGTTTTGCAAGTAAGGCAGTTAAAAATCGGAGCGGGACTTCCTGTCGGAGTCAGTAGGTGTTGTGAATGACGTTAATAGGTGGTGCCTGAGATTGGTCATCTGGATCATGTGCTCATGTGCTCAATCTTTGTCTGGAATCTGTAACAATGTTGTCATTTACCGTAAATCAACAATTTCTGAAACTAACATACTTTACTAGACAATTAGACTGCTCCAAATTAAAAGAAGTTGCAGATGGAATTTAAAGTAGATATGAATTTGAAGTAATGCATCAACAATGAAATTTACATTTTGAAAAGGGGTACTTTAAACATGCAGAATCAAGAGCTTGAGGAAAATTTAATTCTTTTCAATCTTATAAATTAGATTCCTTCAACACAAATTTCATCTCTCTATTTTTCAAACTGCATTCAATTTTGCACTTATTATCTGCACTTTGTCTTTATTTCATCCAGTCTAAAATTTTGCCTTCGTCAAAGCAAGTAAAGTGTTAACAGCTGACCAGTGTTTACATCAAATTCAAGAATATGTACTGTGACAGGCTCTTGATGTCCCGAAGAAATATGATCACTGTAGGTTAAGGAGAATTTATCTGTAACAAACTACAAGTTTGGAGGACATTGCGAGTTAGGTGCGCGACTAATGCATAATCGAGGATAATCGAAAACACCTACCCAAAATACATGCCATGTTTTCGGCAGTCTCCGTCTATATAGTTGTATTTGAGGTTTCACAGGCGATCTTTACTAAATTTTAGGCATAAAAAGACCATTTTGGATCTAGAGCATTTTTTCTGCGGTCTTTTTTCTCGATTAGTGGCGTTGAAGTGACAGCTCGACCGCCAGATTGTTTTCATTGGAAACTTAGCTTTGCAGCTTATATCCGGTATAAAAAATTTATGTAGACTGGTTCAATCGTGCTAAAATAATTCTCTGTTGAGTACGTTCTCAACGGCGTTTATAATCCCGATTTCGTTGTCATTCTCACGGGAGTAAATTCTTGAGGATTTGAGAATGAGAACGATTCTCAGCTGAGTCGTTCTCAAAAAAGTTTTATAACCTCGGGCCCAGATCTACCATAGTTAAGTTTGAGACACAGGTTATAAACAATTGGATTATAGAATAGTCGCAATCCATAAATATTTCGACCCTTGCGAGCCTTCCCAGTCTTAACGGAATAAAAGTTTCGCATTACCTAGAAGGACCCTTAGCGTTTGACGGGTCACAGTTATTAATCCATTCCCAAACGACAAAAAATTAGACTGGCCCAGATTAAAGTTGTACACCACATTTCGAATTGTGCTAAGATTGAAAAATAAGTGCCAAATAGTCTGGAAAACATGTGAGAAAAGGAGTAATTGCTTGTTTCAAGTAATTTCTGCTGTTCCCACAAAGTTAACTATGATTGTGTTTCCTCGCCAGAAGCGTCATAATGTGTGAATGGGTTAACTAGGGGTATAATTGTTTTGAAAATTCTTATATGTCTTCAATTGAGTTTTCAAATATAACCTAAGTACTTTAAGAAATAACAAATGCATTCCATCCCTTGGGACTTATTTTCCAGAATTTTGTAAAGCACCGTGATTTATGACTTAAACACTTTCCCGCACAATCCCACTCTTTTAAATAATAAAGAAATCAGTTTGGGAAAATAATTATGAAAATAAATATGTTACAAGCGATTTATTCATTTTACATATTCTATTCAACCTCTAAAGACCGAGTTTAAATTTCTAAATCAAATTTGAATGTCTTCTTCAACTCTTTTGAATTTGGAGCCGTCTAAAGTTTTTGTCGTCTGTTAATCGGTTAAAGCAAGACAACGCTTTTGTTATATTTCTAGAAATTGTATATACATTACATTATTATACAAAAAAAAGTATTAACATTTTAACGATTCGAGTTTTCCTCTGTGTTTCTATTCATTCATTTACGTTCAAACTGAACAAGAACTTCAAAATAAAAATCAATCTGAAATGGTTGTCAGTGAATTCTCAGAATATTCATAGACTATTTAAGCATATTTAGCAGTTCTCAGGTGGCAAAAAAGATATTACCCTTAAAGCGTGATGGTATTCTTCTTTTAATGTGTTTTACAGACGATTTAACCTATTTCAACACAAGATATTTTTAGACTGGTCCACATTGAAAGAAGCTGCAGACGACATTTTCAAATCTAGAGAATTTTATTTTTTCTTTGTCTTTTTGGGTAGAAAACATTGTGGGTAATGAAGAAATTGCTTGCATCAAGCAATTTCTTCATTTTTCACCATGTTTTCAAAAGCTTTTTTCTCTCTTTCTCTTTCTCTCTCTCTCTCTCTCTCACTCGCTCGCTCGCTCGCTCGCTCTCTCTCTCTCTCTCTTACTTTTTTTGTTTAGCTTTTCATACCATCATTAGCATGTTTAGGTAATCGAATTACCTATAAAAATTATCAGATTATCCAATATTTTCGTTTGTACACCATAACATAACATAACATAGCTTTATTCAGAGAATCGACTTGAACACATAAGGTTCATCGTCGAACATACATACATAATAACTAACATACATGAGTATGGACAAAATATAGAAATTCTGAAATTGAAATTTCTCAGTGCGGAAATAAAAGAAAGTGTAGAATCTTACCAAAAACATTACATGTAGAAAGTAAATATTGGCAATAGGAGATGAATGTAGAGAATGTGATTTTAACATTTTATGAGAGGAATAGAAAACTAATTACAAATTATATTTAATCGGCTTTTTCTTTTATCCATTGCTTTAGTATAAAAAATGCCAATGGCGTTTAAGATTTGAACATTTTCTGATTTCAACAGCTCTATTAGCTTAATCATGCTTGGTTTGATGTAATAGTATCTTCGTAAGTAAATATGTCTTAATTCTTTATATGCGGGACAGACAAGTAAAAAATGATATTCATCTTCTAATTCGTTTTTGTCACAAAGCTCACAGATTCTTTCGTTTCTAGGGATGTTCCTATGGCGTCCAGTTTCCATCAGTAATTGGTGAGCAGATAATCTTAATTTTGTTACGGCATTTCTGTACTTTAAGATTTTCATTTTATCCAAGTAAATTGAAAAGGAAAACTCATCTTTTAATCTTTGAAAAACTGTTAATGAGGAGCGATTACTGATATCTTGAAACCAGTCATTTACATAAATATCTCTTAATCGACAACGAAATATTGGTAAAAAAGCATTTATATTGACCGATGCAGGGAATAACCAAACATCGTGAAAACCAGATCTTTGTAATAATTCTTTCACTTTATATGTCCACAAATTAGCATTGTTGAGATGATTCATTTCTGTCAAAACAGTTTGAAGTATACAATTAGAGCTTTTCTCCCAGAAGAGTTTGAGAAAATATTTCACTATTCTTAATTTCATATTTATATGTAGGGGGAATCGTCCTAATTCTCCATAAATGGCCGAATTGCTAGTTGATGGCTTGACATTCAAAATCTTTTTGAGGAATTTTCTGTGGATTCTCTCTACGAGTTCACTTGTTATAAAGCCCCATACCTCACTTGAATAGAATAAGATTGGTGAAACGAATGAATCAAATAAATCAAGCATTATCTTCACAGGGATATCTTTATTTTTAGTAATATATAATAATTCATTCATTGATCGTGTTGCCTTTCCTGTTAAAGTTTTAATACCATCGTTAAATTTTCCGTTACTGCTAAAAACTAGACCTAAATAGTTAAAATTAGGAACAATTTCTATATCATTTCCCAAATATTTAAATTTTAGTTTTTCATTCTCACGTCTTCCTCGACAAAAAATAACTATTTTAGTTTTTTGAACGTTGACTTTCAGCTTCCATTTTTCGCAATACTTTTCAAAAGCAACCAATAAGTTTTGTAATCCTGTGGATGTATCAGATATTAAAACTGAATCATCGGCAAAAAGCAATAAGTATATCGACAATTGACCTAATGTAAAGCATTCAGTAGTATTTTGTTGTAAAAATAATTCAATATCATTTATGAAAAGGGAAAATAAAATCGGTGAAAGCGACTCTCCTTGTAACAATCCAACATTGCAATCGTATAGGTCTGAAACTGAATTCAAGTGTTTAACACACAATTTAACTTCATCGTATATCGAACGGATTACACTAAAAAGGTTACTAGATATGTTATTTTTGATAAGTTTGAACCATAGTCCGTTACGGTATATCGAATCAAAACATTTTTCTAAGTCTATAAAACAACAATAAAGGTTTTTCTTTTCTGTGAACTGTCTCTGTATAAAAGAATTCAAGATGAAAATCGCGTCCACAGTGCTGTAATTTCCTTTAAAACCAAATTGGGCGTCACTTAAAATATCATATTTTACTGACCACACCTTGAGCCGTTCATTGACTAATGACGTAAAGAGCTTAGAAAAACAACTTGTCAATGTAATTCCACGATAATTGGATGGATCAGACTGGTCACCCTTTTTGTGAATAGGTGTAATTACGCCCTTTGACCAGGATTTTGGAAATGTTTTTTTAGTAAGAATGTAATTAAATAAGTTTAAAAGAGGATTTTCAAGATAATCAATACTTTCTTTAAAATATTCGTAAATAATATTGTCTGTAGAGCATGCCTTGTAATTACCTAATTTTGTGATACATTGTCTTAATTCCGATGATGAAAAAGGCAAGTTACACCTATTGCGACAGAGTTTGATTGGCTGTGGTATCTCTACAAGTTATGAAAAATAACGTTTCTTTATTTATGGGTTTTACGCTTAAGATTTCACATGAAAATAACCAAAATATCTTTGTAAACAAGTAAAGTACATTGCATTTTTCTGACAAACTGTATTATAGGTTCATATTGCACAACTGAAATTGTGCTATTTTATGGGAATGACTTAACATTGACATATAGAATTCGCAACTTTATAGATTAACCCTTGTCATGCTGAACCAGGAATACATGTGTATTCCGGTTTTTGGCAGGAGGTGTAGACTAAGATCAGACTACACTTATGTGCAGGCTGATCTTAGTCTACACCTCCTGCTTGTACTTTTCATGCCAGAGTTGGTTATGAAGTTGATTTCTAAAAGAAATATTGATTTTTGAACAACAAGTTCTATCAGTTCTTTCAGCCCTTTGATTTGACAGCATTTCAGTTAGGTAATTCATACAGCATAACAAGGGGTAATGGATTTCATGAATTCACCAATTTATCCTAATAATTTTCCTCGTATCATAGAAAGAATAAAAAAAATGTTTATAGAATATCCAATTGAAAAACTTTGTCATGTACTGTAGATTAACACCAGACAAAGTCTCGTTTTTATCTGTCTATAGATGACTCGTTAAATCAACTAGGTATTCCATGTTCACCTTTTTAATATCCTCTATATAAAGAATTCATAATTTATAAAAAAAAAAATGGCTGAAACTAATAATTTCAGCCAGTGAGGACAAGTTTTAACTATGTGAATTTTTAAATAGCATTTTTTCTTAATGGTCAAAATTTGCTGCGTTAAAACGATGCAAAAAATAAATGCGTGAAACTTTTCATCGTTGACGCTCATCCTTTGTATCTGTGGCCATGTTTGTTGATGATGGATATTATTATAGTATACAAGCCTATGGAAGTTGCCCCTCTTTATATCAAAACAGGTATATGATATAATTTAATAATATTTAACCTAAATACCCAATGCTTGCGTGGGCTATGTTCAACAAATTAAACTTTAATCAAACATCTTCTTTAAGTATACTTGACGTTTTAACAACGCAACCTTCTAGGTATGGTGAGGGTTTTCTATTCAAATAACCATCTATTAAAAGCTTCTGTTTACCTTGAAGAAAACCCTTGGCACACAAGTTGATTAATTGTCACATACACAGAATAACCGAAGAGCCTCGAAATCCTAGCGGATCTAGAAGGGATTGAGAAGATCAAAAGTTCAATCCTGGATATGAAGCACTCCACGCTGTCCTGCTCGTATATTATAGATTGATACCACAAAAATGACATTCATATCAAGATTGTGAATAGAATAGGTAATACCAGTAGACATTAATTACGCTATCATTGACACGTTAGCACAAAGGTCGCGAAAGGATATTACATTTTTGCCAATTTTGAAAATTTGATAGAAAATAGCATAAGCTTACAAGAGAAATTGGTTATTTTTTTTCACATTGGAAAATCCGTTGATTGGTAATAAATATGTTGGTTTATATAAAAATCAGCCACAAGGATGACTCGAGATTTTCTCAACTTTTATTAGAAAACAATAGCTTTAACCCATTCCAACACAAGCCCTCCTTTTTACGCCCCTCGAGAAAAAGCTTTGGAAAACATAGTGGAAAATGAAGAAATTGCTTGTATCAAGCAATTTCTTCATTATCCACAATGTTTTCTATCCAAAGAGGCGAAAAAATTCAAAATTCCACCAACTTTAAATTGTCGTCTGCGGCATCTTTCAATTTGGAACAGTCTAAAATTTTGTTGTGTGGGAATGGGTTAAACGAAAGAATAGGCACAAACTTGCACAATGGTTGCCGAAACTTTATTCTCAAAGTGTGCTTTGTCCCCCAACCACAGGCGTGCAAGCTGATCTCGGTTAGCACCTCCTGCAGAAGCAGAAATAATCCAGGTTCAGCACGAGGTAAAACGAATTAAGTAAATAAGATAAAATGAGACAAATTTGAACGTCAACAAGAACCTTATACAGTTTTAGAGAAAATTTTCTTTGACATCCTACCTTTTTGGTAATTAAAGTCGTTGACTTGATCATAAAGGTCGGATGAATTCAAGATTGGGTTTCGTAGTTTTTTTTTTTTTTTTTTTTTTTATGGGGAAAAATATTTCAATGCTTACAAAATTTAGTTACTTAAAAGACGCTTTAATCAAATTCTAAACAATGTCGAGTTTTCATGACCAAAGAAGTAAAAACGATGGAAATGTGAAGGAATTACTGTTACAAGCAAGTTCTTCTTTATTAACAATGTTTTCTACCTGAAAATACAAAATAATGAAAATTCCATCAACTTAAAATTGCTATCTGCAACGTAATTTTGGACCAGTCTAAAATTTTGTCGTCTGGAAATGGGTTAAGAGATCACACACATCAAGCAAGTCATTATTCTTAATACATACTTATATAAGGATAAATTATTACCAGACGGCAACATTTCAGACTGGTCCAAATTTAAAGGATTTGCAGACGTCATTTTAAAGTTTATGAAATTTTATATTTTTCAATATTTTGGGTAGAAAACATTGTGTAAAATGAAGAAATTGCTTGTTACAAGCAATTTCTTCATTTTACATAATGTTTTTCCAGTAGTTTTTCTTGGGAGCGTCATTGTGTTGGAATAGATTAAGACATATCATGTTTCTTACTGACATCTCTTCAAAAATATTCCAGACAAAGCTAATCTATTGGAATTATATTAAAGAAATCTTAAAAGAAAACTGAAATATTACAACGACACTACTAAAAAGAATAATTTGTAAAGAGTAGTCTAAAAAGATACTTCCATTGCAGTTGTTTATAAACTGTAAAGAAGCGTGCTATCAATAGAGCCGACTGTTTATGGAAAACGTCAACAAACAAATCTATTATGTAACAGTTCTGTTTATTTATAACAGGTGCCTTTCTGATTTCTCAATCACATCTGATTAAATGCAAGTGTCGTCATTTTTCTTGTTAAAAGAACTTCATCTTGGGCATTTGTGTTGTTAGCTGATATTTTTGCAGGTAATATTTCTGAATAGATATTCATTAACAACTATTCATCTAGATATTTCAGGTGTTGGTCAAGAAATCGCCAAGAAAAAAGACCAACTGAAATTCATACCCAAGTACATGGTTTGAGTACATTTCTTAACCCTGTTCATGCTGACCCCGGAATAATCCTGTTTGTGTTGGAGGTTAAGACAAGGACCAGTCTGCACATATGTGCAGTCTGATCTAAGTCTAGAC
Source organism: Fragum fragum (assembly GCA_946902895.1). Classification (NCBI taxonomy): domain Eukaryota; kingdom Metazoa; phylum Mollusca; class Bivalvia; order Cardiida; family Cardiidae; genus Fragum; species Fragum fragum. The sequence goes on from OX336365.1 coordinate 54,221,433, forward strand.
AACATGCTTGTCCGTTTTAAGCAAGAACTCTTTACAAAACCAGTTTTCAAAAGAAATATTGATATTTAACTGGTGATTCCAGTAATTTCAATCCTTTGAATTTAATACAAACATAAAAGGATTTTATTCGGCATGATAAGGATCAACAGATCGATCACTTGCTAGTAATTTCTAATAGTGACCAGAGAAACATTTTATCTGCCCCAAGATAAGCTTTTTTATTTTGATAAAGTAATGACCACATCTCTTGTTCATTCTTCCCATGTCTACTGGTAAGACAACATTCATCCGCCAATTGGAACATTACTTTCCGCTAGTAATTCATTTTCTATTATTTCTACTATCAAAGACTAGAAAGCATTATCAACGAATAATTCAGGGGAAATAAAAATGGCATTTAACTCCTCAAGAAAAAACAATCTAAAAATACCCAGAAAATGAAAAGGACACGACACGCTTAAGCTTTTGCTTAATTGATTGGTAAGGGATTTAACGTCACTTTCAAAGGTATTTCTTTATATCGTGGCAGTTAATTAATCAAACAAAGTAAATTATTATTTCTCTCACCAGTAAGAAAGATATTCTCCAGTCGACAAGCTTAGGCACACGGCTTATAATTCGCCCAAGTTATACATGTCGTGATGAAATTGGTCAAATGTTGTCGAAAAAAATGGAATGACCGTATGACCCTAGTATTGAGAGAACAGCGCTTTGCCGACTAAGTTCACTGGTGAAATTGGTATTTTAGCATATACTGTTAGCACCAAACTTTTATTTTTTTTTTTTTCTAAAAAACATGAACGATGACATTTAATTGTCTTTGTCACCTGACAAAATAATTATAATAATAAAAACGAAATATCTTAACAAGTTTAGGTATTTCATGATACCTTAGACAATGCTATCAAGTGTTAACAGGACTGAAAGATCATTAGCACTCACCTGACAATTTGACTGAAGTATAAACGAAGTGATTTAATTTATATACGAAAGGGGAAAAACAACAACAACAAAAACTAAACGTCGTAACTAAAGCACGTATAGGCTGTAGTATTTGCTTTTAAGTCGCATAACAAAATGTTACAAGTAAATGATATCATTGACGTTCAGTCTAAATGTATGATTTAATTTTTCGTAAAGGTTTGGAAACTGTCATAGAAATATAACAATAATTAGCAAATGAAGCGTCATTCACGGAAAATCCGAAAAAGGCTTCATTCTATGATATATATTTCATTTTTATTTGTCCATTTCAACTCTTTGAACTATTTTGCAACTACCAACGACCTTTGATAATATCCGATATAAGACGTGAATATTTTCAACAGAAAATGCACTTACTTTGGCTATTCAAGGCTCTCTTTTTGTGGCTTGGCACTAACAGATGCCATTTACGATAGTTCAAAAACAGGATCATTTGCAAAGACAGCCTAAGTTGTCAAAAAAGATACCGTGAACATGACTTAACATTGCTACTGTGTAATGGAAATGATTCGACATGTTTTCACCAAAGAGATCATCTTGAAAAGGGTTTGTGGACCATCAGATTAGAGCTGACAGACAAGGTCAAAGTCTGTGACCTCTAAATCCATAATAAGAAACATTGTCATAGGAGAATACAGAATAACGCCAAACTTAAACAGCGTGTTTCTGTAACTAAAACTTTGAAAACATAAAGCTTTATTAATAATTCCATATTTGACAGATTTTGAAGTTTCAAATTTCCTGCCTTGAAGTTTATTGATTAAAAGATAAAGAAAACGTTGGATGATATTTGTGGGTTGACAATGCACTTAAATGGAGTCTAGATACGAGCGGTTCATATGGAGTTTTGTTTAATCTAAATTAACAGGCCTTGACTGCCAATCAAATACTCAAATTTTTTACCTGAAGAAAATAAGAAGGGGTTTAAATTAAATGAATTAATTCTGTGAAAAGGTAAACGGAAGACTAATAGTTTGGAAATGATTTGAAAATCGGAACATGACTCGCATGTCGAAAAGTATTGAAATTTAGAACTATGCTACCACAATCTGTTTGGCTGAAGTCTTCTTAAGGCTAAGTCAAGGTGTAAAAATCCTCCATATTTTCTGCATGTCCAGATCTTCAATTTCTCTGGGCAAAGTTGTTACATTTAACCCTTTCCTGTACAATCTCTTGTTTTCACGTCCCTGTGAATTCATACTTGAGAAAATATTGTGGGAATAGAAGAAATTGCTTGTCACAAGCAATTTCTTCTTTTCCCACAATATTTTCTAACCTGTAGGTTTGTTACTTTTCAAAATTGCACCCACTTTTGATTGTTGTCTGCAACTCCTTTCAAATTGGACTGGTCTAAAATTTTGAAAAACGGGAAAGGGTTAAGCAAACAGTACATTTGGCTTTGCCATACGGTAAACAAACGGCCATTAGTGCCAGATTGAAGATTTAAGTTTGAGTCTTACCTAAAGTTTTATTTAAAGCGACATCCATTGCATGTGTGTCGTATTCATTGACAAGCGCCCTTGCCATATTTGTATATAAGCCATATATGTCCTTTTGAATTTGATGGTTAGTCCATCTTCTAACTTTGATGCGAGATCCATGCGATAAGGATTGCAGTCATGGACAAAATTTAAACGCTTTTGAAGAGACCGCTAGGAAGGATTCCGATCTGAAAACTTATATGGTCTTTTCCAATGCCTTTTTTTTACTCGGTGTGGTTAAAACCAATGTCTATTTGACGCTAGCATAGCGTATCTAATCAAAGTGCCGTACGAACTGTAATTGGTTGTCACTGAGAAATTGGACATATCGTTGCATTCCGACTTTAGAATTAGGGTAAAACAACTTTAATTTCTATTACTTTCACAACACGTAGGTTCTATCCTAGTGTATGATATTTCCGTGAATGTTAATTAGAACTAATATTATTTTACACGAACGTAAGACCTTGATGCAACATGGGTACCGAAAAAAAAGCAACTTTTTGTGAAAACTAAATTTTAAAAATTCTCGATTGTTAAATAGTCATGGTAAGATCATCCCTGCAAGCTTTTTTTATAAAGCCAAAACAGAAAAATTATGGAAATATGATAACTTAAGTTTAAGAGCAAATGCTGACAGCTGTTTCATGAAATTTTAAAAACCCCTCTTTTTCTGGGCAGAAATTCACAAGTTCCTAAACAGCGCTGATTATAAACAAAGGAAAAAACAATTGATACTATTCTTTGGGCGAATTCTTTAGACAGCTTGAAAGCATAATAATTAAATTTGCTCTCCAGAAGAACTTTCAGTACTTTGATAAACTTATAGCTGGAAAATAATTGAGTGGCAGTATCATCTTTGTTCATACCTCGATATGATTGAAAGAAAGGGTTGGTTAGACGCATTCATCACTAGCGGAAAATCCTTGAAGCATTCATCTTTAAAGCGTGTGACCGTCCAGCTTTCCTTTACTCCTTTTGATAATTCTTAACTTGTAAAATGAAATTATTTTTTTCTGTTTTCCCGTCAGAATATACGTCCAGTTGGGCTAAAGGCAGTTTTGGTAAATTGCAGCGACTCAATCTCGAGTTTATGGTTATATAAATTGGTCTACGACCAATTAAAAATCATGAATAAAAAAGTACAACTGTTAATGACCACCAAGAAAGAAATCGATGTTAAGAAGGACAGTAGGTTATCAAAATAGAACGCTCTGTTTCCATCCATTATTTAAAATAAATTCTCTTGATTTCGGTAATCAACTACTTCTTATCAGGGCGCCTACATGAAATTTCAATTCACCCGGTAAATTTATGAATTTGGCTGAGATAATTCGTTGCACGGAGGTATGTTGTTTACACTTGCGGGCCTTATTTCCACACGAGGGGCTTACCGTGAGTGTTGCCTATCTTTACTGTATCTCTGTAGAAAGGTAAAGTAAATGTTGTCCCATTTTCTCGCGTTTGGAGGGATTTCGCCAAGTATACAGAAACAGATTTTTCTATTCTATGACTTGTCACGCAAAAAGCAAAGTATGTAAACTAAATCTTGAATTAAGCGAACACTCAACAAGTGATCGCTTTATCGAATGGTCGCTTAGTACACTTTATTTGGAAAGTAAAGAAGGATTGTTTAGATTACATGCATAATTATTACAGAATTCTCGCTTAATTCCATGTAGTTGGGGCTCATTAGAATCGTCTCATAGAGACGATTCTAATGAGTTCTAACAATATAGGTTTTAGTGATGATTTTCTTTTAGGCAAAAAGCCTTCATAATTTAAGAGCCTTTGCTTTTAAAAAGGGGATTGCAATTATAGTCGCATAATAGAGGTGGTTGCTTAATAGCACGATCGACTGATCTAATGTATTTATTTTATAAGAAATTGAAAGCAAGTGCTCAGAACCTCTATTAACTCTTGTAAATTATGCTTCGAGTTATCGCACCGATTGTGGACTCGCGATCGAAATGGAAAGTAATGGCGGTAAGAAGAAACGTCTGCTGTGAATGTAAACGACAAGTACATACAAAATAAAATCTAAATACAGTTCTTTTGACAACGGACGGTTTGCGCCGAGTAAGGTCCAATTATCCGCGTGTGTTCAATTAACCCTTTACTTCATCATAAAATCATTGACTAGTCTAAATTGTAAGATGTCGCAAACGGCAATTTCATGTTGGTGATATTTAAATGTGCCATTTTTGGGGTAGAAACTTTGTGAACATTGAAGAAATTGCTTGTATCAAGCATTCATTTTTTTATTTTCACAATGTTTTCCAAATCGATTTCTTGGGGACGTAAAAATAGAAATTGTGGAATGGTTTCATGTTTATATGTTTGTATTTGAACAAGCTGCTCTACAGATATAGTAATTGGTGAATAAATTATTTGTGTTGTATAGTTTAGTTTTATTAGTAGGATATTCTATGTATAATTATGTCTCTAGATCCAAGCTTTTATGACAGCCACATGTGGGTCGCATTCATTTCGGGGGTGTAATTCTAAAACCTCGTCACTACAGCTTGATTCAAGCTGTAGTTACGAGGTTTAAGAATTACACCGATATATACGAGCGAGCAAGATCTTTCGTGGCCAATGTTATTAAGGTGGTAGACTAGAGAGAAGTGGAAATACAGTGGCGTGATTCCTTTCAGCGTATTTTGTCACATGAGTATGTACTTTGGTGACACATTCAAAAGCCACAGTTTGTCTTGGGTAATGTCACGGAAACACATAAACAAATTTTATAAAAAAAAAAAACACTTGCACAAGGTAACACCAGGAATCAGTACAGATAAATGATAACTCTTTATCTATTACTTGAAACATTTTAAGAATGGCTTATCAAGACAGTACTTTTAAAAAGATCAGAGGAAAATTTATGAAAAGTTAATTACACAAATACAACTATTTGGAATGCATTGGCACAATTACATAGTTAAAAGACAATCGGCAGTGGTTAAAAATCATGTCAATTGCAGTTACCTCCCTTTCATTAAGAATACATGTACCTGTATTCTAGACATGATATATGCGCTTTATAAATTAACGGGTTTTAGATTATCTAGGATGTCGAATCGGAAGGCAAATAGAAATTTATAAAATCAATATTTACTGCAGAGGTATCAAATCTGCAATGACAAGCGATTTGTATTTTGCATTGAACTATTGCAGACTTGACCAACCGCTGCTGTTAATCAAAACTTGACCTGTCAACTTATTCATTTAAACCAGAAGTAAAGGTTGATTTACAAGATTTATCTCAAGCATTTATGTTGGTTTGGTGACTTGCAACATTTTCTTGTTTGTTTTTTTTTTACAGTTATCCTCTAATTGTAGCCAGAATTATGGAAGTTTTTATTAATTTATCCACAAGACATGATTAATTTAACCTAATATCAGACAATCGCGCCATTTTACGTAAGCAGTAACTCTGGGAAACAGTATAGAAATGAAGAAATTGCTTGTTACAAGTAATTTCTTCATAATCCACAATGTTTTTGTATAAACAAAAATGTTTCAGTCCATACAATCGACATAACCGTCAAAAAGTTTTATGTACTTAATATAATTGTGACTGTTTTCCTTTGATTGAACACGAAAATACGAGATCACGTTTGTGAGTGTACGTGATAATCTCGTGTTCTCATCGTCATGCTCTTGTGGTCTCACTACCCGTACTGTTGTGTTCTCATCGTCGTATTCTCGTGTTCTCATCGTCGTGCTCTCGTGATGTTGTCATTGTGTCTCGCGGTCTCACTGCTCTTATTCTCAAGTTCTCATCGTCGTGATCTTGTGGTCTCGTAGTATCACTGCTCTTTCTCTCGTGTTCTCATCGTCGTGATCTTGTGGTCTCACTGTTCGAACTCTCGTGTTCTCATCGTCGTGCTCTTGTGATGTTGTCGTCGTTCTCCCGCGGTCTCACTTCTTTTATTCTCGAGTTCTCATCGTCGAGCTCTTGTGGTCTCACTACTCGCAATCTCGTGTTCTCATCGTCGTGCTCTGGTAGTCTCACTGTTGTACTCTCGTGTTCTCATCGTCATGTGTTTGTGGTCTCAATATCGTAGTCTCGTCTTCTCACCGTCGTGCTCTTGTGGTCTCTCTGTCGTACTCTCGGGATCTCATCGTCGTGTTTTAGTGGTCTCGCTGCTTGTACTCTCGTGTTCTCATCGTCGTGCTCTCGTGTTCTCATCGTCGTGATCTAGTGGTTTCACTGCTCGTACTCTCGTGTTCTCATCGTCGTGGTTTAATGGACTCCTTGCTCGTACTCTCGTGTTTTCATCGTCGTACTCTAGTGGCCTCACTGTTTGTAACCTCGTGTTCTCATCATCGTACTCTCACGCCCCGTGTTACAATTTTACACAGAAAAACGCGATGGCCCTAACGGTATTCAGTAGATAGTGGAAACTCAGAATTTTCCACGTGTACAAGAATTTCTTCACCATTGTACATTTGTATAGATTAAAATCTTTTGTGATTAAAAGACATGATATCAAAAATGCTAACATTCTGAAACACTGAGATAAATGTAGAAATCATAACACAATCTTTCTTCACCACGAGGGACTGATTGGAATACTTGTGTTACGTGTGGTATTATAAGTAAAAGAACATTGAATTGACAAAAAGGCTGACAATGAAGGAATCAACCTACCAGTCAAATCATTTATTCAGCCCGGACATTGGCCAGCATTTTTATTAACCCTTTTTGAAGATTTGGCGACTTAATCGTCGTAACTACAGCTTATTCAAGCTGTAGTTACGACGTTTAGGTCGTCAACCATGTATTCTACCTTTTCGTTACATCCTGCTTGCCATAATCTTTCAAAAACAACGCCTATAGAATTGGCCGGAGTCGATGGACGTGACCAATGAAGTAAGTGGGTGGGACAAGGGATTGGTCAATTGTCGTCCAAACTTCAAATGTGAAATATAAGTAATGCAAAGGTAGAGTTACGTTCGTGCACTGTTGCAATAGATATAACAGATAGGTAACAAATCAATCAGACTTGAGATGACAAAGGTATATCCTGGTCAATTAACTACTGGACGACTTGACAACGCCCTCAGATGGTGATCCAAAATTAACGCGCAGTCATTCATAGTCGTAAAAGAATTTTTGACATTATGTTCTTATGCATGAGGTCTATTTCTGAAGTTCAATTTAGACATTTTAATTTCTTGAAAACTCTTTATTAATAAAAAATTGATTTTCAAACTTTCCTTAATTTTTCTGGTTGCAAGAAAAGAGTCACTAGTCACTAGTCGATCAAAGAACCAGTCGACCAATCAAATCATCCAATTAGACAGGAAGTGAACTTTGAACTCCGACAGTGGCAAACATTATTGTTAAGAATTTGTGCTAGTTTGTAGTCTTAAACGTCATAACTGAAGCCTTTTCAAGCTGTAGTGACGACGTTAGGGTTGTTTATCGATCAATTTATTTTTTTATTATTTGTTACTGGCCATATATTTAGTAAAATATCGCCGTTTAACCCTTGACATGCTGAACCCGGAATATTCCGGTTTTGGCAGGAGATGTAGACCAAGATCAGCCTGCACATAAGTGCAGTCTGATCTTGGTCTACACCTCCTGCTTGTAATTTTCCTGCCAAAGTTGTTTATGAAATTGATTTCTAAGAGAAATATTGATTTTTGAACAACAAGTTTTATCAGTGCTTTCAGCCCTTTGATTTAACGGCAATTAAATGAGGTAACTTATACAGCATGACAAGGGTTAATATCGAAGTGAAACTTCCTGTCGGAGGTCAGAGGGCTGAACCAGTCATTCTTCAATTCACCGACAGGTGGTTATGTCGGGACTTCTTTCGTAAAATGCTGTTTCCAAAAAGACAAAATGAAAAATAAATCTCACTTTATTCTGTTGAACCAGTCTTAGTGATTTTACCCCTCGGTTCTATCAAAAATAAGATAAAAGCCTCTTGGAAAGACTTAAATTCATAAGAAAAATTGAACATACCCAAAACCGCTCGACTATATAGTAAAATAAACGTATTCTCTTGAAAGATTAAGGACTATACTTAAGGTATGGGGACACTTTTTTATACATTGAATCTTAACTTAGGATTTTAAGACCATTTTGTATGTTTTATAATTTGATTTTCGTCTATCAAGATTGGCTAATTTTTTTATACTCCATGGAAAGAATTTTGAACACGAGGCTATTTTATGAGATTGCGCATAAAGTGATTCATATAATTTTTAGTAAAAACTAGTAAAATATTTGCTTTCATTTACTTGGTGGAATGAAACTTTAAGAAATGGAGAGAATATTTTTGTTTCATTTAGATATGGACCTAAAAATTCAATCGAAGCGGATTCATACATTAGCGTCATTAAGCTTTTACGGTCAAACCTTATTTAACCAATTCCAACACAGCAAAATTTTAGACTGGTTCAAATTGAAAGAAGATGCAGACGACAATTTCAAGTTGATGGAATTTTTAATTTTTTCACCTTTTTTGGATAGAAAACATTGTGGATAATGAAGAAATTGCTTGATACAAGCAATTTCTTCATTTTCCACAATGTTTTCCAAAGCTTTTTTCTTGAAGGGCGTAAAAAGGAGGGATTGAGTTGGAATGGGTTAAGCTTTTACTTGATGAAAACAAAAAACATTCTCTTCACCTCATAAAAGTTCTGCACACTTACGCACTTGAACCAAGGTTAGATTTCAACATCAGCAAGGGGCTATTTTGACGTACGTAAAGAATCATTTATTTGACAGAGAACTCTGCGCTAAATCGTTAACCATATGCTTCGAAAAATACCATTTTATCAAACGAAAACATATCTTGTATCTATGACATCTAACTTTTTTTATTTTCTTTGTTTCAGATTTTGCAAATCAGATGAAAAATGTCTTTAGCTTCGTTTGTTGTATACGAGACTATAAGACTATAATTTTTAACTATTTGAGATTCACTATTTTTTGTCTTTCTTTTAGCTTCAAGTCTTTAAATCTTAATACCAGATATCTGTACACATGGTTTAATTTAGTAATTGTAGAGAGTTATCTAGATTGTATAAAAAAAAGCATTGAATCCATTGTCTCCATTGTCCAGGAAAGTTTACTGCGTATCCTACCATCGAAATTTTGTTATAATTCACAATCATTTCATCATTTGTCGTTGAAACTTTTAAGATTTCTACAAGTCACTTGTTTACCCCATTACTGTTTTTCAAATTCTTAGACTTGTCCAACTTCAAAACGGTAGTATATAGAGGATAATCAACTGGTTATTTTTTATATGAAAAATCTCTCACGAGAATGCGTTGTTAGGCGTTGAAAAACGAGTCCGCAAGGACGAGGTTTCTAACGCATAACAACGTATTCGAGTGAGAGATTTTTCATATCAAAAATAACCAGTTGATTATTCTATTTATTATATTCGAAACAGTTTTATTTTTCAATAGTTGCTGATTTATTTCAATCATATTCGACATCATCGGCCCTAGAAACCGTGCGCATTAATAACAAAGGATTTTGTAATTCGATAATTTCTGTTCGCCATCTTGGATTTTCTTTTCAAGTGGGCGAGATTTTCAAACGAATTTTTGAGGGAAAGTCCGTATTTTAAGACACTTAGAGATTTGCAGTGTCAGGCACAAAAATAATTTGGGCGAAACGTATACTGTATCTAAGGGCGACAATCTGGTCGTGGATCTGAAGGCCCCGGGATATTTCGAACATCGATCGACGATTCATGACTCGGACTTGGACAGAATTATAGGATAGGCAGTCTGTGATCACTCAGTCTTCTGACTTGGGCGTACAAAACAAGCTCATGCGGGTTAGGTTTTACTGTCTATCACTTTAACTGCAATATCATCAGTATTCGGGGAATAATTTTGGAAGTTACGGAACATTATACATTTGTTTGAGTCGTCTGTGATAACACAAACACCAAGGTTCGTTATAGTTTCAAACCAGTTGTTAACAAAACGGTTATTTTGATGTTGTACTTATGTTCGTTATTTTTTTCTCATTTTACTGTTTTTTAATTGATTTTTAGCCCAAGAAATTGAATGTAAGATCACCGAGCTGGCCCTTTGAAAATAAAAGTGGTTCCAAATTTTCGGAGTAAAAGTTGATATCATCACTAGTGATGATATCAAAATTATTACACTGGGAAATCCCGATATTTCACAGCTAGGAATATAATAAACGACTTTATTTCCTTAGTACACTTCAAAAAGTAGCCATTCTGTATAATATAAGATATTGTGGGAAAAGAAGAAATTGCTAGTTACAAGCTTTATCTTCTTTTTTCCACAATGCTTTCTCAAGTATAGTTTCACGGCAACGTAAAAATCAGGGATTGTGCGAAAACAAAAATAGTCACAACCATACCTTACACTATAAAGACTATCTTGCCATTCGATGACAACGAAACTTGATCTGAGCGTTCGTGCTTTTGCTTTACAAAGCATCGAGATAAATCTACCCTACGGCCTGGACTTTGTCATTAGGTTACACTTTTTCATCTGAATTAAAGCTATATTTACGACAATTTGCTCGTCCAAAGACGTAATATAAAAATAAGAGGAAATATATGTATAGCAAATACAGTAATTGAATTTCGATTGCTTGATTGTAAATGTACGCCAGATAAAAGTTCATAAGTGTCATGTCATAATTAAAACATTTTTTATTTAAGAGATGAAGAGAAAAACCTAATCACACTGTATGAATACGCGAAGCGGATTCATACATTGTGTGATTAGGTTTTTCGGTTCATACCTCCATGAAAACAAAAAAAATACTCTCTTCATTTCTTATGATTTAATAGCATCGAGCGAAAAAAGCAAATATTTTACAAATTCTGATACCTTTTGCATGGGACTATTTTGTGCGGAAGCATACAAAACCCCTGCGTGCTCAAATTTTTGTTCATGCATTTATGAATAATTTTTTTCGACCAATCAGAAAGCTCGTTTTTGATAGACGAAACTAACAATTAAATTATTAGAATTTCAAGGAAATGCACTTTAAAGTCGGTTGGTCGTTCAGCCCACTTGGATGATGGCAGGTCGTGAGGAGTGCCAATGAAATAACCATTTCTTCTGCTTTCTGCAACTGAATGCACATATTAGTCTTGGAAGAAATTCCAACTGTTTTTGCTGCCCGGTTCTAAGGGTAACGTTTTTACATACGTTTTTTTTTCAATTTTCTGTTCAAAAGATTTATAGCTCGACTGATTTCTTTAATGGAATGCAAGCAAAATTTCTGTAATTTGCAGAAGAATTTGCTCCAGACAATGAGTAATTCTTTTGCATTGAAATCATTATGGGTTGATGTTTTTTTCTTGAACAATAATGAAAATTTTGCAAATACAGTGTTGTTTTGTCGCATGTATGGAGTACCGGTTATATTTTGTCAGGGAAAGGAGATAGAAAATTTATTTCCATTGACTCATGGGGGTTGAATAGCGACGGCTAGGCGATAAGAAAATGTCCCGTTTGCCTTACAATGCACGCCGTCACGGAGGGAGAAACATATGTTACCTCGTATCTAAGCTAGCTGATTTAATGCCATAGATTCCATTCATGGCGAAACCGTAATCGAAATTTAAAAATAAATTAGTGACGGACAGGTGATACGTCTTGTTTGTCATTCCAATAAATTCCACATACGGACTCGAAATATTTGTACCTTTAAAACGAGTAAAAAGTTGAGTCATTCCGGCTTTTTCAACGAGCAATCGATTGTTTTCATTCCCAGTTTAAGTATTGTTCAGTCTTTCGGAAGATTGTTTCAAAAACAGCTGTATCTAATTTTAAAGAGATGGATGAGTGTGATATGTCATTCTTTTGCAAAATCGATAATAATATTATTGTATGATACCAAATTATTTCAAGTAAATACAAAAAAAAAAAGATTTTTTCTTGCTTCTACGAAATATTAAGCAGAGTTCAAAGTTAACTTTAGGATCTAAATGAATGATTTGAATATTCAATCGATTTTTGATTGACAGTGTTGATACTCCACCGTTTTGTTTTTTTGTTGTTTTTTGTTGTTGTGTGTTTGTGTGGTTTTTTTTTTTTTCGTTTTTTTTTTTTTTTTTTTTTTTGTTTTTTTTGTTTGTTTTTTTTTTTTGTTTTTGTTTTTGGTATTTTTTGTTTATTTTTGTTTTGTTTTGTTTTCTTTTTTTTTTTGTTGTTGTTGTTGTTGTGTTGTTTTTTTTGGGGGGGGGTGTTTTTGTTTTTGTTTGTTTATGCTTTTTTGTTTTTGTTTGTTTGTTTGTTTGTTTTCATGTTTAAAGTTGTGCAAGCATAAAGATGGTTTAACATTTTTTTTCTTTTTCATCTGCCTTTTTATTAGACAAAATTGAGGCGACGTGAGACTCACGATTTTCTTTAATTCAATAATGGGTGCGCGAACAACATGTCGTAATTACAGCTTTACGACATTTTTCTCGCGCACCGACATTCATCTCAATGATCTAATTGACCATTGGTGGATCTGATCTTATTTTCCCGGAGATTCCGGAAGGTCCCTTTTGACCTGGAGGGATCATATAAACGTTGTATAATGTAAGTCGGGATATGGAACAAACGTACTATGCAGCGCAAAAATCAAATGTCATTTTTGAGTATAACGAAAGTTTAAAACAGTCATCAGATTAAGATAAAAATTTGCGTTTTCGTATCATTTCAAATTCACGCGTGTAGGTATACCTTATAATTGGAAAATCTTCGACAGTTTATTGTTTGCCGAATTTTTCGTGTTGTATCGGAGAACAATCAAAAATCAAAGTGAGTGTAAATCATCGTGATAAAAGAAGAAATTGCTTGTTACAAAAATAACAAAATATTTGCTTTATCAAGATATTTTCTGCATATGAAAGCTCGTCTAATCGCAAAAAGGGGTTTTCTGCGAATCACCAGAACTGACAATGGCAATTTTTCCATTAATTTGGTTATATATAACTATTATATGTTTAATGGAAAGCATTATTATGAGTTTTGTTGATAACGTGTAGCACGTTCTAACTGACTACCCTTTTTAACCAATTCTAACTAAATGGAATTTTAGACTAGTCCAAATTCCAAGAAGTTGCAGATGACAATTTCAAGTTCATAGAAATCTACTTGTTTATTTTTTCATTCATTTATTTATTTAATTTTTTTTTTTTGTCTTTTGGGTCGAAAATATTATGGACAATTAAGGCATTGCTTGAACCAAGTAATTTCTTCATTTCCACAATATTTTTTCCTTGAGAGGCGTAAAAAGGAGGGCTTGTGTGGAATGGGTTAGATCGGGATTTTTCCGGCGTTATCATGACGTCATAAGCAATTTAATCGGTTTCAGGTTCATTCATTGCTTCTCAATGATGTTAGCATATAAAAAGTAAAATGACAATAAAAAAGATAGCTATTTTTATTTAAAGATATGTACGTGCTTTCCATGACCGCTTATTAAAAAATACGCTGCGAGCAGGGTTCGAACCTGCGCGGGCATAGCCCATTGGATTTCGAGTCCAACGCCTTAACCTCTCGGCCATCGCAGCTGTAACATTAACATTTTTCTTTACTTTTCATACAACTTCCTTTTTATTAACCCTTGTCATGCTAAACCTGGAATATTCCTGTTTTTGTCAGGCGGCATTCACAAAAATCAGACCATACATGTTTGCATTCTGATCTTTGTTTACAACACATGTTTAATTCATTTTACATCAGAGATGTTTATAAGATTTAATTTCAAAATTAAGATTGCCACAAATCATGTTTTATCAGGACTTTTAGCTCTTTAAATTTCACGCAAATTTTAAAAAATGGTTTTATTCAACATGACAAGAGTTGATTTGCTTTCAAATTAACAAAATCATCCCGATTGTTGTGTTTGTGAGATCCTCGTCCTTCAGCTTTCTGTACGAGTTTAGGACCCTCGTACGGACAAAACCTCTGACAAAAAGGAACTTTGAAATCTTAATAAATGTGTTTTAAAACCTCTCTATCTATGATTGCAGAACAGATCACAAGCCCGCTATGAAAGGCATTGTTTAGAAGAAAATAAATTAAAAAATTGATTATGTTGCCAACATAAGAAAATAAATAAAATTATTTTCGTTTTCTACTCGGCAAATCTTTTCATAGCAGACTTGTGACATACTCTGAAATTATTGATAGTTTGTTTGTTTGTTTGTTTGTTTGTTTGTTTGTTTGAATGGGGTTTTACGCCGCTTTCAACAATCTTTCAGTTATATCGCGGCGGCTGGCGCACCTAACAATGGAATCCTGGTATTTCTCACACCAGTACTACCATTACATCCTTTCCTAGCCTCCAGCTGCTATCCCACATAGTTCTACGATTATCGACCCATTGGTGAGAGACAAATAGTCGGAAAGGATGAGTGCCGCCGTCTGGGATCGAAATTATTGATAGACCTGTACACATTTTTAACAAATAATTCAGGATTCCTTTTGTTGAAAAAAATCATCCCTAATAGAGCCATAGACCTATTCCTTTGACATTTCCATGAATTTCACATGTGTTTGCTTGGTAGAAATTGACTAAATCGCGAGTCCCACCCACTGCATTTTTTGGCCCCGCCCATTGACTCCGACAGGAAGTTCCGCTTGGATATTTAACTGCGTTATTTTGCAAAATTCATATGGCCAGTAGCATGTTGCAAATAAGGATAATAGTTGGTTGGTGACCTAAACGATGTAGCTGCAGATTGATTAAGATGTAGTTACAGCGTTTAAGTCGCCAAACCAATAAAAATATTTCACACAAATGGCGGCCAATGTCGGTATTCAAATCTTAATTCCGGGCTAAATGAATTATTTGATTGGTCGATAAATTCATTGATTGACAGCCGCAATTGAGCCGCCTAGACTGCCGCTCTTTTAGTTAGAAAGTAACTGATCTTGTAAAGAATATATATTAAACACTTAGTGAAGATCTTCCAGCTTCACAAGCTGGTCCGGGTTTTTGCTTGTCGCTTATGTGAATTACTCGGAAGTATAACACAAAGTCTGAAGTCTTAACCGTCAGTTTCTGTTCAAGAACTTTAAACGCCCTCTGTGTCTAAGGAAGGAAAGAACCATTTTTCAAACAGATTTATATAGGCAAAGTCTTCTTTCAAAAGTAAATATTTTGAGGTTACGGTGTTCCGTATATTGATGTGTTTTAATAGAATTAATTAAGACGTCACATAACCTAGGTTGAGGCCTGCTAGTAATTTTGAAAAAAATGGGTAAAATCTTGGTATCAAAAACGCAAATAGACTATATAGCATACTGTAAGAGACTTGTACATAGAAAGAAAAATAACTCAAAAAAAGAAAAACTCACACACTAAGTTTCGAGTAGATATCTTAAGTAATTACAAATCCAGGACTTAAAACACAAATACCTGCGACCCGAGGTGAAAACAATACCTCGACAGCCAAGATAACTTGAGCATTACTACACGATCAAAGGGTCTTGTCAGTGAAAAATAAACCCAACTGAAATTTTAAAGAAATTTTCCTATATCAAGAGCAGATGTTTCCGAAATTATTTGAGGGGTTAACAGTTTTTTGTCTCATGCACAACTAGGCAAATAGTGGAAAATTTCAGTTCTCTCCAATAGAATCTGTAAGCGGAGCTGCACACATAAACTCATTGCAATTTTAAGCTGTTAAGCTAAGTCAAGGGATGATCATTTCGAAACGGAATATTTTTGTCTCAAGCACAAGTAGTCTTATTAGAGATTCATTGTGGCAAGTTTCAGTTCATTCCAAGTGAAACTGTTGGTCGAGTTGCTCACAAAAATGTTAGCTAACAGATAGATGGATATCCTTTGGTTTAATAATATAGGGTTTGTTTAAATACGGAAGCCATAATAATTCTTTTTTGTAGTATTCAATAAATCGATGAGTTTGAACATACTTGGGTGCTTAGAGTAATAACTATAGGAATAAACTTTGTTCGCAAATTTTGGAAATACGGACAAATTAGAGTAAAATGGTATTCGTCTTCAATGTCGTCTTTGTCGCAAAGTGTACATTTCCGCCTGTCTCTGTCGATGTTTCTATGTCTGTCATTCTCAATTTTCGGGTTATGGGACGAGAGACGAACTTAAGCTATTATATTTCGCACTGACCTTTTCACTAATAATTCACGGTACTCGGCTCTACCAAACTTTGGTTTGATATGCGAGAACAGCGATAAAGAACTGTATTGTTATATTTCATTATGCCATTGGTTAATATAAATGTCACGAAGTCTAACTCTAAATATTGGGATGAAACTTTTAATGTTGATCAATTCTGGGTATAACCATGCTTCAGCGAACCCTACGGATTCGAGGAGATGTTTAACTTTACTTGTACAATTATTTACTCTAAGGTTCGTCTCAATATCGCGAATTTAATCGGAAAATACTGCTGCTAAAATGCATTTTTTTGACTTAGTATTATGTAGATGTAGCCAGTATTTAATAATTCGCGTTTTTCTAGAAAGGCTGAGCGGAAACCTCCCTAATTCTGAGTACAGCGCAAGAGAATTCGTGGATGCCTTTACATTTAGTAACCATTTGCAAAATTTTCTGTGAACGCGTTCAATATTTTCGGCCTTGTCAAACCCCCAAATTTCACAATTGTACGCCAAAATAGAACCAACAAAAGAATCAAATAAATCAAAGATTATTTTAGGTAGGACCTCTATGTTTTTAGTCCTATTAAATAGAGAATATATGGCACGAAGCGCTTTTCCTGCTAGGGCGTTGGTTGCGTGTTTGAAAGAACCTCCACTGGAAAGTACAAGAGCAAGATAATTGAACGTATTAACAATTTCGATGGATTGGCCATCTATATACCATTGTTAGTTTTCGCTCAATCGTCCGCCTTTTCGGAAAATAACTATTTTTGTCTTCTGAATATTAATTGAAAAGTTCAATTTTAAACAATATTCGTGTAAACTATCAGTTGAATTTTGGACACCTGTTTGGAATCGGATAGTAACGCAGCATCGTCCGCAAATAGTAATAGGTAAATTGAAAGTTGATCAATGCTGATACCACAATGATCATTATTTTGTAAATATAACTCAATATCGTTAAGGAAAAGGGAGAACATCATAGGAGAAGTTACCCCCCCCCCCCTTGTAACAGGCCAAAATTACTATCGAATAGGTCAGGAATGCTTTACACATAGTTTAACATCCGAGTACATAGATCTTAATACTGCCATCTATACCACTTTTGATCAATTTGTACGACAATGAATTTCTGTCAATCAGATCATAGGCTTTTCGAAAGTCCACAAAACAAGCAAATAATTTATTTCTACAATTCATGTGCTTTTCGATTATCGAATTAGGTATAAAAGATGCGTCTGTTGTGCTAAGGTTAGACAAATATTCTGACCAACCTCGGGTTGTTTGAATTTAAATATGAAGCCTCTGAAAATTGACACTGTTACCTAGTTCTTGACCTCTTGTGATCCAATTTCAAACGTGTTTACGAGTTTATCAAGAAAAACATTCTTAACAATTTTCATGTTAATTGATAAAAAATTGTTGCCTCTAGAGTGTCTACAAGGTGATGTTGGCGACGCACATCTCACAACCAAAAAAGCTCAACGAGCTCTGGTGAGCTAAAAAGCGCTGCGAGCAGGGTTCGAACCTGCGCGGGCATTGCCCATTGGATTTCAAGTCCAACGCCTTAACCACTCGGCCATCGCAGCTACGGCTATTGCTTAAAACCCATCGTTGTGAAGAGCAGTAGCGATATTTGGCGAAGAGTTGTATACATCCAAGGCCTTATTTATTTGAAACGAAAGTTCATTTCAGATCTGCAATAAAATCACCTTAATCCTTTATCACATAATCCAGCTTTTGGGCCCAGCCTCCTTAAGGTAAAAGCTTTCGAAACATTGTGGAAAATGAAAAAAAATAGCCTATTACAAGCAATTTGTCATTATCCATTATGTTTTCTACCCCAAAAGATAAGACTTTTAGAATTTGACTTGCTAACAATTGTCGTCTTCATCATCTTTCTATTTGGTCAAGTCTAAAATTTTGTCGTCTGGTAGTCGGATAAAGAAAATCAAGTTGGAAATGATAGAGTATGAATTATCGAATGATGGGGATGATTTTAAATGAACTTGTGTTTATGAAAAGCAAAATAGGATATTTTTTTTCATATTCCATGACTAACCAATGCAAGCAATTAAACTTTTGAAATTAAACGATTAACAAAAACATAATCGAAATTATTTGATCCCGAAATTTTAATAATCCTTCACACATCGCAATTTTTGTGACTTCTGAAAAGGAGGGTTAGTGTCTGTTATGATGTAGTAATCCAGTCCTTTTGATAGAAGCCAGTTACCTGACTTTGGTTCGACTATCGTATATTTGTATTTGTTTCATAATTGACCGCTCGTTGGATTCATCAACTGACTCCGCTGGCCAAAACCCATTGTCTCTGGCAGAAGTTCTACTTCGATATAAAACAGCATTATTTTGCAAGTAACATACAAAAAAGGTAAAAGGTTGATTGTCGACCAGAAAGTCCGAACTACAGCTTATGCAATCTGTAATTTAGACGTTTAAGTCTCCAAACCAACTGCTTCACAAAAATCTGGGCCAATGTTGGAGTTCAATGTTCACCTTTGGTCGAAATAAATGATTTGATTGGATTATTGGTTCTTTGATTTACAGCCGCAATTGATCAATTGGGTGATATTGCACATTTCAAAGCGCTAGTAAACCCATGTCCGTAAGAATTTATGTCCAAAGAAACCCTTCCCATGTTGCGGCGGGATCGAGAGAAATTTTACTGGGAGTATTATGCTGACCTCACAAGGCAGCGGTGAGAAAAAATCAAGGAGAAAAGGTTATCGATGTGCTCTTTTATCAGGACAACGCTCAAGCATATACAAGTCCGCTACTGCCAGGGCTGCAGAAATGTGGTTTCAAACTGGTGAACACATGATTCAGCCATCTCTGACTGCTAGTCTTCCCCAAGATGAAACAAGAGGGTCGGTGGCCTTGGGATAAGGCTCTCTTATTCAAGGCTCAATACTAACTTGGTCTGGAGAAGAATTTCTATAAAATTTAACCAAAGTCAACTTATGTTGCCATGGCAACCAAAGCATTCAAGAGTTTTCAAATCTTTTAGTATTTTTAGATGAGGAACCCAATGATCATTTCTGCCAATTTGGTTAAAATTGTCATGGCAAACAGAGTTTCAGATGGATTTCGGTTCGTTTAGCAAATTTTAAAGGGAAGACCTTAGGGACATTTCTGCCAAATTTGCCAAGTGGTTTGTGGGGAGATATCGTTTGAAAAATCCTTCTTTACTTCTATAAAAGTCCCAACCGCCTTGGGGCTCCGCTCCTGGGGAACCGTGGGAAATGATTTTAGCAATTCTGAAAGAGGTAAATGTACAGAAGCTTCATGCAAAAAATCATGGCTCTACGTCTTCTTGGTCTAAAGTAAATAATCTTTTAAAGTTTTTTTTTTTAACTTTTACTTTTGTTGCCATGGCCACCAGAGTTTTTAACGGATTTTTTTGTGTGTGTGTGTGTGTGTGTGTTTTATTAATTTATTTATTTATTTTATTTTATTTTTTTTGCAATGTTTAAAAGGGACCTCCAAAATTTAGTTGAAGTTGGTCTAGTGAAGTCAATTGAAAATTGTAGACACACGACGGTCGACGCACGACGGCTCCGGACAGAATGTGTTCAAAATACCATGAGCGCTTAGACGTGATTGGACAGTGTGTAAGCTTGCAGGGTGACTACGTTGATAAATAAATGAAAATATGGATGTTTATCTGCCTCTCCTGCTGTATAACGTGGACTTTTATAATCTCCCCTCGTTAAATACACATCATATCAAAAAAAGGCCTAAGAATGACATGTATTAATTTACCGATGAGAAAGCAAATGCATCTACAAGTTATTTCTTTTCATTCCTCCCGCTAGAACGATCGGGACAGTATGTTGAACAGTTGTCCGTCTTTCTGCCTACTGAAAACTCAAATCCATAGAAACATTCAACATTACTCACATAAGATCGATGATACAGTGTTCATGTTTGATATGTAGGTACCTACAGCATATATATATAAATGCGTGTACCTGGTAATGAAAAGTTCGAGGTATGTTTTCATCGATATTACGCAAAGTATTGGCCTTTAATGTGCTACAGTGTTCCGTAAACATCTTTTTATCCTAAAAACTGTAACTTCAGAGACCCAAATAGTAATCCGTTCAGAAAGTTAGATTGATTGATTGAATAGGCTTTAACGCCATTTTTATCAGTATTTTAGTAATATCGCTGGCATTCCTCACACCAGTACTATACCACTACATACTTTCCTAGCCTCCAGCTGCTATCCCACTTAGGTCAACGTTATCCACCCATTGGTGAGAGACAAATGTTGGAAACAATATGCACCGCCGCCGTAGATCAAACCCATGATATCCCATAATTGAAGATTTGGAGTCTTGTGCGCTACCGACTGCGCTATGACGGCGGTGGTAAAATTAGAAAAGGTAAATTCGACAACTTCTGATAAAATAATATATTCCAGCAAATGCATATTACTTCAAGAAAATATTACCGCCGGTTGAGAAAGCGTTGTTGGCCCTTTAGAAGTATGTCTACTGTTCACGTAAATGATTTGAAATCATTGTAGCTGGCATAAAATAAGTAGTACTCACAACGAACTATGTTTGGACAATTCCTTAAAAATCAGAGGGAGCAAGTGAGAGAGAGAGATGGGATAGAGAGAGTGGAGGAATCAACTCCACTAGTTCAATACAAATGTGTATGGTTTAATTCGTCAACCAGCGCTCCTCGTTCTATTTTACGACTAATAAAATGCGTATTTGATATCGTTCTTTTTATTTCGCTTATACATGTTTTAATCGAGTGACCAGATGTTCATAACTAGTGGCCATCCTAATTATTGTTGGTAAAATTAAGTATTGTACGCAACTAGTAGAGTTAAAGTAAGTTAAGTTAAGGTCATCAGCGAGTGTTAAATTCGTCGTCTATAATCTCTCGCAAAACTCCCGATTAAAATCGTTCAAATATGCGGTATTCTATTGAACATATTAGAATAGCGGTCTTTTTGGGGGGCTTAAAGTATGTTTTAGAAAACTATAAGTTGTCAAAACAAAAGTGATTCAAAGCTAGACATTCCTATATAACTCTTCGCCAAATATTGATACATTGTATAATCAAGTGACTCTACATTTTCATATATCTAAATGTCTAGGAACAGAGGGATTTGCCTGAGCCTAACAGGGCTGCGATGGCCGAGTGGTTAAGGCGTTGGACTTGAAATCCAATGGGCAATGCCCGCGCAGGTTCGAACCCTGCTCGCAGCGATTTTTATTCTTTAAGTCTAAACGACAATGAAGGTGTATTCCATGTTTCGATATTAATTTTAGCATGGCTTATTTAGACCAATAGTCTAGGTATCGTCGTCACCATGGCGTGGTCAATCTATAGGTTTTGGCATTGTAAGAATTAAGTTATCATTCTTATGCAAACAGTGTTAAAAAGTCGTATGAACCTTGTCCGACTCCCTCCTGTAATAGTAGTTGTCAGAAGTAGAGTGTCATCAGATAGTTTTATTTAGATTTTGGAATAAAACTGCACACCCACTCGTCAAAATTTTACATTTAATATCGAAGTTAACCAACTTCGCATATTCACATTATCTATATTAAGTTCTTAGATATCACGTTCAGTTCTACCCACTTTCGACACTTCCTCGCGAAAGATGAAAAACACAATATTATAAGATTGTGAAGATCCTACATATGAAAGTTAACGTCACAATGATACTCCATTTGTTTATGTATCGGCTCTCTCACACGAGAATCGATTTCTTGAGACAAGCCCGAAAGAAAGCATCCAAAGTAACACAGTCGTCTTATACTCTACTTGTTTTAGGCTGCCAGAAAAGTCACTATGAAGTTTTTACTGGCTAAACAGGCTTATAACATCACAAGAAAGTTCTTATTTTTTTCCCACTGTGATTTCTAAAGGTATTACATTGGAATAGCTAAACGTTTATCACGAGATACTATTGTCTACAGGAAATTAAGCTTTCGGGGCTCTGCAATATGACTGCTAAATAACCGAGTCCTGAATAACTAGCGTACATAACTCCCGGTGACGTCACGACAACATTAGATGTATAGACATATTATGTAATGAACCCAGTTCTAATCGTGTTTGAAATATCGATTGTCCAGCACAACTGCAAAACGAAGCTCTGTTCTTCCAACGCAAGGCATCATATTAATCAAAGCACGAAACAAGCTAAGACATTTTAAATAAATCTAATTGGTTCATTCAAGACCTCACGAAATCGAAACTTTTGATGATTTGTCTTTATGTTTAAAAGCGTCTATTCCAAGACATTCTGGGTGATACTGGCCTGAACACTGGTTACACAGAGCCTATATTACTCATTACAGTATACTTTAAACATGAGTAGATGGTGAATCGAATTGAAAGTGTGGCGTCTGAAACGACAGGAAGTCATGGAAAGGCATAACAACGACTACGATAAACCAAAATCATGTTGAAAGTGGCATTTAACTCCATACAATCAATATTACAAACCAACTGGAAATTATTAAGTCTTAACGGTCTTTCGCCTCTGGTTGGACATTTTGACATATAGCCTTATTCCTGCGCATTCAATAAATTCATTATATGTTCCTTTAGTTGTTTGGTAGATAATATTCTTAAAGGGAGCTTGGCCAAATTCAAATACGGTCGCCTTTGCTTTGCACATATATAGCCGAATCTCGTCCGCTGGACAACCTATATACACGGTTGATTATTCAGAAAAACAGTTTGCCGATGTTTTATCAGCTATTTTGTAAGGTTGAAATCCATCTGAGCTCAGAAACTATACAATAAATCCACGGTATTGTCTCCTACTGACCAACCGCGGCAGTCAATCAATGAATCAATCGACCAATACAAAACTTTCATTTAGACTAAAGGGAACTTTGAACTCCAACATTGGTCCACAATGATGTTAGTTTTAACACTTAAAGGTCTCAACTACAGCCCATTCATTGATTACATAATTCTACATTGTATAGCAATATTTCCTGTACGTGGTTACGTAGATTGGATTGATCGATATTTCGAGAAGAAATATTTGAAGCTCTTTAAGGTATTTCAATTTATTCATTTATCATTTTTATTACATCTCATTACAATTCTAGGCATGATATGTCGCATGATCACGTAAGGAATCATGCTTTCGTTGTTATTCTATTCGGCGTTGAATGTTTTGTCCTGTAGCAACGTTTCAGGTTTACTTTTAGATAACCTACACGAGGTACTACTTTTTTTTACAGATCTGCTCATATGGAGTTTTTATTTAGGTCTGTTTATGGTATTTGGGATTTAAATGCTATGTAATTTTCATTTTTATGGACTCCGTAGGCGTCCATTAGTGTTAGCCAGTTTGGAAAATCCAGTAGGATGTTACTATGTTAGAAATGAAGTAGTTCCCAGTTTGGTTGATTTATTATATTCAAAACCTGTCTCCCCCAAACAACTGTACGTTTTGAAAATGGCGTAATTCGTAGAACGTATAAGGACTGCTCTTAAATACGAAAACAGCTACCAATAACCCGCTTAGTGTAGATGCGGTCTAGGTTTCAATATCGCGGAGTCTTTCATTTATATTATGAGAAATTTGCCCTCTCTTTTGAGAACTCAGTATACCAGCCGTATATCGCGGGAGAGATAAGCTAAACAGCTACATTGAATTAGACTTTTCAATCCATGACCAAACGACAAAATTTTGGACTTTTTACAGACGACAATTCAAATCGCTTTTAGATTGAAAACCAAGGCCCAGATAGGGTAGAAAACATTGTGAACAAGCGATTTCATTTTTTCTCACAATGTTTTCAATAATGGAATTTTTCGGGAGGTTAAAAGCGTGATTGTGAGGGAATGCGTTAAGCTCCTACTTGATCACAGAATGTTGAAAAGATATACAAAATCTCTCATTTGTTTCTTATAGGTAATAATTCCCAACGAATATTGCTAATCTAATATTGTCCAAGTTCCTTAAGTAATATCTTAATTATTTGAGGAATGTCTTCGGAAAAGGATAATCTCGGAAAAGTAAGAAAAATATATTCATCTTGAAAGCTAGTTAGACTGCGATCAAGTGAATTTGGTTCAACGCGATGTTCATTAGAATTTCAGTAAAACTGCGACAGGTAGGCGCACTCAACCATGGCTTCGTGTCATTTTTCACACTAGCAACATGCACAACAGCAACAATAAATTTGGGACGTTACATGTGTAGCTGCTCAGCAAACTTAACAGGTAAATTATTTATCATATTTCCATCGGTGAAAGACAAAAGACGTGCGTAACAATGGCATTTTTTCCGAACTTGTGATCGTCCCCAGGACTCTAGAATAGAAAACATCCTGTATTACACGTACCTATTAAACAAACCAAAATGTCTTTCGTAGACAGAGAAACACTTTAGACCATTTCATGTGCTTCGAGACTTTTATTTGAGAATCATTCGTGACACATAGTCTCAGTTTTTTTTATTTAGAAATATTTTATGATGCCGTTTATTAGCGTGGCTTGCGTTCAAAGTAGATCCATAACACTTTACTCAAAACTAGTAAAATATTTGACTTTTTTGATTCATGGCATTAAATTATGACTAATGAAGAGAATATGTTTTTGTTTCAATTCGGGTATAAACCTAAAAACTTAATCACACTTTGCACGCCCATCCGATATTCTCATTTGATACTATTTGTAATCAAGGCCTGTGCCTTGAATCTCCGTCGTAAAAATTTCAATAGTCAATAGGCATAAAATATTCTCTTAAACCAATAGGCATAGAGTTTTCTCTCAGACTCTCCTCTCCAAGATTGGAAGGCCTACAGCTCTCGTAAACTGCGTGTAACTGTACCTCATAGCCTTTTACCGAAATACTTCAAATTGTTGCCCATGATAGAATAGAACCTATTGACGTTAGATCCTGTACTTAACCCATTCCAATACAGCAAAATTTTAGACTGGTCCAAATTGAAAGAAGCTGCAGACGACAATTTCAAGTTGATGGAATTTTGAATGTTTTCGTCTTTTTGGATAGAAAACATTGTGGATAATGAAGAAATTGCTTGAAACAAGCAATTTCTTCATTTTCCACAATGTTTTCCAAAGTTTTTCTCTTGAGGGGCGTAAAAAGGAGGGATTGAGTTGGAATGGGTTAAATAGGAAATAAAGAAGAAAGTTATTCTACCATGAGACCAAGAGTGTTAATATTCTGCCTGTATGATTGTCTTGTGGCGGTAAAGGCAAATAAATTTCGAATGTCACCCTAACAATGAATTTAGCCTTATGTTTTGGGAACCAATATTTTACACACATATATAAAGGACAAAAAAAACTTAGAAATTCTTCTCTACTTCTTCTAAACCATTAGGCCTAGTGCTTTCAAAATGATTTGGCTAGCAATATTGTGTTATGGTCGTTTAATAAAA
The DNA here is from genome assembly GCA_946902895.1 of Fragum fragum. NCBI lineage: Eukaryota > Metazoa > Mollusca > Bivalvia > Cardiida > Cardiidae > Fragum > Fragum fragum. The sequence continues at coordinate 54,247,435 of OX336365.1, forward strand.
TTAAATCAAGTTTTCACTCTTGGATAAATCAGAATTATTGTAATACACAATTATTGTTTAATATTGAAATCTTCTATAACCTTCTCCAACTCTGAAACCCCGGTGGCGTCACATATTCTTTCCGACATTTGTCTCTACCATGGGGTGGATAATCGTAAACCTAAGTGGGATAGCAGCTGGAGGCTAGGAAAGGATGTAGTGGTAGTACTGGTGTGAGAAATATCAGGAATCCATTGTCAGGTGCTCCAGCCTCCACGATATGACTGAAGTACTGTTAAAAGCGGCATTAAACCCAATTCAATCAATCAATCCAACTCTGCAAAGACTAGACAAATCAAACTCATTTGGGTTATATGGACTAACATAGTACTCTAGCTGTCAGCTTATGGGATAAATGCAACGCATAATATGGTGTGGGTTATCATGAATCACTATTCCGGAAATATGTAGGATTTTTTTGTTGTTGTTGTTGTTCTGGTATATTCTAACTTTTTGCTAGTACTAATCAGAAACAATATAATCTTCAAAATTTGCTTGCACCTTCCAAGACTTACACCATTTAATTCCGAAAACGAGTTTGCAATTCAAAATCGCGGACAATAAAGAGTCTGTTAAATACGACGAAGGTTATAAAGTATATTTTGGCTTAGTTTATCTACCCATGAAATTTTTAAATTTTTAAAGGTGCTGAGAACTCGCAGGCACTGGTGATTCATTTGAAAGCTATAATATTATTATGTTGGGTTTTTCCCGTTAGAAAATTATTTAATTTTTAGTTTCGTCTATTGAAAACGGGCGTTCTGATTGGTCGAAAAAATATTCATAACTCCATAAACAAAATTTTGAGCACACAGCTATTTTGTATGCTTCCCATACAAAAAAGTTTTAAAAATTGTAAATTTTTGCTTCTTTCTTTTTTTTTTTTTCTTTTTTTTTCTTTTTTTTTTTTTTTTTTTTGCTCGATGCTATTAAACTATAAGATTTAGATAAAGAAATCTTAGATAGACTAAATGAAACAATTCTTAATTCAATATCAAACTTTACTATTGAAAGTAACAGATCCTTTGTTTAAGTGCAAATGCCCCCATTGTTTTCTGTCTCAATCGAACGTCCACCAAATATGATTAACTGAGTAGAAAAAACAACAACACATAATCAAAATGTGCAAGTTGATACAAGAACGACCTACGCATCAAGATGTTTTTGTCGGCTCTATCTAGCACATGCACTGAAATGAATAGATAGTAGATTCCTCTTAATTCGCAACCCAATGTTTAGGTTCTTGGGCAACCCTAACTGTCTTCTGGGAGCGCATGTACTACTTTAGCAGCCGCCGTTATTGCGTAGTTGCATCAGACTCCCAATCATCAATCATGGGGTGTCATGGGAGGCGGCACACACCTTTTCCGACATTTGTCTCTCACCAATGGGTGGATAATCGTAAACCTAAGTGTGATAGCAGCTAGAGGCTAGGAAATGATGTAATGGTGATACTGGTACAAGTTATACCATGAATCCATTTTAGGTGCTCGAGCTGCAATATGACAGCAAACATTGTTAAAAGCGGAGTTTATCCCCATTAAATCAGACAAAGCTTCTGTAGCGACGAAAAGCCCAAAAACACTCAAAAGATTCTATCGTTGTGCTGCGATGGCCGAGAGGTTAAGGCGTTGGACTCGAAATCCAATGGGCTATGCCCGCGCAGGTTCGAACCCTGCTCGCAGCGATTTTTTATCTCTGATTCAAGAGTATACGATATACAATGCCTCAAATTAATCAACGTAATATCACAATAAACAAGACACAAAGGTTTTGCTTTTGTTGGTACTAAGACATGAATACAGCTAAACACTTTAGACAAACTTTACTTTTGGAGAAAAAAAATCCATTTACGAAATTCATTTCATTATCAATTTCCAAAACATGAAAGGCTTACTAGTGAAGATCTTCGCGCTCTAAGATTTGATCATGTAAACCTTATTTGTTGTGGTCCTTTTCGTCATATTGATATTATTTAAGGCCTGGTTACTTTATTTGATTTAAATTGCATGTATATGATAAATAAAATGATACTGAATGAACAAAATAGGTGTTTAGTCCGTCTATGCCTTTTTATAGCTCACCTTAGCACAAAGCACTCAAATGAGGTATTATGACCTTTTTTTAGGGGGGGGGGGTACATGGCTAACTATTGAACCATAAGACCCCTTTTCCTGTGTTTTCTGATGGATCCACTAAATGACTTTATTTCCGATAGAAACTTTCCTTACAGCCCTACAATCATCCTGTGAAATTTTTAAGACAATCTGATAATAATTGTGAACTTCATCACATACACAACAATGTTTTGAATGATAATCTGTATGGCCCCCATTTCGTGTGTTTTCAATACCACAATTATTCCATGCACCTTTGAAGAGTAACGATAAAAACTGTGGACTTTATTGTGTTAACGAGGATAGTTCAATCAAGTTCTCATGAGGCCCCTTTTCCTGTGATATTTCATTGACCTTACCAGTTTTAAAAATACAATCATATTGTGAATGTTTGACGAGAATTCAATGGAAACTATTGACTTTTTTGTAATAGAACTTCGATAATGTCCCTTTTCAAATGAATCTTGACTGAACAGATCCAATTTCAAAAAGAACCATCCTAATGATGGTTTAATTATTCTGTGAAAGTTTAAAGTAAATCCGATAAAATATGGTTGATTGATTGAATGGGTTTTAAAGCCACTTTCAATAGTATATATATATATGGTAACTAAATAAGTAGGATAATCCTTTCTCTCCGTTGCTTAAAACAAGATCAAATTGGTCGTACCCAGCTTTTCACGCTGCCGTCTTTAAATAACAGCGGAAATTCTCTTCGCTTGATGTCGTTTCTAGCAATGTAAACCATGGAGCTGGGCTACTTCAGAAACAACTAACTAATCACGGCTTTCATTCAAAGAATCAATCGATCAATAAAATCATAAAATTAGACTGGAAGCGAATTTCGTACTCTGACTATGACCGATATTCGAGTGAAGCATAAATGTGTTGGTTTGGCGACTTAAACGTAGTAACATCAGCTTATTCAAGCTGTAGTTACGACGTTTAGGTCGCCAACCAACCACTTTACTCTTTTTCACTGGACATAAATATATTAATACTACACCTTTTGAAAGCTAAGTAGGATTTCCTGGCTGAGCTTAGTAGGCGTGTCCAAATATCCGTCATCTGTACAATATTAACCCTTGTCATGCTGAACCCGGAATATTCCGGTTTTGGCAGGAGGTGTAGACTGGGATCAGACTGCACTTATGTGCAGGCTGATTTTAGACTACACCTCCTGCTCATACTTTTCCTTCCCGAGTTGTTTATGAGGTTGATTTCTGAAAGAAATATTTATTTTTGAACAACAAGTTCTATCAGTCTTTTTAGTCCTTTGATTTGACAGCAATTCAGTAAGGTAATGTATACAGCATGACAAAGGTTAAGAAGTTACGAATGACATTTAACCCTGTATGAATACATCAGGACGTCGTCACATAACAGCTAGCACCAAATCCAGTTGGTTGGAGTTCTTGCAAAGCTCTTTTATACATTTATCAAAATCAACGCTTGTCATGCTGAATAAAATCAAAGGGCTGAATGCGCTGAAAATACTAGTTTTGAGTCCATAGTTATTTTGAAAATTAAACTTTATCAACAACTCTACACATGTGTGCAGGCTGATAAATTTCTATATATCCTGCCTAAACAGGACAGGGATCAGCATGACAAGGGTTAACTAAATAGATTTTTTTTGTTTACATCAGGAAATGTACCTCGGGAATTTAAAGATTTGGTTGTGCCAGAGTCCGACAATATACAGGATGTACACTGCCTTTTGAAAGGTAAACAAATCCGTTTGATTAAGATGATTGTAAAGGCACAGCTGACCAGGCACAATATGTGACTAAAATTGACTTCCCTTAAGGATATCTGATAAGTTCCACTTCCTGGCGAAATTAAAGAAGGTTCTTCTCTTGTGACAACTCATTAGCCCTATCGGTATACATGTAGGGTTTTGAATGAAGGATTTCTCCAGTACGCTGCAGAAGCTCTCAAGCGTGGTCGATTCTGGCTCGAAGGTAATGATGTGTATATGAACGATATATTTCGCCGATCAAGTGCATGAACAACCAGCTACACATCACCTAAGTTATCCTCGACCGTTTGGCGGATGCAAATCGGAAAATCAATCTAGCCAAAGTTTAGCGGAGGCAAAGCTGAAATTCAATCTAGCCAAATAGGATTTTTTCCAATGTTGTGCTACAGTTCATACTGTGGGACTCAGGATGATTGATCAAGCTGAAGCTTTACTGAAAGCTATCTTAAAAGTTCTCATACTTAATGGCCGAAGACAACTAGAGCGATTTTTTGGTGCTATAACTTTTTAACGGAATCCTAAGTGGCTCAGTGGTTTTCGCTCTGGACTATTGGTCTAAGAAGAGTCGGTTGATTCGGGTTTGAATCTCGGTCTTGGCAATGAGCATGTCCTTGGACATGATATTTCACAGCCCCATCCTAGTACTGGTGATAACCATTCAGGAAGCACATGTATAAGTCAACTTCGTGATAAATCTTCAAGATTGTTCAAAGTGGCGTTTGACCCGATTCAATCAGACAACACTGGTTATTACCAAACATTTGGCTCTTACTGAACCCTTAATATATTTCCTGAAAGGGGGAGAAATGATTTTTAAGATTAATGTAAAACAAATTGCATTTGACAAAAAGTTGCAGACGACAATAACATTTGGGTGTAATTTGAAATGAAACCATCCTATGTGACAGAAGATAGTGTGGAAAAAGGAGAAAGTGCTTGTCACAAGCAATTTCTTCTTTTTCTACAACCTGTTCTTAATTATAAAATCAAAGGGACGTAAAAACCAGGGATTGAACAGGAAATGGTTATGGTATACTCACCGTTCTACACCCAGAAAATCTATCAAATTCGAGAAAAAAATATCGCCCCTGATCATGATGCGTAAACTTAGACCAAGATCAACAAGATGGTCCTTATTAGCGTCACCGGTCACAACAAAGTTGCAAATTTTGACTCAATGGTATTTCCGATAAAAGCAACAGAGATACCTCCGTAAATAAGGATTTCTTCTACAATTACCACCCACATTTGTGTAGTTTTCCAATGAAATCGCTTGTTTGCTCTTTTGTGTTTACTTTAACTTCTAATGTCATTGGGAACGTCTCATCTTGGGGTAGTCACGTGACAGAAAGTTATACCACGTGATAAATTGTTTTGATAAGCATTATTATAATGGTATTCTTCTCCTTATATTTCTTAATTCGCACATTTTTATTCATTAAATGTAATTCACCACGCTTAAAAGAGTTATATTTGAAGTTGGTCAAAATGTTTCAAAATACTTGATCGGGCACATGTTAATGTAGGTTGCTACACGAGGCTCGTGCTTGACTCTTAAACCAAGTTTTGACCCTCAAAAATCTGAAAATATCCTATTTTGACTCTTAGAAATTTCTCTCAAGGGGGTCACTTTGACCCCATTGAAAGAAATTTCCAAGGGTCAAAACTTGTGTATGAGTTGTCGTTGTTGTTGTTCCTGGGTATTCTGTTTATTTGTTTTGTTCGTGTGTTTGTTTTGTTTTATTATCATCCCTCAACTGATTTAAGGTTACTTCATACATTTACAAGAAAAGGTCAGTTGGTACTTAGACTTTCATATCTAATTCATACACATGTTATTTCTCTTTTTCTTTTTTTGACCCTTTCAAAATCAGTTTTGAACTCTAGAATTTCAATCATCAATTTCAAACACTAACGATTCTTGCTGCATGTTTTTGTTTCTTTCTTTTTTATTTATTTATTGTTGTTGTTGTTTTTATAAATACCTATACAAAGGTCATGTTACAGTCAGAGAATCTGCCGTAGCAGATTGGTTCAAGCTTAGTCAGCCTGCACGAACCGCGCAGTCTTAACAGGTTCGATACCTTCGCACTTCCAAGATTTTAAGCATGTCTGTTGCGCGCGTTTACTATATTAAGCAATACATGACCCATAACCATACCAGAGACATCATTTTATAGATTTAAAGATTAAAGAATGGCGGAAGAGGCTTTATTTATCGTGTTTTATTAAAATACAAGATTTAATACAGTGATAATACATATAAACCGTAGGTTGGCAGCCATTCTGCTTTAAGCCCCTGACACCAATTGTGAAAGAGTTGCTGTGAATTTTCTTCCCATATCTAAATCCCTGGGTAAACAGTGTTTTAATATTACACATTTTCAGCACTGCTTGTCTTCTTTCATTATCTTTTTAACACCTAGATACAGCGAAATTCGCAAAACAATTAGAAGGATTTTTCTTTATGAAAAATAGAAAACATATTTAAGTAATGAAATATGTTTTTTACAAAAAGGTAGTTGGTTTATCTAAATGTCCTAACGTCACTTTAAATTGACCAATCGCGGCTGTCAATATAGGAATCTATCGACCAATCAAATCAATTATTCATTGCGTAATTGAGCTTTTAACTCCCAAATTAGTCGCCCTTTTTGTAAAACATTTTTGTTGGTTTTGCGACTTAAATTCAAGCTGAAGTAACGACGTTTATAACGCCAAACAACCGTTTTTTTCTTTTTTGCTACATGCTACTGGCTATAAGTGAGAGCAGCCAGTAATTTGTCAAGTACTAATTCGGACAGAATTGGCGGATCGCTGGCCTCGTCTGCTGACCTCCGGCAGAAGGTTAGACCGAGATATTAAACGGCGTTATTTAACATAATTTGAGCCTATGCGTGACATTTCCAACAATTTCGTATGTGCGTGACTCGCACACATTGAGCACCCTGGACAGCCATTCGGGGCAATTAGAATATTCGCTGATTGTATGATGAAGCTTTGGGTCAGTATCTTTCTACAGAGCGCAGTGTGAAGACTCTGATTAGACTGTGCGGATGCACAGGCTGATCTGAGCCTTTACTTTGCGCACATGTGTAATTGTTGGAAATGTCACGCATGGGCTCATTTGTTTTGAGGAACATCAAACAATCCAAAACAGATAAAAGTAAAATAGAGTTAAAAATAAAATTGTTGGTTGGCTTATAAATGTCGTCACTATAGCTTTAATAAGCTGTAGTTATGACCTTAAAGTCGCCAAACAAACAAGAACTTACCATGAATGTAGAGGTTCAACGGTAAATTTCGGTTTAGATTGAAATTTTAATTTGGCCACCCGACATTTTGGTTGATACCGGCGATCCACCAATTTATCCACCCATCATCTAGTAATGTGGTATAGATGTCTTTCGCCGATCTCTGCAAAATTTATAGCCAGTACCATACAAAAAAAATTAAATAATTGGTTGGCAACCTTAATGTAGTAACTACAGCTTGAATAAGCTGTATTTACGACATTTAAGTTGCCAAACCAACACAATACAAATGTTTCACAATAATATGGGCTAATGTTGGATTACAAATTTCTCTTATGTTCCATATGATTGATTTGATTTGTCGAATGATGTTTTATTCGTCCATGCGATAATGTGTAGGGCATCTTGTACATGTATATATTAATTAAAATGTCGGGCATTCGATTAACAGTATGAACAGACGCTCTTTCCACTTAGGTGCATCAAATTATTATTCGTCATTTGATTAATAAAGTCCCTTGTCATTATATAGTATTAACCCATTACCAGACGGCAAAATTTTAGATTGGCCCAAATTGAAAAAAGTTGCAGACGACAATTTAAAGTGAATGGAATTTTGGATTCTTTCCACTTTATGGGTAGAAAGCATTGTGGTAAATGAAGAAATTGCTTGTAACAAGCAATTGCTTCATTTTTCACAATGTTTTCTTAAGTTTTTTTTTTCTCGTGGGTGTCTAAAAGCGTCACTGAGTGGGAATGGGTCTTAATTATCTTATACACCTACCAGTTTTTCTCGTAAAAAATATTCATTAGAAACGCGTAAAATGACATTCTACAAACGAAACTCCGTATAGAGCATGCACTGTTACAGGTAGGGGTTAGATGACGCCGAGTATAACGTTACTGGGATTTAACTCATTCCTACACAATGACGTTTTAAACACCTCTCCATATCATAGGTTTGGAAAGTCAGCCAGATTAGCTCAGTTGGTAGAGCACTTGACTTCAAACCTCTAGATCGCGGGTTCGAACCCTGGGCTGACCATATCAACCAACTAATTGTCTTTCGGATGGGACGTTAAACCGAGGCCCCGTGTGACGATGCTATCCATCGAGCAAGTTAAGGGACCAGGCGGAGCTCTCAGCAGTTTCGTCCTGTATCCTTGAACTATCCCCCGTAACAACTAACCGTCTTCTGGGGGCGTCGCTCATATGGGCATGTGCTACGGTAGCGACTATAAATAAACTGAAATACACAGGTTTGGAAAACATTGTGGATAATGAAGAAATTTCTTGTTACAAGCAATTTCTTCATTATCCACAATGTTTTCTATCCAAGAAGATGAAGAAAATTAAAATTCTATCAACGTGAAATAGTCATCTGCAGGTTCTTTGACTTTGGACCAGTCTAAAATTTTGTTGTGTGTGAGTGGGTTAAAAAAATGGGTTTTTTTTAAAATTTTATGGGTTTCTTTTAATGTATATAGCATGAATTGTGGAATATCATGAATGGAACACTAGGATGTAGTATTGATACAAAACCTTTAATTGAATTTGTACCGCAGAAAAAAAGAAACAAATATGGAATTTCCTGAAGGAGATCGAATCCAATACAAAGTTTTGTATAATTACTATAACATAAAAATTATCCCTATTACAATATTCCTTATATACTCAGATATTTTATACGACCATATTTCGTTTACCGCAGAGCACTAGTCTGAGTTACTCCATTTGTGGCGATTTCGTATAGTCTTTAAAAATAGTACATTGACCGTTTGGAATGGTACAAATACATGCTTAAAATGTTCGTTAAACCAGTAGAGGTTTGCGTATAGAAACAAGGCGGGTTGAGCGACGATAGAACGTCTTGAGGTTCAGTCCCTCACCTACTCTATTTCTAAATACAGTGACAATCATTGCCTCTCACAATTAAACGAATTAAAGGTTGTTCTTCTAAATTGCAAGTTGGACAGCTTTTTTTATCATTCTAAATTTTCCCAAGATCAGGATGACCAAGAAATTTGTCTTCGTAAAAAGCACTCTTAAAAACATTATTTCTACAGTATCGGTATATTTTCACCTTCTGCACATTTGATGTACTTACGAACTTCTTAGAAGAACATTTTTATTGTTTCTTTGTGTGTTCGTTTAACAATTAAAAATAGTCAATTAGAAAATCACAAATGACGGATCGTGACTGTCAATAAAAAAGTCGATTGACAAATCAGATCGTCCATTTATATTTATACAGGTAGTGGAAGTACATACCCTAACAATAATGCCAAGCATGTATGTTTGTTTGACGGCTTAAATGACGTAGCTACATCTATTTCAAGCTGTAGATACGACGTTTAGGTCGCGCACCAAAACTTCATACTGCTAACTATGAATTGTGGGAAATAACGTCGTTTGAAGTCTAACAATTATAAAATGTTTATTTGGTGGACGTAACATATCTAAGCCGGACTGCCTTGTCGAAGGACAGTTTTTGTGTCCAGCGACTGGTCAATCTTGTATTCATTCTTTTTGCTACAATACATCAAATAAGCAGCCATTACATCTAATGACATCACTCAGTTTCTGAATATGTTGGTATTTCGATCTCTCACAAGCTCTGTCTGTAACACGTCGTTGTTGAGCCAAAACCTCGTAACTACAGCTTGAATAAGCTGGAGTTACGTTGTATCGGTCGTCAACTGATGAATTGTTCCCCATGCAGGAAAGTGTATTATCAAAGGTCACGAGATTGTTTACCCAGGTGGGGAGCCCACTAGCCGGGTACAACGTGTAACTTAGAGCCCCGATAATCCGTCAATAGCCAACTACCCGATTAGAATTCCATTATTAACGTATCACCAGTTATCGCAGTTTCTCGTCAAGTTCTCGCGATAACTGCTTGAATTTGGCGCGACTCCGAGGGGAAAATCTGTTAGAAGGAAAATGTGAGTCACATACGCGGTGATTGAAATATAACTTTAAATTTCAAATAAAATGAATCGTTTCTCTTTCAAATCAAGAGACGAACTGTCTGAGAGTTGGAAAATTAATTCTCTTCTTTATATATATTTTTTTCAAACGAGAATTCACTCGCTTATCTTTATGTGAAATTTCAGCATTGTTAGTTGACCCCGTTTGAGTAAAAGTTCATTATCAAATCAGAGGTAATTATTTTGCACTTTATACGAATTCCAATCAGTGACTCAGACATTGTGCAGAAGAAAATTCCAAAGTTTCATTAGTGACCCATCAAACCAAATTGGACCGTCTTGGTGTCGACACTGATCAGACTGCGGGTATTCCGAAGACTAGCTATGGTTAGACAGTTGCATGCACTTTGACTCGTTCCCACAAAATCCATTTTTCTCCCCTTGAACAAATAGGCTTTCACAAACATTTAGAAAAAGAATAAATTGTCTATAACAAGCAATTTCTTCATTATCCACAATATTTTCTTCTCAAAATGATATTCTGTTTTTTATCTCATCAAACTTAAGGTGCCAGCTGCAACTCTTTTCAATTCAAACAGTTTAAAATTATGTCATCTGCTGATTGGTTAAAAGAACTCTGATTTTAGTTGTAGCTAAGGGCAAAGGCTTTATTCGTTATAGTGTTGTCCCTGGTTTAAAGGACTAGCAACACTTGTTTTAACCCATTCCCACAAAATCCCGAGTTTTTACGTCCCTACAGAAAACAAATCTGAAAACCATTGTGGAAAGTAAATAAATTTCTTGTCACAAGCAATTTTTCATTTACCACAATGTTTTCTACCTAGTATTTCATCGACTGAAAATTGTTGTTTACTACTTCTTTGAATTTGAACCAGTCTAAAACTATATCACTGGGTAATAGGTTTATAGACACTTTGTCCTTGGGTGCATAATACCTCCCGAAACATTTCTCTTAATTACCGGACGTCTGGCGACTCATCAACCGTTCGAATCGATCATTATCTGATGAGCCGGCTTCCAAAGGCGTTCGAACCTCCGACCTTCCGCTTCGAAAGCAAATACCCTAATCTGTTGGACCAGTCTATATTGTGCCTTCTATATTGGGCAAAATAGTTTAACCCATTACCACACAACAATTTTTGACTGGTCTAAATTGGAAAAAAGTTGCAGGCAACGATTCAAATTGATTTGAATTTGAAAAGTGAGGACCAAATCAGACAAAAAAAAGTTGTGGTAGAAGGAGAGGTAGGATTACTGTTTCAAGCAAATTCTATTTTTTTCACATTGTTTTATTCAATACAACCTTTCATGGGCTGAAAACTGGGGATTGTGTTGAAATGGGGTACAGTCCCTTTATGCTCTATCCATCACAAAAAAAAAACATTTAATTTCGATTCTGGGATGTTTTAGTTATTTTAATCGATGCGAAGGTTTTGATAGCACCGGAAATCTATTTAACCCATTTCCACACAATCGTGCCTTTTGGTGCTTCATAAGAAATAAGCAATTTCTTCATTTTTCACAAGCCGCCGTCATAGCGCATAGAGGTCCCGGGTTCGATTCCCGACGGCGGCACTCATCCTTTCCGACTACTTGTCTCTTACCAATGGGTCAATAATCGTAGACCTATGTGAAATAGCAGCTGGAGGCTAGGAAGGGATGTAATGGTAGTACTGGTGTGAGAAATACCAGGATTCCATTGTTAGGTGCTCCAGCCGCCGCGATATAACTGAAAGATTGTTGAAAGCGGCGTAAAACCCATTCAAACAAATAAACAAACATTTTTCACAATATTTTCTACCCAGATAGTTAAAAAAAATCTAAAAATTCATAAACTTGAAATCGTCTGCAACTTCTTTCTGTTTCTACTGGTCTAAAATGTTGAAATCTGGTAATGGGTAAATCGAGGCTAGCCTATAAAAATCGCAGAATGTTTAACCTTTTGAACGATGTTACGGAATGTTTTGCACGATTTGAGTTCACTATTCGGCAATATGAGGAAAAAAGTTGAATTGGATTAACCCATTCCAACTCAATCCCTCCTTTTTACGCCCCTAGAGAAAAAAACTTTGGGAAACATTGTGGATAATGAAGAAATTGCTTGTATCAAGCAATTTCTTCATTATTCACTATGTTTTCTATCCAAAAGGATGAAAAAATTTAAAATTCCATCAACTTGAAATTGTCGTCTGCAGCTTCTTTCAATTTGGACCAGTCTAAAATTTTGCTGTGTTAGAATGGGTTAAGCGGGAATGGAGTCAACCCGTGATTTTCCTATCTGTAGCAATTCAGGATTTCTTATTTATGCTTATGAACGAACATAATTACACAATACAGCTTAATAACAGATAGCAATCAGAACAAAGAAGTAAAAGTGTTGCTGACCAACAGTATTTTATTTCTACTCCAATAATTTATCCTATATTCTGTCCTGATATCGAAAGAAAATGTATTCATAAATGATAATATCCGAAATGACAATATCCGAGATATAAGACTTTGTTTCGAAGGATTCATTTCCGATGTAATTCATGTGTAATTACAACAGACTAAATTCCCCTAAAATCATCAACAAAACGCGGCAAACCTCTTCACGTAAACGCTGAGTGTTCCTCAGGCACCTAAACAGAAGATGGCGTTTGACAATAACAACGAATTAGTACAATTTATGGTAAAATGTTTCCCAAACAAACACCGAACAAATTCTACGTCTCAGAAATTTCTACCTGCACGACGAAAGAATCTCCATCAGAGCTGAATATAAATTATACATTTGCCAATTACGGTTGCGGAACATCAAAGGTAAAAACATACAATTAAAATTGTGGAAATGACATACGTTATTTGGGCTGTGTATTCACACATTTGTATATAGTTTACGCTTATCTTCAAGTCATTTTGTTTTACAATGTAGATAAAGATTAGTCAGCATCAATAAAACCCGAATTTTGAACGAAACCAACAGTGAAATAATATGAATTGAGAAATAAGATGTCATTGGTGTGACACAAAGCTTATCATATGATTTGATTTTTGTTCTCAAAAAACAAAAAAACAAAAACAAAACAAATATACCGGAATCAAATAAAACAAATATGGATAGAGTAATTACTAAAATGCAGTTTTCCAAACCCTATCTTTTGTAAGTCATTAATGGCGATAAATACTAATTCGTATTTTTACTATCTGTTATATTTTGAAAAGTGTATTGTTGTCGTTGTTGTTTTCAATCAAATTAAGTTTATACTTAAGTAATAAGTAAAATAATGGACCACAAAACAATAAATGAATAGAATGATAAGATGCCAAGTTAAATGGAATAAACTATATTGTTTCTACGGAAAAAGTTACAACTATAATAATTTCTTGGGTTTTCATTGACTGAGAATAGTAAAAATCAGGGACTGAACATGTAATGGTTAAAGCACTTGAAATCATGAAAGTTATGGATTACGAAATCAAGCTCAGTGTGGTTATCATTCAAAAGATCAGAACAAAAGATGATGTGCGATGCGTTTATGGATCGAATCATCGAATATACGTCGAATTGAGCAATCGCGACTGTCATTCAAATAACCAGTCGACCTATGAAATGAGACCAGAAATGGTTTTGGAACTCCTACATTGGCCGCCAATTTCTTTATAACTATATTTGTTGGTTTTGCGATTTAAACGTCGTAACTACAGCTTTTTCAAGCTGCAGTTACGACGTTTAGTTCGCAAGCCAACTTTTCTACCTTTTTTTACAAGCTAATGGCCATAAACTCAAAAACATAACACCGTTGAGAAATCGAAGCGGGACTTCCTGTTGGAGTCAGTGGGCGCAGCCAACAAAGTAAGTGGGCGGGGCCAACGGTTTGTAAATTCCGTTTCTCAGTAATACTCCAACGTATTGTTTCATATGAGAGGTTGTAATGTATTATAACATCTGAATTCTCTTTTACGAGCCAATTCAGAACTTACGTTAGCTATCCCGGACCTTTTCTTAAAATCAAGATGGTTTCTTCTTTCTATTTTACGGTTTAATTATTTATTACCCGCTCATGCCATATTTAGTTTAGTACAATGTAGCAACTAAAGACATCCTATTACAAAACCCCCATAAATGCAAAGTATAGGCTTAGAATTGTTTGTTATTCGTTTCTTACATATCACATTTTAAAAAGGAAAATATGTCAAAACCAAATGTCCTACTAATACATCACAATTATATCCTCTGTTATTCTAAATTTTTAACCTGAGCTGGTCAAGGCCATTTCGGACTGCCAAAGCTCCGTAGTCAATAAAAAAATGACCAAGATCAATCAAAATCAGCCAATCATTTAGACAGTAGGTTAAAGATTGACCTTCGACATAATGCATGTTCGTTGGTGGGTATTTTAAGCATTGTGACTACAACTTATTCGAGTTGCAGTCCCGATTTCTAGGCCGTTCATCAACGATTTACTTTTTGTCTTATGCACCTGATGATATTTTGTAAAATAATGTCGTTTATGATATCTCACTCGAAGGTCATTGTGCGTGACAAGCGATCCACATTTTACCTTTCTTTTACTTTTTATTAGAAAATTAACCCTTGTCATGCTGAGCCTGAATATTCCCGTTTTGGCAGGAGGCATAGACATAGATCAGCCTGCAGTTCTGTCTGATCTTGGTCTACACCTCCTGCTTGCCCCCTTTCAACCAGAGTTGTTTATAAAATCATTTTTTAAAATAATTATTGAACCTCATTTAGACCTTCCCGTGCTGCCAGTCCTTTGATTTAAAAGTAATTCTGTATAGGGTTATAATTCACCATGATAAGGGTAAAAGTTAAAAAGGTCCGAAATGAAAAATACTTTCCATGAGTAAACATCAATGCATCGATTTCCATAACTGAACAAGCGTTTAGGAAGATACTGCATATCTAAATGAACGATTTGATCGTCTATTTGATTGAATGTAGTGAACCTTGTTTTACCTTGCATCGATAGATCGGGGGTATTATTTTAACCGGTGTCCGTTTGTCTATCTGCTTAAAACTTTAACTGTTTATTTTACATGTTCCTTTAAATAAAACGCTATTCAAGTTACACTGATTACATATAACATGATGATAACTCCCATTGACACGCATCTGCCGAAAAAAATGTCTTCTGACAAGGTCAAGGTCATCTCTCAAGGTTAAACTTCTGATACGGGGCATCAGTGTGACACATCGTGTTCTTATCCATATTTTCAAGTGAAGTGCTCAATCATTTATGATGACGTCACTCTATGGTATGGCTGACGGTTAAATTCGAGTCGGTGTTCTACTTTTTGAATCTTTCGTTCACATGCGTATGAAACACTGTAAGAATTATTTAATGCACAAAAGAAGTTGTGAAAGATCAGCACGTTGATACTCTCTGCTAGTCATTTAACTTTGCCTCTTTTTGAATATTAACCAGCGGATAATCACAACTTACAATTCGAGTCTGTATAACAATTATTTTTCTAAACAGGATTAAATTCACGGTTTTTAAAGATCCCCTTAAGAAAACATGCTCTGTAAAAAGCACGATTATCGCCTACCCTAGAAAATGTCTTTGTATTTTTGCTAGAGTTCGTGTCACTATTGTTTTTAGTAACGTGTCCTTCTTTATTATTGTAATCTGGGCTTCTTTGGAAAAAAACCAAATCATGAACAGATAGATACGACAAGTCTTTGAATGAACAAATTGCGGCTGTCAGCCAAATAACCAGTCTACCAATAATATCATTCATTGAGACCAGAAATGGCTTTTGATCTCCAACATTGGCCTTCTTTTTTGATAAACTTTTTGGTTGGTTTGCCGACTTAAACGTCTTAACTACAACTTTTTAAAGCTTTAGTTACGGCTTTTAGGTCGCAAACCAACTATTCTATCTTTTTGTTACTTGCTACTTAACGACAATTTTGCAAAATAATGCTGGAGTTGGAATCGATGGGCGTGGCAAAAGGAGTTAATGGGCGGGGCCAGCGATTTGTTATTTGAATTAAGGAAAATATAAATTTTATTATAACTACTTCATATTTGGATGCATTAATTTTGTCTATATTTTATCTAAATAATACCCATTATATTTTATCATCATTTTCTGACTTTAAAGCTTTATTTTTATAGTCCGGTATTTGGAGAGGTCTTATTATTATTATTTTATTTATTTATTTTTTTTTCTTAATAATATTTTTATCGTTTTTGGGTTGTTGTTGTTTACCAAATCATCGGTATCGATGTTCTCTGTTTTTGCCGGTGCAATGAAGCCAATACTTCAGTAAATAAGGTCGATTTTATTCATTAATATCTTATAGCAATTTTTAAAATACTTTTGATCTGACCAGCATTTATCAAGATTTCTCACGTATTGAGATAATACCCGTGTGGGTCATTCAATTTCGGACGACCTAATTGTTTGATATCAAATCGACAGTTCTAGACGATGACTCACGCCTAATAAATCAAGCCTAACTAACAGGACTTGAATGGACCTATGTGACACAGTCATGCAAAGAGTTAATGCTATGATCAAGAACACTCTGGTTCAATATACATGTATATATTTTGTTCAGGATTTCTTGATCACATGTTGCTTTTTGCACGTCAGACAAGAAACTGTGTAGTTTATGTCAATAAAGTATTGCATATTGTCTAAATTATTAACCACAATCATTTAGATGTCGAAGTGCAAACATGTCTTAAGTGCCATTAATTTAAAAAAAAAAACACCTAACGATTAATTTGATTTAATTAAATACTGTAATTACCTCTTATTACCTTTATCAAATCTCTAGATTTTCGGACTACTTTTTTTACTTGGGTAAATGTCTTTAAGCCATAATGATCAGTAGGCTTTTCAGTGTTGCAAATGATGGGTATTTCACTGTTATTATCTACGGTAATACAGATGACGATTCAAAGTGCGTTTATGTTTTGAAAAATTGGTGTTATTCAAGGAAAATCATTGTGAGGTATGGATAAGATTCCTGCAATATTTTCGAAATATAACTCACGAGGCGCGTAAGGGGATTGTGTGGTTATAGATCATAGATGCGTTGCTGTTAGATTAGTTCGATCATGTTTAAGAAAATTCTAAACTTCTATGAGCAAACGCGAGTATTTGTAAAAAAAAAAGAAAAGAAAGAAAATGCGTAGTATTCTATTTGATATGATAAAACTCGCTGTATTTTCCTGTCTATATACAAAAACCGAGTTATTTGTTTACTCTAGTTATTCAAAAGACATTGGGAGTCGAGTAAATTGCAATTGGGATGTCCGAATACCGATAAATTATTGACCTCTACGGCATTTGTCAATTACCCTCCGTGGTAACCGTACAAGGTTAACCACAGTGTCTCGTCGTATTGCAACAAGCAAAAGTGAGTCAATTCGAATAAATGATTTTCGTAATCGGATGTTTTCAAAGCTTTCACCTAAATGCCCATTTTCCTCTAATAAAGCACATTTTAATACAATGGTAAAGTTGTATCAATATAAAAAAAAGGAAAGGATAAAATAGGAATGTGAAAATGATATAAATATTTATAAAGAAGAAGAAGAGATAATAATATTTGGATATTATACCAAACGAATAAAGATAAAAACATAAAAATAATGTACTAGCAGAGCAGTGCAAACAAATAATGCAACTGGTATTTGTTAATAAGAGAAATTAAAAAAAAGAAAAAAAAACTCACACACACATCATAAAAGAAATATATGAAAAATAGAAGTGAGGTGTTTCAAAATTGAATGTTGTTTAAACGAGTAGTTAAAATTGTACAATTTTGAAAACTAATGCTCTGCAAATAGATAAACGGTGGATTTTTGTTTTTGTTGTTGTTGTTTATTTATTTTCTTCTCTACTTCTACAATGTGTTTATGTTTTTGACATCATTTTTCTTTCGGTAGGTAGATATATTGACCCATTTTGTAAGAATACCAATGTATTAAGTAGTTTATATTCATATACTATTTATATACTTATTTAGTTTCGTTTATCTTAATTTTGATAAAATACGATATATACGAGGAAAATATTTTTACTAATTAAATAGTCTTCCACGAGGGGCAATAGATGAAAATTAACCGTGATAAAAATCACTAAAATTGTAACATACAATATACATATAAATTATTTTTTTAGTAAAACTTATTAATTTCTTTTTCTCTCTACTTCTACTACGAGTTCATGTTTTTGACATCTCCTTAATTTGGAAGGTTTATCCATGGTTTATCCATTTTGTGAGAATATCAATCTGTGAAGTAGTTTATATTCAAATTATTTCATTTTGTGTGACTTAATTTTGATTAAATACGATATGACGAGAATATTTTTACTAAGTAGCTAGTATTCCACAGGAGCGACTATTCAACGCACAAGAAATCACCAATAGTGAAAGATACTACTTATTTGTTCACATTTGAAAATTACCCAATATTGAAAGATACTTCTAATTCATTCACATTCTTGCTTCGGAGATTTTTATTTGTACAATTCATAGCGTCAAATGCTTTTCGAAAAGAACAAAAGACTTTCATTTACGCGAAAATACTTGATGTCATAGGATACGATATTTAAAAGTTTTTAATTAATTGACTCAACTATAGAAATCTCGTTCATTATCATTATTATCATTTATTTATATTTGTTGTTGGTGTTGGTTGCTGTTTTTGTAGTTGTAGTTTTCCCGCAATTGAATAAAAGCAATGTTTCCGTTTGGCGAAAAAGTGATCTACCCTTCTTGTTTGATTAGTTGCTTATTTTTGTATCAGTTTATCCCTTTTTTAAAACATTATTATGCATTTATTTCAAATCACATGCCTTTCAATAAATTGACAGTGCTACGTTTTACTTGAGTTTCATCCTTTCCCGTTTTTTTGACATTTTAGACAGTCCAATTTGAAAGAGGTTGAAAATTGCATGTAATTCGAAATTAAACCATCCAATATGGTAGAAAACATTGTTTAACAAGCAATTTCTTGTTTTACCACAATGTTTTCACAAGTATGAAATCACATTGACGTTAAATTCCAGGTTTGTACAGAAAATAGATTATTAAAAATACATCATTATTTTCCGGCAAAAAATAAAAAATTAGATAAGATTAGTTGTTTCCTTCATTACAATTCTTTGTATCACTGACCAATAGATGAAGCAGTCTTTTTGAAAACACAGTACTTGGACATTGCCACAAAGATTTATCAAGAATCTTTTTTGGTAATTTAGTTTGTAAAATAGTTTATCAATACTTTTTTTAAACTCTTCCTCCATCCCTCCCTGACTCTTTCTCTCCTTTTCTCCCTCTCTCTCCTTCTATCTATCTATCTATCTATCTATCTATCTATCTATCTATCTATCTATCTATCTATCTATCTATCTATCTATCTATCTATCTATCTATCTATCTATCTATCTTTCTATCTATCTATCTATCTATCTATCTATCTATCTATCTATCTATCTATCTATCTATCTATCTATCTATCTATCTATCTATCTATCTATCTATCTATCTTTTAATCAATCAATCAATCAATCATCAATTAATTAATTTTGTTCTTTCGTACTGTTTTCTTCTATTTATATTTTTTAGTTATCCTGCTTTGTTATTAGTGATGTGTTTTTGGTTTTTGATTTTTCTTTTTTTTTTTCAGGCAAAAGAATTCAATTCAAGCAAGCATTTTATGAAATCATCTACGTTGTGGTTGTGAAATAAGCCCGTTCAATTGTTTTTATATTATATTGGTGACATAAACCTTATTTAATAACTATGCAAATGATCTTAGGCATATATGGTAAGTCTTAACGTTGCCGTGAAGATGACGTCTGTCATGAAATGACGTGATTTCGCCATTTAACACAGAACATGTGTATTTCGAGAATATCATAAATCGATAAAAATTCCGGGAATTTCATCAATTTATTCAAACTAATACGGTTTCAGACTGTTTCAATATAAGAAACCCTTGTGTGAAAGGGTCAAAGAATTTTCTACCTTGTTGAAATAATTTTTAATAATCATATATCAGGAATGTAAAAGGTCGGTTTTGACTGAGAGAGGGATCAGAACAACAAGAAAAGGTCTATCTTTCAGTTAAAAATAGATCAATTATAAAACACTATATTTCTTTTTGAAATTGCTAGGATGTAAGAATTTCAACTTAAATCGAATTTATGAACTGAATTATGATATCGACGGTGCACGATCAGAACCTCGTAACTACAGTTTAAAATAAGCTTCAGTTATGAGGTTTTGGTCGTCATTGCAGTGGTAAAACACATAGATTTATTTTCTACTATTTTGGGGATAAAAGTCAATCAATCAATTTTCTTTTTCAAACATATTCATCAAATTATTCTTAAATCAAAATCAAAGGGTTCGCATTCCCGAACAATCCCGCTTTTTTACGCTTTACAACAAACTTAAGAAAAGAAGGTTGAATATGAAGAAACTGTCTGTAACAAGCTATTTCTTCATTTCTTTTCAAATTTGATTTCTGTTTAAAAAAAAAAAAAAAAACAGAGTTGCTCAGCTTGAAATTCTCGTCTGCAGCTTCTTTGAATTTGGACCAGTCTAAACGTTTGTCGTCTGGTACATGTACTGGTTTAAATCCAACAACCCAAATGCAGCAACGTAAAAAAGTCCAAATATAGATCCATTCTTGTATTCAACCCCCAACACAAAAACTACAAAAATAAGAAAAATAAAACACAGAACAAAAATATATAATAAACGTTACAGGAAATGAAAATCAACACTGAAGTTGTAAGAAGTCAGACTTTTAACTGTAAAATGAATTAAAAATTGTGAATCTTTACAGAAGATATATGGGAGATGGATTAGAACCGACTTAAAATGCCCCAAGTGAGGCGCAGATGAAATTATAACCGTATCAAGGCATTTTGATAACTCGGGGCTTACCAGATTTGTGCACCAACTTTGTACTCTACATAAGAGGGGAGACACACTTACTAAATCCTTATTTCTCTTCCAAAATTAAGGATATCTTTCAGTATAATTTCACAACAGAACAAAAAATTAAAGAAGAACAACCAATTCCTGACAATGTTCGATGAAAGTAAGAACATAAAGAATGCATAACCCTTGTATATAAATCCTTTTAGAGCAGTGTTTTAATCAAACGACTGAAAGCACTAATGATCATTATTTCTTATGAATATTAATTTCATGATAATAATAATAATAATAATAATAATAATAAAACAAGAAAAATAAAAGAAAAAAACAAAAACACTGAATTGAAAGGCACAAACGGATGGTGAAGATTAAGATCAGACTGCTCATGTGTGCGGGCTGATCGCACTCTATACCTTCAGTCGAAATAGGGTTCAGCATACACCGTATAAAGCAATAGGAT
Source organism: Fragum fragum (assembly GCA_946902895.1). Taxonomy (NCBI): domain Eukaryota; kingdom Metazoa; phylum Mollusca; class Bivalvia; order Cardiida; family Cardiidae; genus Fragum; species Fragum fragum. Next base: position 54,268,939 of record OX336365.1, read on the forward strand.
TTAAAGTTATACGATGACAAAGTATGTTAGAAATTTCGGCAGAAATGGTAATTAGTATACATGTATATGTTTTTGATGTAATGAATCAGTTCACAAAATATCTCTACTTTTATCACAGAATCGTACTTGTACAAATGTCATGACAACTGACTTTCTGGTTATAAAAGAAAGTAAAGGGCTAATCAGTAAAAAGGTTATTATATTTAATGATACAAGCGTATTTAGATAAATTATCTTGATATCTTTTTCTGCACAAAGGCTTATTTCATAACACTACAATTGCTTTAAAATTATTCTGCGCTATTCGCGAAAATTAGTAAAAACCTATTCATATAAACCTATACAATATCCTACAACGTGTGACCTTGTGATACATGTAAGACGTAATACGTCGTTGGGCGTGCAAAATGTCGTAACTACAGCTTGAATAAAGCTGTAGTTACGACATACTACACGCCCAACGACTAATAGCTCTTTTACAGCCCGTCATCCATGATCATTCGCCCTCGGAGTTATTGTTAGCCATAGCATTGTCAGAGTGCGAAAAATCGAGAGGGTGTATGTAGTAAGTACTTTAAAAATTGGTGTGCCGTGATCAAAAAGGAGGCCAACAAGTGGTCTATACGCCCCATTGGCTGTTGAAAGGAGTAAGGAGTGCGTAATATATGTACTCCTGTCGCACACAATAGTTGTTCAGGTAGTTCCAAGGGCAAGGTCACAATAGGAGGCCATGTTTTCTCTGTGTTTTTCGATATATTCTATTAGATAGGCCAACTGCTTTCGTGAATAGGAGTGTATTTTGCAACATTTATAGTACGCCAAAATATATATCCTTGGACAAAACAGCAAAGGACACTCACAAAAAAATGAATTTTTATAAACTTCATTGACGGATCGCTGTTACCGCCCGCTGACTCCGCTGGCTATGCTCCCCGCTGGCTATGCTCCCCGCTGGCTATGCTCCCCGCTGGCTATGCTCAACTGACTCCAACAGGAAGTTCCTCCAGGATAATGAACGGCGTAATTTTGCAAAAAATATGGCCAGTATTGTATGGCAAAAAGGTGAAATGGCTGATTGGCGACCTCTACGGCGTAACTATAGCTTGAAATAAGCTTTAAGTACAACTTGTAACCCTTTCCTGTTTTGCAAAATTTAAGACCTGTCAAAATTCAAATGTTTTGCAGACGACAATTTGAAGTCTATTTTATTTGAAAAATTATCAATCGGTAGGGTAGAAAATATTGTGGAAAAAGAAGAAATTGCTTGTGACAAGCAATTTCTTCTTTTCCCACATTTTTTTCTAAAGCATAAAAATATAGGGACGTAAAAACCAGAGTTTGTATAGGAAAGGGTTAAGTCACCAAACCGATAAAATTCGTTCACATAAATGTCGGAGTTTAAAGTTATCTTCCTGTCTAAATCAATTATTTGATTGATCGATTAATTCTTTAATTGGTCAATTTATACTTATTTATTCTAGTTCGATTGTGACGAAAACCTAAGCTTATAGAACACTCATAATCCATATGTTTTGACGTTCATGAAAGAGAGGCAGTGGCTTAAACCTCTGTCTGGGGCTGGCCATTAAGTGTGTTATCCATTAATACCCCCTCTTACCTTCAGATCATGAGCCAAGCACCTATACCTTTCGGCCATCGAGGCAGTCATAGATTTGATTGGAACATAAGATGTATCACAAAATCATGGATTGGCTTAGTGAAAGATGCTTCATTTTAACTCATTCCCACACAATGGCGCCTTTCGACGCCCCTAAAGAAATCGTATTGTGAAAACATTGTGTAAAATGAAGAAATTGCTAGCAGCAAGCATTTTTTTTTTATTTTCCACAATGTTTTCTTGCCAGAAAATTGAAACAATCTCAATGTTCACAAACTTTAAATTATCGTCTGCAACTCCTTTCAATTTTGACCAGTCTAAAATTTTGCTATATGATAATGGTTTAACTTCCTATAACAGCAATTCAATTGTAATATAACAAGTATCGAAATTTCCAGGATGTATTTACATTAATACATGTAAGCACATTTAATATGTAACCGGATTTAAGAGTATCAATTCATTAAAACAATTATGCACATGGATTGCAAAAGATATTTTTATCATTTGCTTCTCATTTAAAGTCTTAGTATTAATTAAGATTAATTCCATGGATTCGTAAATAATGTTTTCTAATATCAAACATATGCAAACGAGCATGCTTACTTATATCTGTGTAACTGTGATCTGTAAAGAATCTTCATTCATTTTCTATATGAGATTTTGCCTGTTAACATTGGTTTGCGGTAGTTTCAAGCTAGGCTTTATTCTAACATGAATCTGCAAGAAATGAAAAACAAAAACGAGAGAAGAATATTGTTCATCAATAGATCTATAAATTTTCCTTAACCCAAAACCAGGCGACAAAGTTGAAATTTTATTTTTTTATTGTTTTTATTTATGTATTTATTTGTCTTTTGAAATGAAAAAATGTAGATAATAAAGACATTGCGTGTTACAAGCTATATCTATATTGTCCAATAATTCGTCTAAAGTTTTTTTCCTTGGGGCGTGAAAGAGCGTGATTGTGAGGGAATGGGCTAAGCCTTTCCTGTTCAATCACTGTTTTTATTTTACGTCCCTGTCATTTTATAACATTGTAGAAAAAGAAAAAATGATTGTAACAAGCAACGTATTTTTTCCCATGCTATTTCTACCGTACTGAATGGTTATTTTTCAAATTTAATGCACTTTGAATTTTCGTCTGCAAACCCTTGGAATTTCGACGAATGTAAAAATTTTGGAAAGCATGAAAGGTCTTTGGAATAGACAACGTAGCCGAAGGAGCAAGTGTTGAACACAACAGAATATTTTTCTTGGAGTAACTTAATTTCTAAATTGAACGCAACTACAGCCGTTTATTCCCTATGTCACTTCATACTCCGTTAATGCGTTAACCCATTACCAGACGGCAAAATTTTAGACTGGTTCAAATTGAAAGGAGTTGCAGACGACAATTTAAAATTGATGAAATTTTAGATTTTTTCAACTTTCTGGGTAGAAAACATCGTGTGAAATGAAGAAATTGCTTGTAACAAGCAATTTCTTCATTTTACACAATGTTTTCCCAATGTTTTTTCTTGAGGGGTGTCCAAAAGCGTCACTGTGTGGAAATTGGTTAACCCATTTCCACTCTATACTGCATTTTCAAATGCTGAAGAAGATTAATCATAGAAAAAAATGTGTAAATAAGAAAATACTGAAAACCGGCTTTTTTTTATTTTCCATTATTATCTAATATTTACCATATCTTTTTTTTTTTTATTGCCACATTTTATATTCGTTTCGTCTTCGTTCAGTATGGTATAAAATTTTGCCGCCTGTTAATGTAATAAGTCGTTGGTATTAGACTGCCTTGCAAAGCTTACAATCGGCTATATTTTTCCAGATTGTCTGTATCATATCACGAGGAATGTAGACAGTACTTTATCAAACTAGAAGTAATCTACAATGTTTTCTTCCCAGAAAGACGAAGAATTTTATAATTTGGTGACTTAAAACTTTTCGTCCGCAACTTCCTTGGAAGTGGACCAGTCTAATGTTTGTCGTCTTGTAATGGGTTAAGTATATCTACCCGGAATACTTCCCGTCTCCGCCAATTCTTAATCAAAGTGCTGAAAGTGCTGTAAGCTAGCAAAGCTTGGTTTTGTTATGTAATCTTCTTTGTCAAAGGTGTCATGATAAACGAGGTTAAAGTAACCAAGGAGTTAATCCTTTCCCACACAATCCCTCCTTTTTGTGCCCATTATGAGAATATTTCGGGAAAACAATGTGGAAAATGAAGAAATTGTTTGTGACAAGCAATTTCTTCATTTTCCACATTGTTTTCTGCCCATAGAGATGAATGTTACATAATTTCCAACAATTTGAAATTGTCGTCTGCATCTTCTCTGAAGAGTCTGGCTATGGTCATTTTGAGCAGGAATTGCCCAAGTGAGCTTAAGATACATAGGAGATGAAATTGCCGGCAGAGTTTAAATTATTCCCGAAATACAGAAGAACTACTTTTTATGGCGTATACATTCAATGGATTTAGTTGTTAAGCCTCGAGATGCAGTTTGCACTCGTTGTACTTTGAGACGACCTCAGAAATTTGTTTGACGCTTTGCTACCTAAAAACATCCGCAGGAGATATGCATGTAAAAAAATAAAAATAAAAAAGATTCTTCTTTCGATACCGTCATAGAGAGTTACTGTGGGATGGACAGTTATGTTTCGAGAATTTGGGAATACATTTTTTGAAAAGCTCATACATTTCTGGTCCCGAATTACCGTACAAAAATCGGATACAAAAGTTACACGATTCAGCTAAGAATTTTATCATATACTTATTACTTTGCTATAAAACCACGGCTTTCTCGATAGAGCCGGGATCTACCAAAATCGGCTACAAAGGTTATGAGATTCAGTAAAGAATTTTGTTATATACTTATTATTTTGCTACATAACCACGATTTTCTCGATAGAGACGATGTGTGAGATTCATGACCCTAGTTTGAAGGGATACAGTAGAGATGCGTTGAACGTTTAACCAATCCTGGCTGTCAACTAAAGAATCAAATAATCAACCGTATCATTCGTTTAGACAGGAAGTGAGCTTTGAACTCCGACAATGACATTTATGTAGAACCTTTTAATTGGCTTAGCGACATAAACGTCGTTATCACAGATTATTTGAGCTGCAGTTACGGCATTCAGGTCGCCAACCAACATTTTTGTTTGTTATTTATTTATTTATTTATTTTTGTCACTGACGACGAATTTTGAAAGATAACGCAATTTGAACTCGAAGTGGAACATCCTGTTAGAGTCAGTAGGCGTGGTCAGTGGAGTCAGTGGGCGGGGCACGCGATTCGTCTATTACTTCACAATCTCCATTTTTTTACGTCCCCAAAAAAGCTTGAGAAAACATTGCGGAAAAGGAAGAAATCGCTTGTGACGAGTAATATCCCCTCTTTTCGCTCTGTTTTCAAACCTATATGACATTTATTTTTTCAATTTATACCTTGATATAACGTATGCGACTTCTGTCAATTTGGACTAGCCAACAATTTTGTTGTCTGTTGATTTGTTAATACAAGGGGTCAAGATAACTTTGTGAATATTTGACCATTGTGACATCTGATAAAAATTGTTCCGATTGAGCTTGGTTATATGTATACGTATTCTTATAGTAAACGATGGATTGTTACCAGCATGGTTATTCTTTTTATTTGTATTCTTATTATTATTATTTTCTTCAATATTTGAAAGTACCCGAGTTATTTGTATGGTTGTACTTCTTGAAAGAAAAATAATATTATAAGCTACCAATTTTGTCGATATTGCAATTAGATTGCACTAAAACAATCTTTCGAAAGCCTCTATCGATGAATCTCATTAGCATATTGGACATCATTGTAAGTGTTGACATTTAGTGTTAACGGTAGTCTGTAGTTTATCCTTGTTGCACAATATTTGATTAGTCAGCGAAGGTCATCAATAACTTCTGATAATCATTAACTTGTGATAATTTGTTATGCTAATCGAAAATATGTCAGTTACATATCGTAGTTGGGCAAGCAAAATGCCGTAACTACAGCTTTTATACAGCTGTAGCTACGATATTTTTCACGCTCAACGACGACATGAGAGCTTCATCAGTAACGTCAATCTCTTAAATAGATTAACCATAATCATTCTGTAAAATTGGTTTACCCCTCGCATGATAATTCCAACTATTTCACATGTACGTGAAATACAGGCACTGAGCATCCCTATTTTTTACAATTCCTAATTTTTTACGCCTCTATTATATTAAAAAAAATATTATGGAAAAAGAACAAATTGCTTATAACAAGTAATTTCTCCTTATACAACATCTTTTCTTTTTATCATATATGATAGTTACTTTTTGAATTGTACTTAATTTCTAATGCTGCACGCTACCCTTTTTAATTTGGATATGTCAAAATTTTGAGAAAAAAAGCAGTAAAGGGTTAAAGCATTTAGAATATTTGATTATCACGTACAGAAGATCTGTATCAGAACCTTTCTGTAGAGAGCCTAGTACAGACTCGGATCGGAGTGTGCGGGTGAAGAGGCTGATCTGAGTCTTTACTTGGCGCACATGTGTAATGGTTGGAAAACTCACGTACAGGGTCAGTTATGCATTTGATGGACTTACAACATACGTGTATCTATTTGTCATTGTTACAATCAGCATCATCATTCTCTTTGGTTGCTCCCTCCAAAGAACAACGTGCTCAGCCCGGTTATAAAACCCATTCCGACATGGAAAAATTTTAGATTGGTCCAAACTTAAAAAAGATGCAGACGACAATTTTAGATAAACGAGATTCTGAAATTCTTTGTCTTTTGGAGTAGAAAGTATTGTGGACATAGAAGAAATTGCTTGAAACAAGCAATTTCTTCTATGGTCACAATATTTTTCCAAAGATTTTTTCTTTGTGGGGCATGAAAAGCAGGGATTGTGTGGCAATGAGTTAATCCATTCCTAAACATTTCCACCTTTTTACACACTGGAAAAAATGCTTGAGGAAAAGATTGTAAGAAAAAGGAGAGATTGCTTGTCGCAAGCTATTTTCCTTTCAATTACTTTTTTTTTTCTACCCTATATGAAGTTTAACCATTTTTGAAATGCCTTCTGCAACCTCTTTCAACTTGGAACATTGTACCAGTGTAAGATTTTATTGTCTGTTATTGGGTTAAAGCTGTAAAGTGCTTGTTGTGTCGTGGTGTGAAAGCACAGCGAATTCTAACTACCCCGGCGCGGGCAACATTTTTTCTAACATTTGGTAAAACGCAATTCGTACAAAAATCTCCCAAGTAAGATGAACAGTTGGTTGTTACAGTATCACCGATGTGCGAAACGACATGGTAAGGTGCACAAGCCGATCATTTTAACCCATTACCACACGGAAAATTTTAGACATGTCCAATTTTTAAGAAGTTGCAAACGACAATTTCGATCTGATAGAGATTTGAGCATCTCGGTCTTTTCGGGTAGAAAACAATGTTGAAAATAAAGAAATTGCTTATAACAATCAATTTCTTTATTTTCAACCTTGTTTTCGTCATATCTTTTCTTAAGGGGCGTAGAAAAGCGGGATTTTGTGAGAATGGGTAAATTGAAATAGTGTTGAAAATGGCGTTTAAGCCATACCAATCAATAACCTAATCAAAGTATAACGGTTTGGATCTTAAAAACACCAGGATTGAATTCTTTAAATGATAATAATATTCAATAATAATAACAAACTAGAATACATGTACAAGATTAAACGTTTGAACATTTTAGTTTTCCCGACCCATTTCGCCATTTTCTAACTGTACAAATGTCGCCTGTTAGTGTTGACAGTATCTGTGAACTAACTGATACCCGAAACTTATATCTGCCTTTAATTATTCTCTTCGTCTGTGATGTTTCCGACATATTTAGTGAAAGTCAACCCAATCGTCTGGCTTTTTAGCAGGCCTTATCAACCCTCTAGTTTGATCCTTATGGAGATGTATCACTTTTATTGCAAAAGTTGAAAGCAATAAGAAAATGCATAGATGTATTCGACCTGAAAGGGGTGATTTTTGCTGCGGATGCAGAACTATAATAAATTAAATGAATATGTGCTTAAACTCTACACAGTAGAAACACTTTCTCAATTGCTAAACAAGTATTTCTTTTTCGCGTCGAAACCCGGGGTCGATTGGTCGTGGTTTAACCAAGTCCCAGACAATGACGCTTTTGACGTCCCTTAGAAAAAACACCTTGGAAAACATTGTGAATAAAATAAGCAATTTCTTCATTATCAACAATAATTTCTACCACAAAAGACAATGAGTTTAAATTTCCATGAACTATACACTGTTATCTGCATGTTCTTTGAATTTGGACCCGTCCAAAATGTTGCTGTCTGGTAATGGGTTAAGAAACCAAAAGTTCTCTTTGTTAACAAGATTTTCGCCTTCAAGCGGAAGACTTCGTTATCTATTAAGAAGATGAGTCTTTTTATGAACAAGTTCGATTCGCGAATGGGAGGAGCAACCGTTATCACTGTAATAAGCTTACATTACTTCAAAGAGATTAATCGATTGCGATTATTTGTAAAGGGGCAGTTAGAAAAACTAAATCAACGACAGAAAGATTCTACAATCCGTCAATTATTTCCGTCCAATCCCACACAATGAAGCTTTTTGACGCAAATGAGAAAACATGGTGTAAAATGAAGAAATTGCTTGCAACAAGCAATTTCTTCATTTATCACAATGTTTTGTAACCAGAAGAATGAAAAAAATGAAGATTTTACAAAATTGTAGTATATAACTTCTTTCAATTTGGACAACTCCAAAATTACCTATCTGGCAATGGGTATTTATTCATTAAATTTATTCATTCTATTAACTGTTTAACACAGATAATATCGAGACGCTGTTTTCACTTTATAATGCTTTTAATTTATTATCTATAACATATACACTGAATGCGCCTTGATCGGCTACCTTTTAGATGATGTAAAAAATCACGATTTAATGCCCCACAAAGCAATCTTAGTTTCGGAAATTGGGTCGCTGTAGCACTCTCGCCAACTTTTTTTCCCCTGTAAAATTTGCAATTTTTCAGCAAACTTTATTTCGAGTAATCCTTAATGAATTTACTATCATTATTTGACGGATACCAATTTTAGATTACTACTGTTTCAGGAAAAGAAATGACCGTTTCGAAGTTCGTTGTAAGAGTATTCAATTTTTAATTAATTGGTATCCAAGTACACCACCCCTTCCATTTCACCCGACCGTACGCCGAGCACGCAGACCACCTTAAATCCGAGGTGAATGCTAAGTACATTGTCTAACCTATTCCTGTTCAATCCAAGGTTTTCAGGTCCCTGTGATTTTATAATTGAGAAAACATTGTGTAGAAAAATAAGAAATTGCTTTTAACAAGCAATTACTTCTTTGACCACATTGTTTTCGACCCTACTAAATAGTTATTTTTCAAAGTAAATCGACTTTGAATTTTGGTCTGCAAAACCTTTGACTTTTGACGTTAAGTCGTTGGGTGATGCTTAGGGTTTCAGTTTATCGTATTTGAAGGAAGGAGTATTTATAAGTGTCAAGCAGTACGAAAAAGAGTGTTTAAACGCCTTCAATACATGTACTTTACTTATTGCCCTACTTGGTTCCCTTGGCATTTGACAGTAATGTTTTCATCCCAGCAGACCTTGTTATTCCAACACCTCAACATTAATATTTCGCCTATTACTGTTCTAGCCAATTACAAAACGGCAAGTAGACGTGAAATTGACCACTGCCTGTTAACTGCAAGTTCCAGACAAATTTGGGAATCATATTTATCTTTATATTTTATTTTGTTTTGTTTTTTTCAGTGGATTAATATACGTCACTCCTCGTGGGAAAAGGGACCGTCTCGAAAATTCGAAATATGTCAATTGTGGTCAATCAGTGCGGGCTGAGATGCTTGACCATTATCTAAGCTTTTCGTTTTAATGCATTTTTTTCGGATTAAGGGATAACCTTTTTGTAATTACTTGATATACAATGCTTTGTTGGTCTGTACCTCAATTTACGTCTTATCATATTTGTTCAACAATCTAGTTATTAAAAAATATCCGTTTTCATATACATGTATATTTTAATATTCAATGTTTTGTTTGTTTTGTTTTGTTGTTGTTATTATTCGTGCACATGTTAATGTTATTGTCACTTCTTTTGATTTCCTAGCTCATAAATTAGTTTTTGTCTCTAATCTGGATTTAGTTTGTGTGTAAGTGAGTGAGAGATAGATGGGGTAGACATATGGGCAGGGAGACGGACAGAGAAAAAATATACAGATACCGAGAAACAACAAGGAGAGTGGGACAGGGAGAGGGGAGGTTCTGGGTTCAATTAACTGTCGTTGTTTAAATGTTACTCTATCCGTTTATTCAATTAGAACTCAAGACGCTTCAAAGGTCATTGGAAATTCCGCAACCATTCCCTGGTACCTTTTTTGAATTGTCCTGTGCAAAAAACGTTGCCGGGAGAAGTGGGAAATTTTATTTTGCGCAGTATAAACCTGGAATAATCAGTGCCCAAAGTAGGAATTGGGACAACTCGAATTTTTTCATTATCATTCTACAACTTAAGAATTGGGTGAAAATTAGGAAAGCAAAACTATTTTTATATTTTTGATAATGAAATAATTTATAGGAAAGTCCCACCTATCGAAGTAAAAATAGTTTGTCGTATGTAACGCAGAACCATTGATTAATCGCGGATTTCAATCAAATAATCACTCTACAAATTGAATAATTCTTTTTGATCAAAAGTGAACTTTGAACTCCGATATTAGCCGCCATTTATATGAAGTAATTTTGTTGATTTGGCAACCTTAACTTTGTAACTACAGCTTATTTAAACTGGAGTCACTACGTTCAGGTCTCCAACCAACCATTTTGCTTGTTTCTAACATGTTCAAGGCCATACATTTTGCACAAGAACGCCTTTTACAATCGAGGTGGAACTTTTTGTAGGAATCAGTTGGCTTAGCCAGAAGAGTAGGAGGTGTGGCAAGCGGAGTCACTGTAAGTGGCCATAGTTCCACCAATTAACACAGTGACACTTTTTGAAGCCCCCAAGAAAAAAGCTTTGGAAAATATTGTGGAAAATGAAATTGCTTGTGTCAAGCAATTTCTTCATTATCCTCAATATTTTCTATACAAAAAGGGAAAGAAATTTAAAATTCCAACAACATGAAATTGTCGTCTGCAGCTCCTTTAAATTTGGACCTGTTTAAAATTGTGTACTGTGGAAATGGGTTAAACATGTAATAAAATATTAATTAATTAAACATATACTGTATAATGTCAAGGAAAAAGAGATTGTGAAAAAGAATAGAAAGTCATTAAGATAAAAGAAAAAAAAAGAATTCTGATTGAGTTATTTCTTCTGTAAATGTAACAGTTTACTTTGTTAGACTATTCTTACTTCATTTCCCCTTTTTTCCAAACCCATTTCTTCTTTTCACAGAGACTTCATCTGGTAGGAATTTGATGATAACCCTCCCATTGTGTAATTCTAAAATTTCTGGTTTACAAATTCAAAATTCCAGAATCATCGAACCAAACAGGAATCCCCACTTTGTACTGGGAGATTCTTTAACTGTTTGCCCCTATTTATTTATAAGTAGTTGCACATACAGCAGTATTGTGCTAACCATTCGACGTGTAACAGAAGCAGCATTTTGACGATCGTTTGCGTGGTCATGGATTAGAGATGTCTTGATGATAATCCCACAAGTCTGATCCTGAAAGGAATTTACGCGCCTTAACGGCCTCCAAACCACAACGCTATCTGGGGGTTACTTTAATTTCGAACGTGGGATTTGGCCTGATATTATATTCATGTCATCATATATTGATATGTCAACAACAAATTTCCGGTCATCCTCGCTTGACCCCCAAGATATCCCTAAATTCAAAGTTAATTTAAAGGCCAGATGTATTACTTAAGCGTTCTGGTATCTTCACAGAAGGACTCTTATGAGACAGAATATGTTTTCAAACAGGGTACTTTTATCTACAGGGTTTTTACAGCACAAAAAAGTGTAGACAATACTCGAAAGAGGAAAAAAATAACAACTTTTATTTGTGAAAACAATACAGAATACTGAAAAAGAAAACATTTTGCTGAATTTAACATTTTGGTGAATTTTACAATCGTTTGTAATTTCTTTCAGCCAAATAAATTATTAGTCATATTAGTAAGTTACTAATACAATTTTTCTTCTACACCCGTTTTCTTTCATTATCAAATACACTCAACTCGCAGAATAAAGGAATGTCTCGATATATTGTAAGGGGGATAAATAAGCACTGTTGTTTTTGTTGTGATTGTTGTTATTGTTATTTTGTAATGGAATCCCATGTGGTGGACACTTGGTAGGGACTGCTCTACAAGATCTTTCTAACCACAGCATATGCTTAACCCATTACCAGACGGCAACATTTTAGAGTGGTCCAAATTGAAAGGCGTTGCAGACGACAAAGTTTATGAAATCTTAGTTTTTTAACTTTCTGGATAGAAAACATTGTGGAAAATGAAGAACAATGTTTTCCTGATTGTTTTCGCGAAGGGCGTCCAAAAGCGTCACTGTGTGGAAATGGGTTTAGGTCGAAATATTCATTTTCAATATATCATGTAAGAGTTCCCTCTGCCCTGAAGTAGAGTTCATCATATATTGGTTAAACTTGTAATCAGGAGGTCCTTCTTCAGAACAGAAAGTCCGATAGGTCATTATCTGCCAGATTTGTTCTCGCTTTATGATATTTGAAAATATGATCTTGCAAACCTTCTAGATTATATTTCTAGTTCATATTCTTCAAAGGGTGTCATTTGGCCTGACCAATAAATCTACATATTTGTCTCTTTCTTTAACTTGTGTTTTGATCGTTTGGCCTGACCAATAAATCATCATACTTGTATTTATCTCTTTCTTTGAATTATGTTTTTATCGTTTGCTATTGTTTGTTTGCTGTTGTTGTTTTGTTTTGCCTTGTTTTTCTGGGAAGGAGGGGTTACTTGAAGTTAGAATTTGAAAACAAATTGAACATCAAACTGTGAAAGTTTACAAGCATCGTTAGAAAATCGAGATACGGAAAAATGGGGAGTTTGGAGAGGATAATCCTGTGAATTACCAGGTTATTTGGGTACAGGTGTTATATTTCCGACCTATTTATTATGACATCAACTCGAGCTCTGTTGAAAAATAAACATCACAGTGCAACATAATATCCTTGTTTCCAGAGAGGAAAAGAACACATTCCGTAAGTCAAATAAACAGTGTGCCAGACCGTTGCTTAACATTGTGCAATGTTTTACATACTATTCGTGACTTATGAATCTTGCTTGTCGTATGTTATAGAACGATAATGCACGAAGTCCTTTTCAAACAAGAAGTGTTGAATATTTGCGCCATGAGAGTCTGTGGATAAAATACATCGTCGTTGGGCGACCAAAATGTCGTACCTATAGCTTGGTTTAACCCTTTCCCAGATAGTGACGCTTTTGTACGTCCATAAAGGAAAACAATTAGGAAAACATTGTGTTAAATGAAGAAATTGCTTGTACCAAGCAATTTCTTCATTTTACACAATGTTTCCAATCCAGAAAGTTGAAAAAATCTGAAATTTCATCGACTTTAAATTGTCGTCTGCAACTCCTTTCAATTTAGAAAAGTATAAAATGGTGCCATCTGGTAATGGGTTAAGATGTAGAATATTGATCTTATTCCCATTCGTTTTGTAGAATAAGACGCATCAAAATTACCACTGTTCTTCATATTCGGTTATGGTGTTTTTGTCGAAAACAATAGGTTGCTTTTTATATTTTATCTAAATTGTACATACAGATTTGTTGCGGTTCCGGTCATGTGAGAATCATGCTCGTGCTTGGTATAAATGTAGGAGCATTTATTAGTGATAATGCAGTGAAAGGTGTAGTAAAGTTTGATGATAAAAAAAGACTAAGTAGCTTGAATTGACGGTTCGCGTCTGTCAATCAAAGAATCAATTGACCAATCGAATCGTATGTTTAGATCGAAGGTGAACGTTTAAATCCAAAATCCGCCGACATTTATGTGAAGCTTTTTTGTTCGTCTTGCGACTTAAACGTCGCAAAAAAACCTTATTTAAGCTGAAGTTACCACGTTTATGTCCCCAACCAACAATTTATTTTCATGTCATGTTAATGGTCAAAATAACGCCATTTGATATCGAAGTGGAATTTTTGTCGGAGCTCAATGGGCGTGGTCAGCGATCAGCCAATAAGATGTACCCATGACTGATTTAAAACTAAGACTTATATATATTATAGTGTATGTGTATACAGGGTCCTGATGGGTCGCAAATCATTGGGAAGGAAGGGGTGGTAATGTTATTACATCATGGGGTATTAATTATAGGTCAATGAAACTGGTGGAACTTTCTCAGACATCGCAGCCCCACATCAAACATATCTGAAAGAGGAGAAGCATGCATCAGAGAACATTGTGGATATCGTTAGTGACAAGTTTCTTGTCAAAACAAGATTCTCTTCAACTTGTATATTATTTGTATTAATTTGCCTCAATTTACATTAGGGTTACATAAATAAAACTTGGCTCCGTCGAAAGTCTTGCGTTTCAATGTTACACTTTTATGTTCTCGTTTTCGCTTGTACATTTCGTATCTCACATTAATTACTCTTTCGCTAAAACACTTTTCACAATTAAAGTTAATTCCAAATAAAAAGATATGCCCTTTAAAAAAGCTTTAAAAAATCTTTTAAAATCAAAAGTATATGGCTACAATTTGTCGAAACTTTGTTTTCTTTGTTTTCGAATCATATTGCGACTATCACTCAAAATCAACCAGGAATATAATGTGTAGAATCTTATATGATTTTCTGTATATAAGTTTTATTCTTTCTACACGACAATTCATATGTGTTGTTGTTGTTGTTATTGTTTTAACCTATGTAGTTAAAGTACGCTTAAAGAAAACAACAAGCCTAAAACGATTTACTTATGTTTCGTTCGATTAAGGGGTATCCGGGCCTTTACTTAAAAAAAAACAAACATTATTTAACCCTTGTCATGCTGAACCCGGAATATTCCGGTTTTGGCAGGAGCTGTAGACCAAGATCAGCCTGCACATAAGTGCACCTCCTGCTTGTATTTTCCCTGTCAGAGTTGTTTATGAAGTTGATTTCTAAAAGAAATATTGATTTGTGAACAACAAGATCTATCAGTGCTTTCAGCCCTTTGATTTTACAGCAATTCAGTAAGGTAATGTATCCAGCATGACAAGGGTTAATGCAGATTGTGTTCCTTCACGTTGTAGACATTTTGTAGAAACGACCATTGACGGATCGTGTAGGTCAACCAAAGAATCAATTTACCTTTAATACCATTCATTTAGATCGGAAGTGGACTATTCAACTCCAACTTTTGCAGACCATTATATGAAGCATTTAGATGATTTGGAAACCTAAACATAGTAACTACAGCTCATTTAAGCTGTAGTTGCGTTATCTAGGTCGTCAACCAACCATTTACCTCTTTGCTACATGTTACTAACCATAAGTTTGCAAAATAATGCCTTTTTTTAATTTGAAGTTCGACTCCCTTTGGGAGCGCAGTGTGCGAGGTCGGGTAGAAAATTAAAATTTCTCTGCAGCGAGAATCAAATACGAGAATATGTATCGCAGTTGTAACGTAATATTCAATTTATTTATGAGATGATATAAGATCTGCATTTCTACGAGTATTTTCCTTCTCCTTTACCATTCTGATTACGTTTATTCACATTATATCGTCATCTATGAAATGAAAATGGGGCCATCTTACCTTATATGGAACCGTATTTGACACTGTCAGATACGGATTTTTTCTTGCGTATCTGATTTCGTATGTGTGGATTGTATATATTTTCCAGAAATATCTATCGGTATATAATTAATACTTATATTGTACATTACAAAATATCTTTTATAGGTCTTTATTAGTTGTGTTTTTTTGTTGTTGTCATTGTTGTTGTCGTCGGATTCCCTAATTAAATTATCAATCGAGAAATAAAGATAATATTTTTTATTGAGATATGAACCAAAAACCAAAATCACACTGTATGAATACGCGAATCTGATTCATGCATTAGTGTGATTAAGTTTTAGGTCTGTTTCAAAATGAAAATAAAATATTTTCTCTTCAAAGCTTATATTTTAAAGCCACCAAAAAATCAAAGCAAATATTCCACTAGTTTTTATTAATTTTTTTACCGATCTACTTTGTGCACAAACATACAAAATAGTTGCGTACACAAAACTTTGTTCATGGAAGTATGGAAATAATTTGGCCAATCAAACGCTTAGAACTTGACAGAGGAAGCTCAAATTAGATTACATGTATACAATAATGTATTTTCGTCTACTACAAAGTTTAAACCATTACCTGACGGTAAAATTTTAGACCGGTCCAAACTGAAAGAATTTGCAGACGACAATTTAAGGATTATGAGGGGTTTGATTTTTCTCTTTTTTTTTTCTCTCTCTTTTTTTTTAACTTCACGCTAGAAAACGTTTTTTTTTTAAATGAAGAAATTGCTTGTAACTAGCAATTTCTTGATTTTCCACAAAGTTTCTCGAGCTTTTTTTTTTTTTCTTTTTTTTTTTTTTTTTTTTTTTTTTCTTGGGTGCGTCTAGAAGCACCACTGAGTGGGAATGGGTTGAAAGTGGTTAGAATGCCACTTGTTTATGGTATGAACACTCGGTAGCCACTTCACATATAGAAAAATCAATTTGTCTTCTAAAGCATTTTCATGTTAAAAGTGACAAAGAAAACAGCAGTTGCAACCATTTCGTACGAAATTCCTTACGGTACTACAAATTTATACGCAATACACTTGAAAATATAATTAAAGTAATTAACTCTTGTACAAGAAAATTTAGAGGTCGACAAACTCTCTTAATTCAGCTCGTGAGAATTTTTTTTTCTTGCATTCTTAATCCTTTTTGGAATGGAAGCATTGAAATTATTACAAATGCAATAGATAGACTGCATACCGCCAGGTCCACCTGATTAAGACGGCCTTTTCAAGAGCTTCCGTGGCGAATTCAAAAGGTATCAATGACTCTATCAAACTTGCCAGGACCCTGCTTCCAAGATGCATGTATTACATTTTTATTCGTTTCTTTTCAATCTGTATAAACATGCCTGTCGATTAAGACGTACAGCTCGGTTGTTGTTCTGTTATATTTTAAGTACGACCAAAAAAGAACCAAAATAGTTATATGCAAAAATATCACCCAAGTTTTCCGCATGGACCACGTTTTTAGATGTGTAAGTTGTAATGAATTTTAAAGAGTAACACATAAGTCGAGAAAAGTGATGAAGAGGGATTAATATAATCCGTAAAGAGGTAAAATAAATTATTCTACCAGACTAGATGGAGCTAGGTGGCTTTGTTAGTTGTTAGTATACTCCCTGTTATAGGCGCAGTGATCTGCAATCAGCCAGGACAGAGTTAAAAACCACGGGAGATAAAAAAAATAAAGTAAAAATACAGAAAAGGGAAAAGAATTTGGAAGTTTTTCCTGTATTGATTCTTATTTTTGAAATTCCGTTAAATCCTAGAACAGCCGTTAGCTAACCCATTCCAACACAGTGGAATTTTAGACCGGTCCAAATTGAAAGGAGCTGCAGACGACAATTTCAAGTTGGTGGAATTTTAAATTTTTTCGTCTTTTTGGGTAGAAAACATTGTGGATAATGAAGAAATTGCTTGATCCAAGCAATTTCTTCATTTTCCATATTGTTTTCCAAAGCTTTTTTGGTGAGAGGCGTAAAAAGGAGGGATTGAGTGGGAATGGGTTAATATTCAGTGTAAACGATGTATATGTAGTTGTCTGACTAAGTACACATCGAGGGTTTAGAGCAAAAACATAGTATGGGTCTATACATTGTATAGACCCATACTATGTTTTTGCTCTAAACCCTCGACATTTGTTCATCAGCATGTATCATAAAATCAGCTTGCGCGTAACATTTCCAACCATTTTACATAAGCGCCAAGTAAAATAATCAGATCAGCCCCTGCATCCGCACAGTCTGATCAGAGTACTAACTAGGCTCTCAGCAGATAGCTTCTGACTTAAAGTTCCTTTATACGACCAGAAAATGTTCAACAAGCACTATGTGACTTTCAAAGTTACGCTTCAGCTCTCACTTGTAGGTCCAAAAGTTTATTAACACTATTATTCCAACAATGGTTCATAGCTTTTATTGCTCCGAAACATAAACAGGAAAATATCAACGGATACTACATATAGATGAAATCTAATTTCGAAAATGGTTTTTATTTCGACAGGTTTTTCAAAAAAAAAAAAATACTGAATATGCAGCATTTCGAACATAATACGAGTAATTATAAGCTTCTTGGGGGAAAAACAGAAACTTTAGCCATTATAAATACAAACTATAAAATTTAGTTAAAACAAATTACAATACATTAAATCGTCTCGTTTTGTTCGTGTTTATTGAGTAGTGGTAGCTGTCTTGTTTTTTTTTTTTTTTTTTTTTTTTTTTCGGGGGGGGGGTCGAATTAATTTTGCTTGTTTATTATCAGGATTTTGCTTGTTTTGATCTTATTTATTTATTTTTTCTTTGTTTAATACCAACTGAATATGTTCAGCAAAACATTTCTCGGTTTCACATTTGGGTTCAGACAGAAAATAAAAAGAGAACATAGACATAGACCCTTTTTTTCTAAATTCGTAATTTCTCTCCGAACAGTTTCACTATTTTGTTTGTTCGTTTGGTAGGTTGATTGTTGTTATTGTTGTTTATAAGTTTTGCTTTAGTAGTTCAAATTCAATTTCTTTTATTCAACGAATAAATACAACGTAGAACAATTTTGTGATGAATAAAGTTTCTATGCCTTCAAACGAAAACAAAAATGTTTTCTCTTGTTGCCAAGTTGACGTTGTTGTTCGTTTTTTTGCAGTGTTTTAAAAGGGAGACAAAATGACCCACTGAAACCAAAAGTCAAAATACTCAACTGAAATTGAATAGCGTCGTTGGGTGTGCAAAATGTCGTAACTACAGCTTTTTTAAGCTGTAGTTACGTTTTTTGCACGTCCAACGACGATATGCTTTAAGTAATTTGTTGCTTGTTTGTTTGTTGTTTTCCTTTGAGACATATCAACTAGGTTATCATAAGGAGGGAAGAGAAATTATCTTCAAAACCGAAATTCGCGACTGATAAGCACCCTTTTCTTAAACCGTGTTAACTATAATTCCATTTAGGAAGAATGCAATAACGCAAACATTTTAGATTTTATGGTTGCTCAAAAGCCAGTTATATTTCAAGCCAAGTCGGTAAATTGATCTGACAAATTGCTTTATACTCTAAAACCAACGATAATCCATAAACCTAGAGTTCTTCCACTTGTCTAAATTCTCAAACAAGTGTGCGATTTTCAGGTTTATGAAAAATCAAGATTATAATTTATGATTCGTGTGAACGTCCCTTTATGCCAGTTTTAATACTGTCAAATAGTTCCATACTTGTCTTATTTAAATGTTGAAGGGGGATCAGTTTATTTTAAAAGACTGCTTTTCCTATTCATATAATAAACCATTCATTTTGTCTATCTTTTAGATAAATTTTTGACATATTTTTTTCAATTCATACAGCGGATATTTTTAAACAGAATAAAGAATTCTGAGATATTATATTTCGATCAAATATAAAATCATCTGAAGTATCCTTGAAAACCAATTTCTATTGGCTACAAATTAGCTGCCAACTGACGCTTTTATAGTCCTTCTCTGTAAGTACTTAAGCCCATTTTTGTTTGTACAAGTATATGTTTATATCATTCATGCACAATTTTCACTTAAAACCGGTAATACAAAATGTCCATAATATTAATTCTAAAATGGCCTAGATAGCGATCTCATGCCCAAACATATCAAGATATAAAGCTATGTCATCATATTTGTCTAGTTAAGCTTGAAATGTTTGAAATGCTGTGAACTTTGGTATAGAATAATACCATAAAAGTGAGCAAAGCTTCTGGTAGAAAATAGTCAATCTATCTTTCTTTCTTTTTTGGGGAGATATAAAGCATTGTGGATAATAAAAAATATTTATATCGAGCTATTTATTAATTTTTCAACATAGTGTTCCAAACTTAATGAGAGACTCGTATTTTTTGTTATTAGTTTGTTTTTCAAAGCTTAATCCAAACATATATAGAGAGAGAATACCACTACATATTGCGATCATAAGGTATCATACAGGTTTGCTTTCCCTTAGTAAGTAGTAGAATAATATCATCCTGTTTCTCAAAAATACTGATCCGTCGGACTATATTTTTAGGTGGGCGTGACCTGCAGTTCCTCAGTTGAAGAATAGCATTTAACTATTCATTTCGTATTTCATTTTATAGCCGATTATTATGTAAACCTTTTTTCTTGACTGGAAACCAAAATGCCATCAACGCATCTTGTAAAAGCCCTAGTTACGACGTTTGGTCACCTACTACCGATATTAACCCCAATATATTTTTTCTGTCTGTACTGCTTTGTCGGTCTGTCATTCTAATGCGGACAATGCTAACAACCAGTTAATTTAAGAATCGCTGGCCACTTCCGTTCAGCTTCGACAGGATATTCCACGAAGATATCAAATGGCATTATTATGCAAAATTAATGATCAGTAAAATGTAGCAAAAAAGTGAAATCGTTGATTGGTGACCTAAACGTTATAACTATAGCTTAAAGTTTAAGGGTTAAACCATAACAAATGCTTCACAAAAATGTCGACAAGTGTAGGAGTTTAAAGTTAACCTTCGGTTTAACCGATTCAAACACAGCAAAATTTTAAACTGGTCCAAATTGAAAGAAGCTGCAGACGACAATTTCGAGTTGATAGAATTTTGAATTTTTTCGTCATTTTGGGTAGAAAACATTGTGGATAATGAAGAAATTGCTTGATACAAGCAATTTCTTCATTTTCCACAATGTTTTCAAAAGTTTTTTTCTTGAGGGGCGTAAAAAGGAGGAATTGAGTTGTAAAGGGTTAAACGTATGCTTTGATTGACTTATCGATTTGTAGAGTGTCAGTCACCACCCGCCATTTGACCAATATCTGCTGTCAATTAAACGAGAATAAAGCAGTCACTGTTTATACCAGAAGTGAGATATGACCTCCAGCATTTATGCCAAGCAATTTTGTTGGTTTTGCGACTTAGAATCGTAACTAGAGCTTGGAGAAAGGCGCGAACAAAGTATTTGTTTTGTATTCGATGACTTCGACTACATTTTTGTATAATGCCGATTGCCAGGCTCAGACAAACTGTTTTGTCCGAGGTTTGTGGCGTGACTAACGACCTTTGGCTTGACTAGTGATCTTTGGTGTGATTAGCGATCTTTTACCTTTTATCCAATTAACCGACTGCACGACAAATCCGCATTCTAAAGCACCGAAGAAATCAGTAAAAAAAACATCAATGTACAGAAGAATTTATTTGAAGTCAACAATTTCTGTTGTTGTTTTCTTTCATGATGTTTTTTTATCACGGTTGGAATACCTTCTACACGAACAGTCTTCATATTTGGGGATAGATCATTATGAACTGTGAACCATGGGTTTTAAAGGATGAATATCATAAGCTAAAGAATATCCACGCCTCAAGGTACTTGATTTACATCTATCTGTTCGCATGGGGGTTTGGAAATGAAAATCGATTCACAGTGCTATATTATTCAATATTAATGGTATCTACTAAGATAGAGGAATATTCTGATTCGTTGAAAACTTTGTTTACATCTCAATGAAAAAATGTGCCACTATTTTGTGTTCTGGTGCAAAATGTATTTTCATGCAAAAATTAACGGATCACGGTTATCAAACAAAGATTCATTCGATAAATCAAATAATGCATTAGCCGGAAGTGAACTTTCAACTTCGAAATTTTGCAGATATTTAATTGAAGGACTTTTGTTGGTTTGGCAACTTAAACGTCATAACTACAGCTGATCAAAGCTGTAGTTACAACGGTCAGGTCGCAAACCAACAATTTTGCGTTTTCGTTACTTATTACTGGTCGTGAATTTTTAAAAAAAAAATGCTTTTTAATCCACTCTAACACAGCGACGCTTTTTGACGCCCCCGAGGATAAAAAAATGTGAAAACATTGAGGAAAATGGAGAAATTGCTTATTAAAAGCATTTTCTTAATTTTCAAGATGTTTTCTCCCCTTAAACTAGGAGACTTTTTGAAATGTCGATGATAAAATATTGTCGTCTGCACCTGTTTCAATTTAGCCCAATCTAGAATTTTGTCGTCTGGTACATGATTAATATATAATAGAAAGCTCAGTGGGAATTCCGTCAAATGTTTGGTTATTTGAATCTTTGCTTGATATATGCCTTGTCGGTATCTAATTATAAGGATGGTGTTCGAATGAAAATTAAGCATAGAAACTCAGATTTACTTTCACAATTTTATTTCCATTTGTCAAGTGAATCTACACAAAACACGAATAAATATCTTTCTTATTCATTAGCACTCTATAAAACAGATTTTCTTTCTAGTCCTCCTATTTTCTCCTTATGCTAAAAATGATTCGAATTGTGCTAAAATATCTTGTCAGATTTAAAGGACCGCCGCCTTCAACGGGGATTTCGACTTAGATTTCAAAAGGCCTTAATTTGCAGAATTTGTTGTTAGTAACATGCAGCAAAAATATGCAATGGCTGGCAAGCGATCTAAACGCTGTAATTACTGTCGAAGCCGTATTTACGACGTTTAGGTCGCAAAACATACAAAAAATAATTAACATTAGTGTTCAAAGTACTCGTCTGATCTAAAGGAAAGATTTTTTCAGTCCATCGATTTTTTTTTTTATTTTATTTCGTTTTATTTCAAACGCGATCCGTGAATAAAGCGAATGTTCAGTATATAGTTAACCCATTCCCACACAGAGAAATCTTAGACCTATCCAAATTGAAAGAAGTTGCAGACGACAATTTCAAGTTGATGGAATTTTCAATTCTTTTGTCTTTTTGGAAAGAAAACATTGTGGATAATGAAGAAATTGCTTGATACAAGCAATTTCTTCATTTTCCACAATGTTTTCCCAAGCTTTTTTCTTGAGAGGCGTAAAAAGGAGGGATTCTGTGGGAAAGGGTTAAGTACCAGCTCTATAACATGTTGGCACTAATGGTTCTGCACACTGTAGACAACATAGGTTTTACAGCGTTGTAGAAAATAGTACATAGATATATATATCATGGTCAGATAACAAACACTTCATTACAGCTTGAATAATTGATTGGTGGATTGAATGGGTGGGATTTAACGCCACTTTTAACAGCATTTCGGTCATATCGAGGAGGCTGGGGCACCTAACCATGGAATTTCTGGTATTTCTCACAACAGTACTACCACTACATCCTTTCCGAGCCTCCATTTGCTCATCCCACATGGGTTTATGATTATGTCGAGACGAATTTCGGAAAGGATATTTGCTGCTCCCGGGGATCGAACCCTAGACCTCATGAATGAGAGTCCTACGCGCTACCAAATGAGCTATGGCCGATGCCATTGCTTAAATAAAGAAACTGTGGTTACATTATTTTAGTCGCACGATGACGGCATATATAGAAATACGGAGAAGCAAATTGACCCATATGAAATTATTTTGCTGTCAATGCACATAGGTCATCCCGAGAAATTATGAGGACGCCAGAATTCTTACCGAATTAAAGAACACCAAGATAACCATATCGTCGGTGCTCGAAACTACAGTTTTAATAAATGATTTAAGATAACGAGACTAAAGAGATTAGATATTCGGTAATTGTCAAATTTAGAATCTAAAAACGTCAAGCGAAAAAAAAAATCACAAATGTCGATGCATTATTATGGAACTTAGTGTAATTAGTTTTATCGTTTCATACCTCCATGAAAACAAAACAATATATTCTCTTCATTTCTTATAATTTAATTACATCGAGCGAAAAAACTCAAATTTTACGATTACCGAGTTTTGATACATTTGTATTAAGCTATTTCGTGCGGAAGTATACAATATAGCTGCGTGCTCAAATTTTAGTTCACGGGGGTATGATTTTTTCCAGCCAATCAGAACGCTCGTTTTTGATAGGCAAAACTAAAATTTAAATCATTTTCTAATATTTGAAATTTATGGCTCAACAAGGACAAACAAAATTAACTGAAGCATAACATATGTTTTTTCTCTATGCCTTCTAAAATAGATAAATCTCGACCATCATAATTGTCCAATAATTGCTGCATCTTGTAGAATACTTTAACCAATTCCCGCACAGTGAAGCTTCTGGATCCATCAAGAAAATTATTTCGGAAAATATTGTGTAAAAGTAAGAAATTGCTTACAAACATTTTTTTCATTTTACTCAATGTTTTCTACCCAGAGAGTAGAAAAATCTAAAGCTTCATACACTTTAAGTTGTCGTCTTCAACTCCTTTCAATTTAGAACAATCTAAAGATGTGCTGTCTGGTAATGGGCAAATGAATTTCATATATCTGTTTTCGTATAAAGCACCAGCGATATAAAAGTAGTTATAACAACAATATCCATTCAGCACACCCATTGTTATTAAAAATCAGTCCACGTTTTAAGACCACCATCACAGGTCTTGAATATCTGGAAGACTGAGAATTTGTTTTAACTTTACAAACAACGCATTTCATGGGCATTCAGCTTTTAATATCAAAGTACAAAACTAATCCTTGAATGTAGCTCTTTCACACTTTTTAATACATGTTTATCAGATCTCAGACTTAATTCAGATCTTATTCTTATATCACAAATGTATATCTTGGTCTTTACTTCATCAAGTCCGCAAACTAGATCCTTAAACATATTTACAACATTGCAATTTGCGTAACGTTGACTTTCTAATTTGGTGTCATAAATACAAATGTATTTGTTCCTAACTGGAAGACCAAATTCACTTTTTTCAAACTGTACCGGTGTTTCCAACCGTGGCATACTGACATGCAGAAAGAGTCTGTTGTCTTGGTGACATCGATGGATACGTAAAGGGACTCGAATGCTGCTTAGCTTTAAGTCGTAGAGCAGCTATGCTATTTGTACACGAATCTCTGTTTGGTCCATAGATGTAAGGTGGGGCAGGGCTAGCATAAGGACAAGGTGAGCTAGGATTGTTCATGTTTGTTGGAACTGAAGGGACATTGTTAACCATGCTTGAACTGATACTTGTCGATGGTGAGGAGAAACACATAGGCTGTGAAGGGACTACTGATGATAGATGGGGGTTCATTGAGTTAAATCCCCATGGAAACGACTTGGATCCAAGAGGACTGGGAACTTTGGTTGCCCATGTGTTGTTATAGTAACCGTTGTAGAAAGTGTCGTCAAAAGTGGGTTGCATTAATCCTGTGAACTGTGTTCCGAATCCGGTTTTAAATGTCTCCATGTTTCTCTCCCGCTTTCTCCATTTAGCTCTTCTGTTTTTAAACCAGACCTATAAAACAAAACCATTAGAACCATCATGGTGTGCATTTAATCGGATCTTCTTAAATATCATATTCAAAATCTTAATCCATTACCAGACCACAGAATTTAAGACCGGTCCAGATTCAAAAAGATGCAGACAACAACTCTTAGTTCACGAAATTCTAAAAGATCTCTTTCAGGTGCAATAGAAAAAAAGACGGATAATGAAGAAATCGCTTGTAACGAGTCGGTTCTAATCGGGTCTTCTTAAAAATCTTATTGAAAATCTTGATCCACAGCTAGACGACAAATGTTGTACTACTCCAGTTTCAAAGAAAAAGACGATAATTTTTAGTTTATAATCTTTTTTTTTTTTTTAAATGTTGTTAGTTGGGATAGAAAACATAGTTGATAGTGAAGAA
The DNA here is from genome assembly GCA_946902895.1 of Fragum fragum. Classification (NCBI taxonomy): domain Eukaryota; kingdom Metazoa; phylum Mollusca; class Bivalvia; order Cardiida; family Cardiidae; genus Fragum; species Fragum fragum. The sequence continues at coordinate 54,294,464 of OX336365.1, forward strand.
ATTGTTTAAACAATTCCTTCATTTTTTATAATGATTTCTAAAGTTTTCTTTTATTAAATTATTTTTTCTTTGGGACGTAAAGAAGTGAGTTTGAGCGGAAATGGGTTCATCGTAGTTTGGAAAAGGTAAATTTAACTATTTTTTTCATTCTACTGTTTTTGGTTATTCATTTAACATTTGTTCCATCTTCTTCAATTGATTTGAATTTATATTTAATAGTGCTTACTTCGTGTGATGTAAAAGACAGGTCTAGCAATAATCTTTTGTCACTGTATATAGTTTTATTCGTTCTACATGATGTAAATGAAATACGGGGGAAAAGGTGTTTTGTTTAAAGGGGGAAATAATTATTTGATTGACGTACACGAATAAAACACCCAAACTATATGTAAAATGCCCAGAAACATAAACACGTTGATGTTTGTTTTTATATTTGACAACGCTAATTACGCATGTTTCGAACGTGAGAAGTAACCTGTAAATACCTATCCCTATATTATCTAAGACAGATGTTCAATACCTTTGGATATTGTGTCATCCTTTGGCCTACAACTTGTAATCGAAAATTACAAGAAATCATCGCACCATACTTATAATTTCCTTTCTTGTAAAATGTAAATAGAGGACTTAGTGCAATGCTGTCACAAGTGTATATAAAATTATGGGCACCTACAACAGTGTTGCTTTAACCCATTCCAAAATAATTGAATTTTAGACCAGTCCAAATTGAAAGGAGCTGCAGACGACAATTTCAAGTTGGTGGAATTTTGAATTTGTTCGTCTTTTTGGATAGAAAACATTGTGGATAATGAAGAAGTTGCTTGATACAAGCAATTTCTTCATTTTCAACAATGTTTTCCAAAGTTTTTTTTCTTGAGGGGCGTAAAAAGGAGGGATTGAGTGGGAATGGGTTAAGCCCTCGAAACTGAGGCTATTTTAATGAGTGGTCAAGGGTAACTGAATTTATTAAACGAGTCATCTACAAACAGATAGAACTGAGGCTTCGCCGAGTTTTAATTTTTTTTAATGGTGAGTTAGATAAATTCGGTTTTCTATGAACTCGATTTTGGTATCCTATTTGTTATGTGATCTTAATGGTCTATGATATCCTTGAATTCATCGTTAAAATCTTTCTCGGATCATGTAACGACGTTTTGAAATAACGTCACCAAATGCGATATGACGTCATTTCAAAGTAACTAAAGGCGTATGCATATAAAACAAATTTTCAATGCGTTTATTTATTCATGCCCCCCTTTTTTGTTTTGAAATTCGTAAACCTGAAGACGGAAATCGAGAAATTATTATTTCATGGGATACGGCACAAGCAGGATACTGTCGACAGGGAGTAATAATTTAGATGACTTGGCTAATCAAAATACAATGAGGTTAGATGTTTTAATATTCTCTTAATACGTTTCGTGAAAAAAAACAAAGCAAAAAACATTGTCTGCAAACAAAAACCGGTTCAACTTAGAATCGCTGAGCGTTCAAGACTGCAATTAAATACAGGATTTTTGAATCTCCATTTACAGAATTCAGAAATCATGCAGCTCAACCTGATAAAGTAACATTTTATGAAACCGAGATAAATTATACTTAGATTATGCCTTAAATTGAAAGCGAAACAAAAAATGTAACATGCTGGGCCCAATTCAATATTTTACACACTTTGCCTTTTGACCTCACGGAAATATGTTTATTTACGCACCATTCATGTTGTGTCTGGAATCACGTGACATCATAATCCCAGCATGCATCATTACGTATCTCACATGTTTTACGTAGATGTGACACATGGGCTACATTCTTAAATCAGGGCTTCACTTGACCTTATTTTTCTTAACTCAATAGTTCGTGAAAATGCACAGTGCACAGATTAATTGTTGTGAAACTCTAATATTCCTTTTGCATGACATTCTTTGCTTTATACTTAGATGTTATTTACGTTTTTTTCTGTTCTTTTTTTATTATTATTTTAAGATTGCTCAACCCGTTTTATCTACAATTATTTATTCTTGCCACACTGACAAAATCGGGCACACCAGAAAAAATCCGTATCTGATAGTGTCAAATACGGTTCCATATAAGAGTCTCTGAGATGACACCATTTTTATTCTGTATATGACGTCATTATACAAATAAATGTAATCAGAATGGTAAAAGAGATGGGAAAACTAGTAGAAATAATGTTGTTTTTTTTTCATCGATTTCATTTTTTTTATTCATCCTATTTTTTTTCTTTTTTAAGGTATATATTAAATTGAATATCATATTGCGCGTTCGATACACCTTGTATTTGCTTCTTGCTTCGGTCTCGTGAAATATATATATATATATATATATATAAAATCCCCCGCAGCTCAAGCAGAATCTCTAGTCCATATATATTTTCATCTATCTTCTGAGTTTTTTATCTATTTGAGACTGCTCAAAATTATAAAAAAAAGGTGTTCAAAATTGTTATTGATGCGGGAACAATGGATTTATTCAATGTGTCCTTAAAAGTTTACTTTTTTTGTGCTTTAGTTTTAAAAGCAAACTCGATCATCAAAATTGTAATACAAAGAAGATAGAGTTTTTATTGTGTTTACTCTTAAATGTACCCATTGCAATTGAGCCTATGCGTGACATTTCCAACCATTTCGCATGTACGTGACTCGCAAACATTGGGCACCTTCGACAGCCATTCGGGACAATTAGAACATTCCCTGATTGTTTAAAGAAGCTTTGGGTCAGTATCTATCTACATAGCGCAGAGTGAAGACTCTGACCAGACTGTGCGGATGCACAGGCTGGTCTGAGTCTTTACTTGGCGCACATGTGTAATGGTTGGAAATGTCACGCATACGCCCAATTGCTTTTAACACAAAACAGCAATAATGTTCAGATGTTTAACAATATTTAAAACAATTAGAGACATACGTTTATTAACATCTTCAATATAACCTAAACAATTTTGATTCTGTTCTCTTTTTTTCCTCAGATGTGATAAAAAGTTAAAAAATTGTTTTACAAAAAGTGATGTTATTTTGATTTTCCTAACAGATAAATGTTTCAACATAATACAAATCTATTACAAAATCTTGACCCTGGGCGCGTTTAAAAAAATAATAAACCGATTTCGATCGCATCATGAACACAGAATTCGCAGTAGTTCTCTATTCCGGAAAAGGGGGCTTGTATTATACCTGTTTACAAGATTTCTTTAACAAATCAAAAATGTTACACATTGTTGTAACAATACGATATCAGTAATTCTTGTGTTAGGTTTGTGATAACCTGAAGATAAAAAAGTGTAAGCACCTGACCGATAATATTGTGTGAACTCGATTATATTCAATCATTTTCATACCATAAACCCATTTCCACACAATACCGCTTCTGTGAAAAAAGCTATTGTGGAAATGGAAGATATTTCTCGTTACAAACATTTCTTTTCGTTAACCAGAAAGTTTTCTGTCCCCGATAAACAAATATTTTAAAGTTTCACCAATTTTAAACTTACATGTGCAAATTCTTTAACCAGTCTGAAATTCTGTCATTTGGTAATGGTTTTAATATTTGGTGGTTTTGTAGAAGTTAGTATTGAACACTCCAATCTCTCATATATAATCGTGTAAATTAGGAGAATTTGACTATCATAAGTCAAAGAGCAACTTGATAAGGTTAACACATTATCTGTAGGTCACTGAATTTGATTATTTCAGCTTTATAAAGTTAGAGCCCGCAAATGACAACAATAATACACGAGCGTCTAGAACAGGCTCAGACGATTGACGGATCGCTCACCACGCCCACTGTGCTCTAACAAGAAATTATGCTTCGATATAGACATCATCTTTTTGTAAAATTTATAGTCAGTAGCATGTGACAAGAAAGGAAAGTGGTTGGTTTGTAACGTGTAAACGGCATAACTACAGTTTGAATAAGCTGTGGCCACGATGTCTAAGTGGCATCACCAATGAAAACACCTCTCATAAATGTCGGCCAATGTTTAAGCTCAAAGCTTCCTTTATAAATTAATGATTTGATTAGTCAAATGATTTTTTTGGTTGACAGCTGCGATCCGTGAATTCTACACAGACTGGTCAGAGTTTGAAACCTAAACCTTTAATTGGATGAAAACAGAATGCTGCAGAGTTGAAAAACATCATTTGACAAATTTTAGAAAGGGTTGAAGTTCTTCACCACGGTACTAAAACGATAACTCACGACCCTGGGTTAAACATAACACGAATGGTAGCTCTTAATCAGGTTAAACGCCTAACCCGATTAGACCGGATAGAGGTAGATACTGCAGACAAATTAATTGTGCAAACAAATAAATATTTAGGGTGGTTTTATACAGTTCAAATCACTGGTAATTGTAGCGGCAATTGATTGACGGATTTTTATCAAAACACCTTACTTTTATACCATAGCTTAGGGGGATTTTGCATCGACCTGTGTATAATGAAATGAAATACTTAAGATAATTTGCATGAATATGTCGATCTAATAAAAAGGTAGCCGCCAATTTTCTTATTTCTGCCCCACCTCTGTGTGGTAGGCTAAAATGTATTACAGTTAAGATACCAAGGTAATAATCAATGATATCAGAATTTTGGTAACTTTCTAAAGTCAGGGGTATAATGACAGTTTCAAGGTTCATAATATATCTTTTACATAAATAAAAAACAGATGACCGAGAAAAACGAAGATTTTTTTGTCTCAAGTAATTCACCCCTATTCTATGAATTTTGAAATCGATTATGATATTTTATATTAAGCCTACCTACTGTAAGTTGTCTTCTATAACCGCCTATCTTATGTAGACATTTTGTTGTGGTTTTCCCACCCTTTTTTATTTTCTTTGTGTGCTTGTGCTTATGTTTTAATCTTGGAAATAAGATAATTAGATACTTTACCCAAAGTCTAGTCGTGAACAAGCAAATTGGGGCCCCGGGAACTCAATACTTTGTGTCATGAGGATCATTGTTGAAGAATTGGGAGTCATTGACTCTTTTGTTGTTATTGTTTTTGTCTTTCATCTATCATGTTTCTTTTCTAATATAGATATTAAACTTTAAAATGGTCAGATCCAAACTTCGCAAAGCGTTTGGGATAAAGCTAAACAAAGCATAAGACAGCTATGTGTCTATAGGACACAAATGATGACTGCTTAAAATATTCCGAACCGACAAAATTATAGACTGGTCCAAATTCGAAGATGTTGAAAAAGGCAAATTCGAGTTGGAAAAATTCTTAGCTTTTATTTATTTATTCATTTTTTTACAATTTCCATTTATATCATTTTGTTTTATCTTATTTTATTTTTGAAGGGAAACACTGTGGATATTTAAGAAAAAGCTTGTAAAAAGCAAATTTCCTTATTTTCCGCATTTTGTTTTTCAATAAGCGTCATCAAGTTGAAATGAGTTAAATCAGTCTTCATGTATTCGACTTCTTTTTTGGACTTGAGAGTCAAATGAACTAACTCAAGATATTTTCTGGAGTCCTGGCAACTTACTTATGTGTCTCAGACTAGCGAGGCCTGTGTCTATTATATCCCTAACTTACCCTGACTCTAGCTTCAGTGAGGTTAGTCCAGGCGGATATCTCCTCCCTCGTCGCCATATCCGGGTACCTGTTTCTGGCGAACGTGGCTTCCAGCTCTTGTAGTTGTTGACTCGTGAAATGCGTTCTCTGACGTCGCTGACGCTTCTTTTTCTTATCGTCGTCTGGGCTGTCCAGGTCACTCTTTGATTTCATGTCTATAGTTTCTGAAAGAAGAAAGAGTTTCGTGTCATTTAACACCATAAGTCGTAGGCCTTTAGGATGTCGTAGTACAAAAAACACTTGAAAAAAAAGAGGAAAAAAATCAGTTCAATAAAACCCGATTTTTTTTAACGCTTCATTCAACATGATAGTTTTAATATTTCAAGGCGACGTAATATATAAAAGGAACTACGTCATTATAATTATGTAAGTTCTTGAATACAGGATTTTACTTTGCTTAAATAGAGCATTGCGACAAAAAAAACACACACACTAAAAATAAAACCATAAATTCAAAGAATAATAAGTTTAAATTCTTTGGTATTTTTATCCTTATTTCATAAATTTATTAAAACTGTTGTCGGTATAGGATGCGCACGAAGTCGATGACTAGAGTATAACACTATTTCACTATAATATCATTTATTCAAGAACAGGGGCATTAATGACGGTTAAGCCCCCCTTTTTATGTTGTAAATCTTTATACTGTCCTTTTTTCAGAGGCGTTAAGTATTCTAGGAATATTTATCCATAACATTCGTGGAAAAGTACTTCCTAGAAACCTATTTGTATTGGAAATGTTTGTTAATTCGTTTGATTCTTTTGATTTTAGATTTATGAGTAACTTATTGATTATGCAGGAATGGCTTGTACATAATTTGGTTTGGATTTCAATATGATGTCGAGTCAGTGATCACTTCGATGGTATTTAACCCTTTCTTGTTCAGTGCCTGTTTTTTACGACCATGTATTTTTAAACTTAAGAAAATATTGTGAAAAAAGAAAAAAATGCTTGCGCTTTCGGCACTATCGGGATTATTCTTTGTTTGTTTGCTCATTTTTGTAGATATTCTCATAAAATGTACGCGATCTTTGCTAGTTTTCAAATTATTGAAGCAAAACATAAGCAAAACCAACTTTCTTCAGAGACTTTTTGTAACATCGACTCCACTAAAAATTTAGAATTAATTTACTGCGTATTTCAACAGAATGTTTACGAAAAGGTGCATTTTAAAATCTTCATTTGAGAAGAGTTTGAGAAGATATTATGGATGAATGTCGATTCTTGTATGAGAATCTTCATGAAAATTAACCCTTTCCTGTACAATCCCTTCTTTTTACGTCCCTGTGATTTTGAACTTGAGAAAATATTGTGGGAAAAGAAGAAATTGCTTGTAACAAGCAATTTCTTTTTTTTCGACAATATTTTCTACCAAACTGAAAGGATATTTTTCAAATTAGATCCATTTTAAATTTTCGTCTGCAAAACCTTTGAATTTGGACAGGCCTAAAATTTTGAAAATAGGGAAAGGTTTAAATAGGAACATTCAAACAAAACGGCCATTTTGTCACTTCGTAAATAGAACCTCACTTTTAAAAACCTCCTTGATGCGTGTAAAAGTGAACTGTCGGAAATAAATCCATTTAATGATTCCAACGGCTTAAAAGGGCTCAGATCCTAAATTACATCAATTTCTTAAAACCTTATTTTTAATATCGCTTTGTTATAGTTCTAATATCATAAGTGAATGTATGGAACCGCCTTACATCGCGTAGTGCCATTCTAAATATTTCAGTTGTCGGATCGTAAGCCACACCAACTAACCTATGAAAAAGTAGTCCATCTGAGATACCAAACGCCTTAAGTTTGAATAATATAATATCATAATATATATTTGAATAATTTAAGGCAAATGACATAAAACTAAAATGAAATTCGTTGGTTGGCGAAATAAACGTCGAAAATATTGACGCCAAACCAATATTTTTTTTATTTTTTTTTTTCGTTAATGTCAGTGATCAAAGTTCACTTCCGGTCTAAACTATTGATTTTAATGGTCAATCTCTTTTTAGGGTGAGCTAGACACACTTTGGTAGAGGGATTCCTTAACCCATTCCAACTCAAGCCCTCCTTTTTACGCCCCACAAGAAAAAAAGCTTTGAAAAACATTGTGGACAATGAAGAAATTGCTTGTAACAAGCAATTTCTTTATTATCCACAATGTTTTCTATCCCAAAAGAAGAAAAAAATTAAAATTCCATCAACTTGAAATTGTCGTCTGCAGCTTCTTTCAATTTGGATCAGTCTAAAATTTTGCTGTGTGGGAATGGGTTAAACATTGAACAAGTGCTGTACTTTTTTCGGTGGACACACGGTAAGTTCCTTTTCTTGCAATCACAGTGATCAGTCAATGTGTGAATATATTTCACCCTTTCCTGTTTTCAAAATTTACACTTGCCCAATTTGAAGGATTTTACAAATGGCCATTAAAAGAGAGTGCAATTTGAAAATTAACCAACCTACAGAGTAGAAAATATTGTGGTAAAAGAAGAAATTGCTTTACACAAGCAATTTCTTCTTTTTTCTACTTTGTTTTCTTGGGTATAAAATAGCAGTGACGTAAAAACCCGGGAATTGAACAAAAAAGGGTTAAATAGCTATTTAGAGCCGTTTGACTGTTGTCGCTTCGGGATAAAAATCTTTTTTAGTCTAAAAATATCTACAAATTAGTGTCTTACTAGTTTTGGTAATTAAGTTATTTATCAATGCTTGTGAAATTTGATATTTGGCGGAACTAAAATATAAAATCCACTTGATAAAATTATTTCTCGACGACAGAACGATTTGGAACTATTTCAATAATAGTAACTTGCACAAAAATAGAAATTAAGGAATTTTAAAAAACAATGGAAAAATCTTTTTTGAAACAATTTTCTTTACTTCGATATCTAATACAATGTATTATCATTTTAACCCTTTCCTGTTCAAACCCTGGTTTTTACGTCCTTGTAATTTTGTAATTAAGGGAAAATTTTAGTAAAAGAAGAAATTACTTTTTACAAGCAATTTCTTCTTCTTCTTCCACATTTTTTTTCTACCCTACCGAATGGTTATTCTTCCAATCTAATCCACGTGTAATATCCGTCTGCAAAACCTTTTAATTTTGACAGGTCTAAAATTTTACCAAACAGGAAACAGATTAAGCAGAATTGTTTAAGGTATCGAAATGTTGTAAGAATAAAATTACAGCACATACGTACTAAAATGTACGATATGCCTCTACTGGTGTGGATATAAATACAACCTTTAAAAATTGTCTAGGATGATCTACAATGCAAAGGGTAAATCTATTAAAACCCCAACAGGTTTGAGAAATTCACTTGTTGCATGTTCTAAGAGATTTAAGCGTCATGTAAGAATTTCATTGCTCTGAGAATGAAAATAACACTTTAAAAACTCGAAAACTAACGAAACCAATTAGACCCACTAAAGATCAAAAAGACGCACAGTGATATAATTCCCGAATAGATGTGATTCCCGGCTCATAAACGAAGGTGACATACTTCATTAAGTGGGTGGGGGAGGCGGGAACCAGGCCCCGCCACTGTGTGTCGCTTTGATTGCTCTCCACGCCTGCAGGAAATACTCGACATTGTTAAGGGGAATGTGCTTTCTCGTAAGAAATAAGAAAATATGTTATATTTGAATTTTACATCTTATTCTAGTAGCTTAGTAAAGAATTTTTTGTCTCGAGGTCGCGTGAACTAACGAATTTCTTCTTCGAAGCGGGAAGCCAATACTAATGTCGACCAATGTTAGAGTTCAAAGGTCACTTAACAAAATGGATGATTTGATTGGTCCATCAATTTTTGATTCGCATCGCGATCCGTCAATTTACAAATACAGACGGTTGACAAAACAGAGATCAAATGCAAAAACAAAAAAAAATCAAAGCTCGTTCACGGATGCCGTTTCGTCAAATTTCAAAATAACGCCATGTTGCGTGAGAATAAACGCCATGGAAAACAAGTAAGAACCAAGTAAGGACATTTTGTGATATTTATTATTTTGTTAAAAAGATATGCAACATTCTTTCGACTATGACATTTGATATAAATTCTAATGGATTCTGTATTTTTACAGACATTTACGTTATTTGCAGTTAACGCCATTATCGTATAACAATAACTCAATATAACGTACTAAGTGAGTTTTCTTAATATCTCGAACTGGTCAATTTTTGCTTCTTGTATCTTGTTATACGTGAATCAAATAAAAGAAATGAAGAGAATAATGTTTGTATCCATTGAGGTGTAAAACAAAAAATCTTATTTTATCTACAGGTTAAAACTGCTTCGCGGCTTTATACGTATGTCAGAAAGGTTTTTTTCACACCCCAATGAAAACAAAAAATATTCTCTTCGGCTCTTAACTAGTGTTTTTTCTATTTTTCAAACTTCAAGGATAACATGACTGAGCCATTATTCATGGTTGTTTTCACTTAATCATAGAATTTTTTATTTTTTATTTTTTTTTTTCTTAATGATTCAATCATTAGACTTGGTAAATTAAGTGTGTTTTTAATATAAAAAAATAACTACGCCGGTTGGTTTAAACTATTACGAGAAGACAAAATTCCAGACTGGTCCAAATTGAAAAAAGTTGCAGACGACATTTTTCAGTTGATGACATTGTGGATAATGAACGGATATTAAAAATTGTAGGGTAATGGGCTATAACAGTCACTGGTCTTTCATCAGAATTTCTGTGACAAATTATGCTAATGATGATATGTAAGTTTGACGTCATAAATTTTGGAGGTACATTGAAATGAAGAAATGTTTGGGGTTTTTTTGTTGTTGTTGTTGTTTTGTTTTTTCAATTTTACATAGGTCATCATGTATTATCACGTGTATTATCAACTTTCAGGTCGCGCAGAACAAAGGCTGTCTAAAGCAAAGATTATTCAACAGAAGAAACTTTTTTAAAAGCTTTCTGGTTTTAGCGAAGGGCATATATCATTCTGTGCCAGAAAACACGTAATGTAGTAGATCTAAGTTTTGTGTATCAAGATATAAGCGTTTCGATTGGCTGATTTTCTTTTTTGTTTTGTTTTATTTAATTTTTCTGATTTTATACATTTATTTCATTATATTTCTTTCATACTTCCATGACAAAAACAGCAAAAAAAGTCACATTTTACTCAAAACTGGTTAGATATTTTCTGAATGGTTTAATGTTTTCCTGAATGGTTTTAAATTATAAGAAACCAAGAGATTATTTTTATTTTCACTGGGGTGTGAACCTAAGAACTTAATCAGACTAATCAATGAATCCACCACGTCTTTTCATACAGTATGACTAAGGTTTTTAGGGTCATGCCTTAACGAAAACTAAAAAAAGATATCCCATTTCAGTTCTTTACTATTTGTTTTTTTCTAAATCTGAGTAAAGATTCGCCAAGAAAGGAATTAACCCTCTTCTCTACACTCCCTCGTTTTACCTCCCTGAGATTTCATACTTGAAATTAAATACTGTGGGAAAAAAAGAAATTGCTTTTCTAACCTGTAGGTTGGTTAGTCTTTAAATTGTCCTTACTTTTTACCTTCTTCTGCATCTTTTTTTCAAATCGGACCAGTCTAAAACTTTGAAAAACGGGAAAGGGTTAAAGAGTTTCAAATGGAAACTATTTTATTCAGAACAAAGGAATTTTCGTTGTGCCACTGCATTACAAAGAACCAGCCCATCATATGCCGGTGAATATCGTTTAGACATCGTAAGTCAACAAAAAGATCGTTTCTACTATGCCATATTTTGTTATTTTTGCAGGAAAAGAGTCGATGCTTAAATCACCGTGTGGGTCTTAATTGAACGTTCTATTGCTTCCAATATATTCAGTAAACGAGCTTTAATCAAGCGAATATTGAGACTCTCCCGACTTCAAGGTAAATAAAGTCATCGACTTCCACCATAAATAACTGTGAATTCGTCTAGAAGATAAATCCAAAACCACTAAAATCAAGAGTCCTCTTGAAGCAATCAGGACTGTGCATTTTTTTTAAATAAGCTACATGCACTTAAGTCGTGATTTTCTGGTCTGTGCTTGCATATTACATTACGTTGTAATTGTAAATCAATGCTTTATTTATGTTAACCGAAAATCTTCTTTCTTTTTGATATTATTTTCCCTGGTTTTAATAACATTCCTCGTTTCATTTCAAGATTTGTCTTTTTTCAACTTGATCCTTAAAACCGAAAATTACTTATCAAATTTCTCCTGATATAAAAGTTTTATCTAAACTGTAAATGGCTCTATCATAAGCATTTTCTTTTTTTCCCGACAATTTTAAATGTCCAGGACATTTCAATGTCAATAAAAGTATCAGTGGACCAATGAAATCATTCATTAAGACTAGAAGTAAATTTTGTTCAGTAACAGTGGCCGACATTACTTAGAAGCATTTTTTGTAATGAAGACTTAAACGTCGTAACTACAGATTACTCAAGCCTTAGTTACGTCGTTTGATCGCCACCCGATTGTATACTTATCTGTTACGTGTAATTTGTCATAATTCTTTTTCAAAATAACGCCGTTTAATTTAAGAGATGAGATAATATTTTTTGTTTTCATGGGGGTATGAACCGAAAACCCTAATCACACTGTATGAATACGCGAAGCGGATTCATACATTGTGTGATTAGGTTTTTCGGTTCATACCTCCATGAAAACAAAAACTATTATCTTCATTTCTTATAATTTAATAGCATCGAGCGAAAAACGCAACAACTTAACAAATTTTGATACGTTTTTGTAGTGAACTATTTTGTGCGGAAGCATTAAAAATGGCTGCGTTCTCAAAATTTTGTTCATATAGGTATGAATTAAATTTTTCGACCAATCAGATCGCTCGTTTTTGATAGACGAAACTAACAATTTAATTATATCGAAATGACTTCATGGTGTCTGTTGGAATCAGTGGGCGGGGCCAGCGATCCGTCAATTCAATAAATTGTGATTGCTTGAATAGAGTATTTTCTGTGAACAATGTTAGAGTTATATTACGGCAAGGTTCAATAATTCTCAGGCTTTCTCGGAGTTACAAGTACTCGGTTGGGACTGTGGTAAAACATTAGACCAACCCTTTTCTATTGCGTTACCTCAAAAGGATACCCTCTGGATAAAGCCTGCTGGAAATCGACATCATATTAAAAATCTTTTTGATGATTCGAAATTAAAATTGCACAATCTCACACACATTCGGCGAAGTTTCTAAATTTCAGGACAAATTAATTGTTTTATGGAACCGATTATTACAGATAGAGTATTACATAGGTTTATTCCACGGCGTTCCACTTGAACCGACGGACGTGTTTATTTCACGGCGCCACTCCATTACATTCGACCCCTACTTTCGAGAAACACAAAAGGGGATCTTGCTGAGATCCACTTGAGTCCCTAGGGCGCCGGGCCCGATAAGTAATTGGCAAAAGCCGAATCCTATCAGTAGCTATTAGCATCAGTTTCTAGTCATTTTATTGACAACGTTCTTCCGTTACAGGTTTTGCGCGAAAAAACGTTCGCGGTATTTTGACAAGTAAACGGATAAACAAGAAAGAAACACTGGATGATGATGGTTTCCATATTGAGTGGTTTGTCTGCGATAAAATTCTGTCAAATTATGTTTTTACACTTGACGGATTTCTGACTAGTTACTGTCTCTATCTTAATTGCTGTTGATGTTAAGAAGGGCTATTCGTAAAATTGAGGCTAATTTCAGTCACATTTAATTCATATTTTGCTCCATTTCCGCGGAAGATTGTGTTCAAAGTATATTTACTCTGTAAATGAAGAAATGGCTCTATGAATTCATTTTCTTTAACTTCTCTCTACCTTCTGAGTCGAAATCTTAAAATTTCAAAATTTTAAGATTTGAAAGTGAAAATGCAAAAGCAGTAAAAGTATAATGTGTCCACGGGCAACAAAAACCTCATAACTACATCTCATTTATATCTGTATTTGGATCTGGTCGCCCAACGACTATAAACTGTTGTTATAGTGCAAGGTTGTATTCATAATTTTTAACTTACTTTATTGATAGAAAATATGTACTTATAATTAACCCATTCCCGCACTCCTCTCGGGAAGAAGTCTATGGAAAACATCGTGGAAAATGTAGAAATTGTTTGGAACAAGCCACTCCTTCATTATCCATAATATGTTTACCTATATAAGACAAAGTTTATTAAAACTCCATCAATTTAGAATTGTCTTCAACAATTTTGGCTAGTTTAAAATTCTGTTGTCTGCTGATTGATTAAAAAGGGAGAAAAAAGGTAAGTGTTCGAAGTCCTTAAGTAACACAATATAAGTACAAAATGCGTAACAAAATCTTTTTTTTTTTTTTTGTAACTGTCTGTGAATAAACAAATGACAATAAGTAAATAGGCTATAGATAAATGAAAATATAAATGGATAAATGAGTGCCAAATGAATGAATAAATAATTTATAATTAAACAAATAGATGAATAGATAAATGAATGAAATTTTTTTTAAAAAAAATGTTGTTGTTTATTTAAATTCCCCTAAAGTATTCTTTTTATTCCAGACATGTATTCGATCAATGTCTCTATGCACTTCAGTTTAAGAAATGAAAAGGATTACTATATATGAAAAAATGAAATGCCTTATTTTCAACAGATATTAAAAGTAATCCAAGAGATATTATGTCCCACCCAGAAGACGTATAACGAAGCTTGTTCGTACTTTCAATTGAACCTTTCATTCAATTTTACTTGAATTTCAAAGCATGGAACAAAATCTTTTTTAAAAAGTAAAAACACTTTGCCATGTTAAAGACTTAGTCCATACGATTTATCTAATATAACTATGGAACACAATTTGATCCAGCAAGTGATATATCCTTCTGATGACCTCAAGGCGAAAAAACTGGTACATTATATAGTAAAAACTCCCCTTATGTTCGTGCACGCTAAACAGAACGCGTACATGCGAAAATAACACAGGTGTTCACAAAAAATATAGACGTGTGCATTCTAAATTTGAGCGCGCACGCGCATAACACTTGCGTGTATGAAACTGTAAATGCAAATACATGTGTATAACATGAATGTGCTTACCATTTAAGAGTGCGTGCCAAAAGATTGAGTGTTAAAGTACACGTGCATGCTCAATTTTTGAGCGCGCGTGATTACAATTGATGTGTTCATCCGTATTATTTCCGCTTGTGTGAGTTCTTTCAGCGTGCACTATTTAAACTTGACTTTTGACCAAAACGGTACATCATAATCAGTCATGATCAGACTGGACCCGTACAGATCACATTTAGAATATGCCTTTAAATAATTTAGCAAAATCTTTATTCAATCCTTACCTAAAAGTGCGTAGTAAAGACTCTGATCAGAATGTGTCTATATGTAAGATGTGTCCTGCTGGGGCTCATATGTTTGTCAATTAGATTTTTTTTAAAATCTACTAACGACCGTAAAAGATTAAGTCATTTTTTTTAAAAAAAATACGAAATATTTACGCTTTCCAATCCCTCAGTAATACTCTTCCACACCAGACGACAAATATTTATACTTTTTCTAATTTCAAAGTCACTGCAGGTGTCCATTTCAATTTTTTGTTGTTGTTGTTTGTTTTTTTTTTGTATTTTTTTTTATATATTGTTTTGGTCGCCAAACCTACAAAAAATGTTTCACAAAAATGGCGGCCAATGTCCGAGTTCGAAGCTCAAATCCGGGCTGAAAGGGTGGTTTGATAGGTTGATTGATTCATTGATTGTCAGCCGTGATTTGTCAATTTGTATTCCTAGGAAGAACAATGTAAAAGAATTCAGATGACAATTATAAAACAAGACTAATCTTTAATAGCTCTGCGGGGTTATCGCTAATATCGACTCTTGAAAAAATAACGAATTCTCGTTTTATCATTTATAAATACGGCATCAATTTTCCCGGGGCAATTTCCCCGACATCGCCAGATAACTTATGACCTCTTTCTCTACAAATTTCTACAAATTACTTCTCAATCAAACAAAATGTTTTTCGTTATGAAATCTTGATATCATATTTTTTTCTTTCTAACAATTTTCAGTGCAATAATTTTTGAGAGTTTTAATTGGCCTTATCTGCATCATCATGCACATATCTCTAAAAGAGTTATTATTTTTTTACAGGTGTTAATATTTTATTTTGTCAAAAAAACTAGTTTGTCGTTTGCCAAATCTTTAAGTGAAATGATATATATGCATATATATGTATATATATATGTGTGTGTATATATATATATATATTCTAAAGAGCCCTCGCCCTTTCGACAGTATTGCCAACAATATCATGAATATACAATATAAATGTGAATGTCGCTAAATTCTATATTTCCGTTTTGACATTGAAAATTTGTTCTAATTCACCTTAAGAAAATTCGAGTTATTTAAGAAACAACGAGTCGAAATCACTTTTATATAATCTTTGTTCGTCTTTCTATTGTAAATAATCATTTTTTTATTAATTATTTAATTTCAGTTTCTTCTATCAAGAGGATATTCTTTTTTTTTTATACTTCCATGAACAAAAATTTTGAACACGCAACTATATTGTATGCTTTGGCACAAATCAGAATCATGAATTTTTACCCCAAACTAGTAAAATATTTGATATGATTTGCTTAATGACATTGAATTATAAGAAATGAAGAGAATACCTTTTGTGTTCATAGAGGTATGAACCTACAAACTTAATCAAACTATTGTTTCAATCTGCTTAATGTACTCATACAGTGTGATGAAGTCTCTATGTTCATATCTCAATGAAAACAAAATACAATTATCTTAATTTCTTAAAAGCAATTCCCACACCAAAAACGCTGTTAGACGCCTCCAAGAAAAAAGGCGTTCAAAACCATTGTGGACAAGCACTTTCTTCATTTTCCACAATAATTTTACACAAAGAGGAAACGGATTTTAGAATTTCATAGAACAAAATTTGTGTATTGCTATTTTCAATTTGGACCAGTCTAGAATTGTGTCGTCCCGTAATAGGTAAATTATATAGTAGTATAGATGGTATGCAAGATTAGCATCTTGTTCATCATTCTTACAATTAGTAATTAAAATATCAATAGCATTTTTTATTTATCTATTTTTATTTATTTTACTTATGAATAGATACATCATTTAAGTATTAAGTAAAAAATAAAGAAATACTCGAAAAACATGCCAAGTTAGTTTTTGACGTTTAGACCTAAAAAAATGCATCCTCGTGTATCTTTACATAATCAAAATATTTATTATCATTTTTTTATTAATTAATTTTTAAGTATTCTTATTATCATTAAAACATTTCGTCTTCTTATAAACATTATTATTATAACATTTACCATCATTAAATCATTGAATTGATGAAATATAAGTTACTGTATAAAAGTAGTTTCTCCTCATTATAAAGCCAATCCGTAAAAGCGGAAACCGCATATCTAAGTCTTAACCATTTCCCCATAATCCCGCCTTTTTACACCCTCAAAATAAATGCTTGTGAATAATGAAGGTATTGCGTGTTACAAGCAATTTCTTCATTAACTACAATATTTCCTACCCCAAAAGACATTTTTTTCAGATTTCATTAAAACTAAAAATGTCATCGGCAGCTTCTTTGAATCGGGACCAGTCTGGAATTTTAGCGTTTGGTAATGGAAGAGGATGCATCTGACTTAATTTACGGCTCACCAAACGCGGCTGGTAAACAGGTAAAGGTCCACAAGCTTAGAACTTATTCTAGGCGCATTACCACCCTACGTTTTCAGTAACGTTTATATTACATTTTACTCCACAAACAGAAATTGGAGTCTGTGGTTACATAAAAGTCTTATTCCGTTATTTTTCCATCTTAATTACCATGGTGAAGTTTTATAGTTGAGATAGGGATCTGGGACCGTAACCGATCTTTATCGGATTACATGCTATTTCAAAGACACTTGAATAGGTCTCCTGAAAATCTCCAGCAGCGTTCACAGTGTTCTTACAGCCGTTAACATAGAGATTCAGATCTTGATTATCTTTAATTTTTTAATTTATTTGGTTAATTTTTATATACAAAATTAAAGAATTTAGTGTTTGAGAATAGATTTTTCTGTGAATATAAGCTTCTCTTGAAAATAAAATAAATCCTTGCATAAAAATTATCGTTTTTTTAAATTGTACCGTAACTCTATTTATGGAATTAGTCTTTGATAAAAATTTCAGTTTCGTTGTAATTACACGACAAATGTTAAATTTAACGATAATGAAAAGAAAGAAAACAAATTAAACAAATAAAATAAACAAAAAACAAACAAAAAAACATCACGGAAACTTTATGGCAAAATAAGTCTTGGTTCCTTTCGACTGCGTGTAATTATCATTTTATAATCAAGGACAAAAAGAGAAAATGTGAAAGACATACAGATATGTTAAGTGTTTTAAGCGAACGAAAAACATTCATTCTGAAATACGTACAACTTGAAAAACGAAAAATATGTTAAGTATATATATATTATTCACGAACAACCAAAGAAAATCAGAAAAATATTAACCCATTCCCACTCAATCCCTCCTTTTACGCCCCTCAAAAAAAAACGCTTTAGAAATCATTGTGAAAAATGAAGACATTGTTTGTATCAAGAAATTTCTGCATTATCCACAATGTTTTTTATCCAAATGGACGAAAAAATTCAAATTTTCAAAAACTTGAAATTGTCGTCTGCAGCTTCTTTCAATTTGGATCAGTCTAAAATGCTAATGTGATGGAATGGATTAACAATGTATTTACTCGTCGTCGTTTTCTCCCGGAAATTTAAAAGAAAATGGTTTGAAAAAAATAGGTGGTCAGAATTTTCTTTAAACGAATTTTTCGCTCGTATACCGTCTAGAACTTATTAGAGCGCAGTTAAAAGTCACCAGTTGGCTACAGAATTTAAATCTTAGGCCGCCTGGCTTCTTTCAAATTGTTACCAGATTAATTGTTTATTAAGAAAATTAATCTTAAATTTGCACTGAAAGCAACAACTGTTTTGTTTTTTTTTTTCATTTGTAAAACTACATTCATTCATTTTGAAATTTTATCGAATACCTTGGTGAAATAGAAACTAATCTCCATTTAGAATTCGGTGTGCATGCTAAAAAGATTCTTTTATTTCATTTTATCCTAGGTAAATCGAAAACTTCAAGCAAACAAAGCGGATTGATACAGTTTGAATAAGTTTTAAGATTCATACCTCTGAAAACAAAAAAACTATTCCCTTCGTTTAATATAATTTAATGACAAAGCAAATATTTCACTACTTTGGAATAAAAGTTTATGGATTTACTTCTTGCGATAGCATTTTGTTTTGTTTTGTTTGTTCGTGCGCATGTGCGTGTCCTTTACATATATATGAAAAGAGTAAATATTCTGATCTTTCTTTGATATACAAGCGATGTATTTTTTTTTTTTTTTTTTTTTTTTTTTTGTGATAATATGTACTTTTGTACATTTGCATGTAACTTGAAGAGGTAGATACTCAATCGTTTGTAATCTTGACCGCTTCCACGGTGTTCCGGATTTAAACATGACCGTTATCAAATAACCCATTCCATCACATTAACATTTTAGACTGATCCAAATTGAAAGAAGCTGCAGACGACAATTTCAAGTTGATGGAATTTTGAACTTTTTTGTTGTTTTGGATAGAAAACATTGTAGATAATGAAGAAATTGCTTGATACAAGCAATTTCTTCATTTTCCACAATGTTTTCAAAAGCTATTTTCTTGAGGGGCGTAAAAAGGAGGGATTGAGTTGGAATGGGTTAAAATAAACATTTCTACGGAGATGAATGTTCTCGGCTGACCAATTATCAGACCATAAAGTTTAGACTAGTCAAAGACGTTGCAGATAACAAAATATATATAAATATAGTACATGATTTCTTTTAATTCTTTGTCTCTAGGGTAGATACATTGTGGATAATGAAGAAATTGCAACAAACAATTTCTTCATTTTCTACAATGTTTTTAAAACTTCGTTCTTGGGGATGTAGAAAAGCGGGATTATGTGGGAATGGGTAAATAAAGGGAAAGCTTGCTTAAGTCTGTTAGCTATGCTTAAGCAATCTTTTGCATAAAAGAAATGATTTAAGCTTATTCAAAGCTTACAATTGAAAAATAAAATTATCGATGTAAAATGGTTTTAGTTGTTCTCGTATTTCGTTGCAGCAAAAGCTTTAATCACGTTCTATACCTCTACTAAGCCATTCGCGGACACAAAGCTCATAAAATATATAATGTCAATGATACCATTTTTGGTATTTGAGTTTTCCTTTGATTTTAATAAAATGGTAATATTCAAAATTATATATTTACACGAAGAGTTTTATACCTGTGGATTTTAGCTCGGACATTTCTGAAGAGGTTACGGCGCTCGAACCTAAGTGTGTAGTAGAATGTGGATTTTCCTGGCTAACCGAGGTTAGAGTCTCTAGGTGCATTGTACCTCTGCCGCGGGAACCCTGGTTTGAATCTCTAGGACTTACGTACTCGTCTAAACACAGTGGCTCGGAATAACCATTCATCGAGCATTAGAGTCCAACTTATGTAAACTAATCCAGATCGTAAATTTCAGCTAGTCACCACTCTTTGTTATTTTTATCCTAGATAAGCATTCGTTTGTCTTGATTCTTATGATGAGAATAAAAGTTAATGAGTTGTCATCGATTTATTTAAGCTATTCTTATTAAAAATGTCTTCACTACATGTAAAGTATTTTGTTCAATCACACTTTAGTAAGTCGCACTCTTAAATATGTTACAAAAAGTGAAACATAATGTCGACTCGAACCTGTGAACTATGTTTGCCGAAGCTTTAGAACTGATCAGACACGGATCAATCAGGACTTTGTGGCGAGGTTTTGTCGGCGAGCAGCCATTATCAGACGATAGATTCGCTGACGTCACTAAGTTCAATTCGATTTGACGCGATTTAAGTCCAGCCCCCTAAACCCAGATAAACCAATACTAAGCCAGTGCGCATTCTTCTCTATTCTATCTGGTGGTGATTTGCATATTTTCCTAAGGCCCTACAGTAGCTCTCTAATTCTACTAGAATATGTTGCTAAACCTTGTTCCATAGTATCTTAAGCGTGTTAATACTTTACAATTATAGCGTTAGTTTTCAAGTTTCTTTCCCCTGTTTTTCACACAACAAAAGAGTAAATTAGAAAAGCAAATATTTTTCACGACAAGAAAACTCTTTTTCAAAAAGAAACTTTAATGAAAAATTGATTTTCCCTTTTAATTTATAGTTTCTACAAGGCATTTTTATCTTGCTCGCGTATTAAAATCAAGTCAAGGTTGCGAAGTGTTCCGGATAAATCTATATAATATCATAAGAGTGCTAATTAGTCCGAACAATGCAAACTTAAACCAATGCTTCAACTGCAAGTTTTCATACGAATTATCCTTTCTTAAAGGATAAATTAATTCAAGTTAAAAAGTAGTAAAACTTCTCGTTCAAATTTGTTCTTGATTGACGGCGATTCTACGTGGATGTCGGACGGGTTTTTTTTTTTTTTTTTTCTTCTTCTTCGTTTAGGACCACAAGCAAAAAATAAATGAGTATGTTTAACACATTCCAACACAATGACGCTTTTGGACGCCCCCAAGAAAAGTGTTTTAGAAAACATTGTAGAAAATAAAGAAATTGTTTGTTAAATTATTTTCATGCAGCTTCTTCCAGTCTGGTCCAGTCTAGAATTTTTGTTGTGTGGGAATGTTTAACTAGCGCAATGCCGAAAATAATGGTTATATATTTATATGTATGTAATTCATATATTCTTGGATAATTGAAATCTCTAGAAAAAAAAATAATTATTTCCTTTTTTTTTTTTTTTTTGTTCGTCCAATGTGAATATTTTGTGAGCATGCTTTAACAAACGAATTAAGACTTGCGAAAGTAAAATCATGAAAAAAGAAGTGACTACTTATTTAGGTTGTGTAAAAAACGTACTAAGATTCAAATGAAAATCATCTTTGTTGTAAAATGTTCGATTCCTACCACTAGCAATGCCACACTTATTATCATTATCAATATTTACTATTATCATTATTATTATTTTATTATATATTTCATGTGCTTAGCGGGAATCATCGTTATTGAAATGCCTTCGCTCAATTAACCTATTATCAGACGATAATATTTTGGACTGGTCCAAATTCAAAGAAGTTGCCGACGACAACTTTTAGTTGTATGGTTTTTAAAAATCTTTGTTTTCTAGGGTAAGAAACATTGTGAGAAATTATACAATTGTTGATTTAACCAATTTCTTGGATGGATTTTAAAAATATTTTAGTTTTCTATGGTAAGAAACATTGTGAGAAATTATGAAATTATTGATTTCAACCAATTACTTCATTTTCAAATTTGTTTTCGTTTCATTTCTCTTGATAAGCGTAAAAAATGGATTGTATGGAAATGGATCAACAGAATGGATAAATTCAAAGCAAGTTTTGACTGTCTCCTCCACCCCCTTTTTTTCAAATTAAATAAACTTACATGTACTAATGGTTAGTTTGTTTACTTTAAAAGAGAAAAACGTTTTGGATGATTTGCCACTTTTTGTATGGTGGGCCACATTAAGATATTGTGCGACCAAAACCTCAGACGAAATTGATTAAAATGAAAAATATGATCATTTCCCTAAATGGTTTCCCGGACATTTTCGATGAGGGGTGCAAAAAACGGAATTATGTATGAATGGGTTTGATGAAGCAGGTTATTGTAAAGTGTTGGGGTTTCTTCCTTCATCTGTGAATGTACGTTTTTACGTTTGTACGTTCATGACTTTCTTTATCTATGAACCTTTAATAATTTCAAGTGAAATCTATTGTTTTCGTGTACTTTTGAATAATCTGTTGAAATCGTTGAGGGAAAAAACAATACCTTTTTTGCCTATTTAGTTTTCAGCCTCTTATTTATTACCATCTTGAATTTTCTTCTGAATTTTTCTTTCATAATGAACTAGACTCTTTTTCATAATAAAAAGGTTATTGAAACCCTAATTAAACAAAGTACTTCCAAGAACTACAGTAAGACTTTTGTTTTATATTCGTACAAAACTTGAAAAAAGAAGACGTCGATTAGAAAAAAAATATGTTTTCAGACTCAGATTGGCTCGTAGGATATCACTAAATTTGTCCAAATCCAAAAAGCCATTGACGGTAATTTGACACCATTTTCTATAGTTTTCACAACAATTGTTACTAAAGTGCTACTAGTTTGAGATACGGGTTTTTAATTAGATTACAGGTCTTACCACCCAGTCTATTATAAAGCTAAATCGAAATGTCAATAGTCTATGGAGGCGAGAATTGCACCAATGTATGAAAGCAGGGGCGGAAATTCTAACATCGCTCTTGCGTCCAAAGACTTAACACGGATTACATTTAAAGCAAAAAAAATCTTTTCTTACAAGTTCTCATATATTACAGAAATTACACTAAATAAAAGAAACTCTCGGGCATTGACGGATCGCCGGTGTTTGTCAAAAATTCGATTGACCAATCAAATCACTCATGTAGATCTGAAGAGAGTGTTAACCTCCAACATTGGCTGTTGACGACGTCATTACAAACGTGTGTTTTTCTTTGTCTCGTTTGTTTCATATCCCTGGTATGGTATATCTTTGGTGTTATTCAAAAATTTCGTAGCTACAGCTTATTGAAGCTGTAGTTACGAGGTTTTAGAATTAAACCGACGACATTTTACAAAATATTTTCGTTTGATACCTTAACCAGACGTCATGTTGGATGTCATTGGGGGCGGACGACGGCATTATAGCCTGCCTGTGATTAGTACGTACTGTATATTTAGGAGTTTAAATTTTTCTGGTGTTTCATTTATCAAATCCATTGTTTAGAGTAGATTATATGTATTATGTTTCCATTATTTCAAAATTCACATACAAACGTTTTTGAACAATAAAAGATGTATAGAAAATACACGTACTGGGAAAGTAATTTTCCATTGTGGTTGTTACAACGAGTTTAAACTCCATAATTCCGTTATCATCATTATTATCATATTGCTATTATTACCATTATCATTATTTTTGCTGCTGCTGTTGTTGTATTGTTGTTGTTGCAGTTGTTATTTTTATGTATGATAAAACATTGGTTTTCATCTGAAATTACAAGAATCTCAAAAAGTTATGATTCATCCCCCGGCATACCTCAAAAAAAAAGCAACCCAGGTAGCTATCGCATAACTAGGGGGAAAAAATAACACTTCCGTAAAAAGCGATGTATTTTAATTTTTTCGCAAACTTGTCAAACACATTAACATCTATGTTGCGAAAATGTGATCTTATCTTAAGAAAGAAGATTAGTCAAAATCAAAATAAGAGAAAAACATGGGTGTCTTATCCCAAGTCCGATAATGTACCTAACACAATCCCTGTGACCTTGGCGCGGCACTAGTTCAAACGGTAGGACCATATTTGTGTTAACTTCCCATTAGTTTACTTAGCGATGTAATACAAGTAATCCGACTGTCTGATTGCAATTAGGATCAAAATATTGCGGTTCATTTTAAGGATGGACCCATGGCCGAATAAATACGGTCAATTTGTTTCTTGAAATCGATCCGGGAGAGCGAGTCTGTGGGTCGTCCGTTTGTTTGATCATGAACCTTTTTTTTTTCCTTTCTTTTTTTCTCCCATAATTTTAGACTGGTTCAAATGGATAGATAACAATAACTCAAATTGAAATGGAACCATCCTACATGGATGGTAGTAAATATTGTAGAAAAGGGGTGAATTTTTTCTATTTCCACTATGTTTTCTCAAGTATGAAATTACAGCGACGTAATATCCCGGGTTTGTACAGAAAATGGTAAAGACAACTCAAGTTTTTTAGGTTGTATTGTGAGGGGCCTCGCTGGTGTTACGTAATACAAATGCTTAAAAAAGGATTACATTCAGCAGAGGTCAACCAGAGACAGCACTTTATATGATCATATGGTAGAGTAGAAAGACCGCTTAAGCAAACTTGAGTTGTTTTTTTTTTTTTTTTTTTGTTTTTTTGTTTTGTTTTGTTTTTTTGTTTTTTTGTTTTCAATCTGAAGCTGGCTGTTTTGGGACCTAAAAGATGTAGCATGTACAGAGGTGCTAATTCATATTACCCACAATAACACTACAGAACCTCACCTAAAACAAAGAATTAAAAGCCTTTTGTTTATTATAGTGTCACCCCTAATCAAATGGTCAGTCAGTTTGGCTTATGAGACACTTTTCCTTGTGCGTACAGTACCACCCGAATCCTTTCTCTTTTTTGCCGGGTGCCTAGCAGAGATGGGTCTACGGTAACCATTCATTGAACTAGCTAGCGATTCAACAAATGGCCACGTCAGTTCTTACATATGCATATATGCATATATTAAAGATAAGGTTAAGCATAAACTTTTCTAAAAAAAGCCAAGAAAAAAACATTCTTCACTATTATCCTATATAAAAGTGTTGGATTCTTTTCGAACTTAGTGCATTCTACCAAATATGCACTATTTGGTTGTATAACTATAATAATGATATAAAAATTTGATGAAAATACATTTGTATTTCAATCTGACCTGGGTCCTGATTGTTTTTCTTTTCTTCCATGTAATTGACAGATCGCCAGCTCCGCCTACTTACTCCGCTGACCACGCCCCCTCACTCTAACATGACTTCTATATTAAACGACGCTATTTTACAAAATTTACGACCAGTAACATGTAACGAAAAAGTGAAATAGTTGCTTTGCGACCTAAAAATCGTAACTACAGCTTAAATAGGCTGTAGTTACGATGATTAAGTCGCTTCAAATAGATGTCGGTCGATGTTGGAGTTCAAAGTTCACTCCACTTTAGATGAATTATATAGCATGTGTGATAGGATGTTAGATTTAAAAAAAAAAGATCTTTACTCAAATTTATATTTTGTGATTTCACAAGTATCACCGTGAGAATGTTTTAAACCTGAGTGAAATAGGAAAAATCACGCTTTATCACTTTTACTATTTTTAATAACTTTATCGAACGCACAAACCCCATCTTGTTATTTGCCCTAGAAACGCAGAATAGATTGGCCGACAAGGTATTCCAATATTGGCCCTATATGAAACATTATTAAATCAATTATCAGCCGTGTTTGTTTATAGATTACCATATTATTTATATATTTTGACAGGCAACACGGTTGAAGAATATATTGGATTTCATGAAAATTTACGACTATCGATTTCTACAGAGGATAAAGGGAATTAACTCTTTCATACAGAGTTCCTTAAAAACGAGGGTTTCGCTTAACCCATTACTAGACGGCAAAATTTGAGTCTAGTCCAAAAACGATAGGAGTTTCAGACGACTTTTTACAATTTATGAGATTTTAGATTTTTTCAACTTTCTATGTAGAAAACATAGTGTGAAATAAAGAAATTGCTTTTTGCAAGCAATTTCTTCATTTTACACAATGTTTTCAAAATCGATTTCTTGTGGGGTGTCAAAAGCGTAATTGTGTTGGAATGGATAAAATCGTCAGAATCCAATATGTATGTAATGAAAGAATAACAAATCAGCGAATCAGTCAAATACTTTGTTAGAATATAGGAAGATGGTTCATTCATTATTATCATTACATTGATTCACATTCTAGGTAACCATAAACATATAGAAATAGTCGCTAAAACAAACCTAGGACTATTGAGAATTTTATTTGGAATTCTTATTGAGAGTCCAAACACAAACTTAGGCTTTGGCTGCTAGGAGAGTTGAAAGCATGAGATGTCGGGAACAACATGTATGAACATAAGCAAAACATGAAGGGAAAAAAAGGCTAATCTATTAAGAAAAAAAAAAAACCATTTGCCCTGAGTTTTGTTCTGACTGAAATTTGCTATTCACCCAGTCTTTTAATACAAGGAGGTCGCTTTGTAGGTGTGTAAGTCGTCGCCCAGACCAAAGAAACGGGTCGCTTGTCAGGCCCACTGAGCTACAACAGAAAGTTCAAAGGCGTAATTGTCAAAGTTAAAAAATAAAAATAGAATGGTTGGTTTGCGACCTCATAGCTGTAGTTACGGCGTTTTAAGTCGCCAAATTAGCAAAGATGCTTGAAATGAATATCATTCTGTGTCGGAGTTCAAATTCAACCCCGGTCAAAATATATAATATACATGTATATGAAACTTGTCAGCTCATTTTTTTTATTGACAGCTGCGATTCGTCAATTAACTTCGTTCATATTGTGTAAAATTTTAAGAAAAGAATCCCCTTATTGTTGCTCTTATGACACGTGCAAAAAATAGCATGTCTAGAGAAAGAAAAAAAAGAAACTTTCGCTTAGGGGTTTAAGAGATTAAATTTTACACATTATGGGCTTACCTGTGTCGATAAGAGAGTGTGAAAAGATTTATTAAATTATTTTCCCGATTCATAATTGAACAAAAGATGAAGTGCGAGGTAGTTTGAATGCCCCAGTTTCAATGTTCCGAACATATTTTGAGTGATAAGACAATGTAATTAAATGTTTTTATTCGATTTGATAAGATAAAACGCAATGCATTATAATGAAATGTTGCTATAAATTATTTTCAGGGTTGAATCCGGGCCAAGGTTTGCACACTTTTATTATATATTGTGTTTTTAGCCTAGAAATTATTTGACAGAATTAGGTACCACCTGTAAGCACCTTCAAATTTATATGTCTTGAATGTCGAAATGACGGAACGCTACGCTATCTGACCTACGACAAGATAATTAGCCAATCGCTCATTCATTCAATAGGCCACGCCCGCCTTCTCCACCATGAAGTTCCGCTTCGATTTTAAAAGGCGTCATTTTGCAAAATGTATGGCCAGTAGCATGTAATAAAAAAGTATAATAGTTGGTTAGCGACCTAAACACTGTAACCACAGCTTTAATAAGCAACATAGGCAAGTCGTTTTTTGCGAGTTTACTGTCATAAATACAGCTTCAATAAGATAGTGACAATGTTAAAGCCGCACATCGATGAAATTTTATTTGAAAAATGTTGGAGATCAAAACTTTACTAGAACGATATCATTGGTCAAACGATCTTTTTATTGACATCGACAATCCTCAAATTATGTAAGAAGACTACCAAGTGTTCAACGAATGATATCTATCGCTATAAAATTAATCAACTTTATATGAATCCAAGAAGAATCTTTTGTGAAATAAGTTGATATAATAAAAACAGAGGCTGTATTTCATGCGTAAAAGCTCGGTGCATTGATAAAAATTACAAGCGACGATTTTGATATTGCTACGACGAAGAAAGATTCGGAAAAGGACAGAGACCGTCGAACATATGCCACTAATCATTTTTTTTAAGTAAACACAATTTTAAGGGAGAGCTGGCCATGCCCACTGAGTTCCAAAAGGAAGTTCCACTTCCATATTCGACGGGGTTTTTGTTGTTGTTGGTGGTGGTGGTGGTTTTTTTTTTTTGTTGTTGTTTTTGTTTTTTTTTTGTTGGTTTTTTTTCCTTCAAATTTCATGACCAGTCATATGTAAGAATAAAGTAAAATGGATGGTTGCCGACCTAAACGTCGTAACTAGAGCTTAGTAAATCTGTGTTTACGACGTTCAGGTCGCCAAATCAAGAAAAGTGCTTCACATGAATGCTTGCCGATGTCAAAGTTCATTTCCGGTCTAAACGATTGATTTGATTGATTGATTGAATTCTTTGATTTGCAGCCGAAATCTGTTAATTACATTTCACGGCAAATTTTAAACAATTCTTCGCTAGATTCTGTCAAAATTCTTATGCCCCTCAGCCTTAAACGTCATATACATGTACAGGGACAAGACAGAGCTACTTGGTAATTAACTGGTGTCATTACATCGTCTTTAATCAAACGTTCATATCAATTCTCGAGAAGAAAACCGTTCAATCTGTACCTAATTTGTTGTCACATGGACGCTTAGTCAACTCAAGTATCGCAAAGCGTCTCGGGAACGTGGCCTGCGCGTGCAGCCAATCGTCACATGGCCCCCTGGGAATAGTCCATTCGTCATCAAATGACATCGCTCTACCGCAATTTCTCGCTTTCAATCTAAAATAATGACTTAGTAAATGTGCTCGTATTGTGAGATCGAGCGGCGATTCGCTGCGGTCGAACAAACAATTTATTTTGAATTGAATATATTATTTCCTCCATATTCGAATTCTTAACCAAAACGAGTATGAGGAATAGAGATGATAGATTGTTCCTTAGATCATCATAACAACTTATGTCGCTTAAAAAGTCCACTTTGAAAAAGGCTGTGGTATGAATTTTTCGTATACTTATTGAAAGTCTATTATTATGCCATATGTAAGCGACAGACACGATACCACTTCAAATGGGGTTGGGCCCTGAGCTAGCACGCAGAAGCAATTAAACACGTTTGTTTAAATTTACAAATCACAAAAATTATCAACAACAAAAGTAACAATAAGGAAAATGATAATGATATCATAATGACTAATAAAAGTAAAGTAATAATAGTGTTTAAAATTTGAATATGAATATAATTATTTCTTATTTCGTTTCGTAAAATTTCACGAAACTTTTCAATTATATCAAGCTCGTGAAGTAAAGGTATCTCTCGTCCCCTGGTGGTTTCGTACTAAGCTTTATCTAGTCTTTGTCGATGTTGACTTTTGGCGTTACTTTCTGTCATACAGCACAAAATTTGTGGCTTTTTTAATCGGAACTTAAAATAATGGGACGGCATGATACTGCTTTAAAAAATCTGGCGAGCTAAAAAGAGTATTGTATTTTGATTTTATACATTTGAATATTTCTACCTCTTTAATCCTTCAAACAAAGTGCGAATGTAAATTTTGGAATCACCCAGTTTTGACAAATAATTGAAGAGTAAAATGCCTGTCACGGAAGGAAACTGACTGAAAAAGAGTATTGATGGACGAGGGTTATATTTTTTTCAACATTTCTAGTAAATACAAATTAACAATGTTTATGATATGACCCATAGCCCGCGGAATGAAATATACTTGTTGAATATAGTTGGAAATACACGATTGATATGATATTATACTAGTGTAATAACTATTAATTTGAAACCCATGGTAGCGCCTTTTCATTACGGCCAAAATAACGCCATATACATCTAATGACGTCATTTAACATACGGCGTTGACTGTTTCGCAGAATGCCAGTTATATTTATTATTTTAATTGTCAACGATTCATTAAAAAATAAGAGGTTTTTTTGCGTTTATAAATGATTGTTTATCCTTTTCTGTTTTGTGAAATTTTAGACTGGTCCGATTTGAAAGAGGTTGCAGACGACAATGAAAAATGCATGTAATTTGAAATCTGACCATCATATGTGGTAGAAAAGGTTGTGGGAAAAGGAGAAATTGCTTGATACAAGCAATTTCTCCTTTTTCCACAATGTTTTCTCGAGTATAAAATGACAGTGACGTAAAATCCCGGGTTTGTCCAGGAAAGAGTTAATAAAATCGTTATTTCATGACAACTCACTCAAAGTCCTCTACATCTTGATTAACTTATTTAATAAAATATGATAAGAAGTGCTTAAGATTAAAAAGTAAATCACATATCATTTCTCTTATAAATTTATCATAAAGCAATGAATATTGCGATAAAATCATGTAATTGTGGGGGATAGAAATGTCGATTCTTCATGAAAGGCAACCACAAATCGCAAGCAACTTTTTCGTTTGAAATTCACACTTATAATTTACACGACGAATTGAATTGTAGATTTACCCTATTGCACTAATAGAAATTAATCTAGATGCATTCGATCCAACTAGTCATTAAATAAAATGTGTGAAAGAAAAAAGAAGCAAATAAAAGACGTAAATATGTTCGTGAAGTTTGCACCTAGTAGTCCATTTGTTATATAGTTAAATAAATTCGACAAAGAAACCAAAATGTGTATTTTTACCTGTATTTCCCTTCTTCCTTACCATTCTGGTTATTTTTGTTCGTATTATGATGTCATCTAAAGAATGAAAATGACGTCATCTTGGGCTGCCTTATATGAAACCGTATTTTATCTGACGTGTCCGATTTTGTCTGTGCAATATGTGTATATATTTTACTAAAATATTCATAGGTATATAATAAAGCACATTATTTACAAGGTGAGTTGCTCGAATGAACTTTTAACACGATCCTGTTTTGCAAAATTTTAGACCTTTTCAAATTCAAAGGTTTTGTATTTAAAGTGATTTTTATTTGGCAAAAAAATAGAATTCAGTTGGTAGAAAATTTTATGAAAAAAGAAGAATTTGCTTGTTAAAATCAATTTCTTCTTTTTTCTACAAAGTTTCTCAATTATGAAATCACACGGAAGTAGAAACCGAGAATTGACTAGGAAAGGGTTAAGGGCTAAAAAATGACTGCTTTTGTCAAATATTATAAGGCATGAAGAAGTATCGAACACCTACAGAATTGAATACGAAACCACAAAAAAAAACTCTCTTTATGACAATCGTCAATGGAGCCTAAAATCGTTGCTTTTGCTCTGTGTGTAAGATAATTTGTAAACTTTTTGGCACATCGATAATTTGAGTAAATGGGAGCAGTATGAATAATGTTTAGATTCGCACAAGCATTAAGAACAGTATCTGCAGTTCGATCACAGTGAGTTAAATACATATGAGGCTAGGAGGAACTGTTTTGAAAGATTACATACATACATGAGCGCATGCGTGACATTTCACTTTGGGTCCAAGGGCGGAGAGTGAAGACTCTGATCAGACTGTGCGGATGCACAGGCTGGTCTGAGTCTTGACTTGGCGCACATGTGTAATGGTTGGAAATGTGACCCATGCGCTCTAATATGTATGTAATTGTTCAAAACAGTACCACATTGTAGCCTAATTTCGATAACACATAATGTCTCGATTCCCCAAATTCATCGATCATTTAATCTTGTCTTGCATCTTCCGTCTTTAATTGACTTATTGTTGAGCAGAATGATTGATAATTGCATTTTTCCAAGAAATTGACCGATTCACAATCGGAACTATCAGATTTTCCGAGTTGTTAAACATGTCAAGATCAATTCAATATTTTTACATTATATTAGTTATTGGCATCTCTGCGACATGCGACCCAAACTCAGAAGTGTTACCTTATGTTTTTACAGAGATACTAACGTTGGTAGAAGACTTCCTCGTAAGTACCAACGTGTCATCGGTCTGTTCAGAATTTTGTTTTAACCCTTTCCTGTTTCGCAAAATTTTAGACCTGTCGAAATTCAGAGGTTTTATACACGAAAATGTTAAGTAGATTTAATTTTGAAAAATAACTATTCAGTAGGATAGAAAATATTGTAGGAAAAGAAGAAATTGCTAGTGAAAAGCAATTTCTTCTTTTTCTAAAATGTTATCAATTGTGAATTCACAGGGATGTAAAAACCAGGGATTGAACAGGAAAGGTTTAAAGATCCCAAGCTTATGGCTGGACATTTTTCTTTAAACATAATCCTTTTTTCGAACCTCCACGTGGTGAAAATTGATTAAGGTTCAAGTGAAAAGCAATTGCAGAAGGTTAGAAGTTGCAATCGATGCCTGATGATTGAATCTTTTTAATGTATGGATGATTCCTTCTGGACCGCCATAGTTTTGAAATAAACCTCCCCACCCCAGTTTTGATCAGTTCCTGTACAAACCCGGGATTTACGTTTCCTTTGATTTGATACTTGAGAAAAAATTGCGGAAAAAGAAGAAATTGCTTGTAACAAAAAAACTTCTTTTCCCACAATACTACCATTTATGATGGTTTCATTTCAAATTGCACCCGATTTTTATTGTTGTCTCTTTCAGTTTGGACCAGTCTCAAATTTCAAATAAAAACGGGAATACATCAATATACAAAACAAAACACTCGTCAATTCTTCATTCTTGAGGATTTTATATGTAAACACTTTAGAACTTCGTATTATGTTTTATGTTTGTTTTAGTTTGTTTGGTTTTTTGTTGTTGTTGTTGTTGTTTTGTTGTGGTGGTTTTTCATCTCATTATTTTCATTTATTTACTAATTCTATCTAATATATTTATTCATTTTATTCATTTATTAGCATGTTCAATCATTTATGTTTTATTTTATTAAATATTCATTCAAATAAAGTCTTAAAGTATCATTTTACAGTTTATATTATACGAAAGCTATCAACAACCCTTTTTTCTGCTCTGGTCTAATTTGCATATTGGAAAGCGATCACCAGGGAGCAACAATGAACCGCTCTGCATGAGTTGTCTAACGTTATTAACCTTTGTGCATGATATCGGAAAAGTAACTGTCAATACCAAGTCAATATTATCCCAACCCCCTGTGAACAATTACCCCGGCCGGGCAACATTAACGCTGCCATAAATCATCGTTTACATATAAAGACAAATTTAGCACGTCACTTTAAATAAAGAATCCCTACTGTCCCAAGAATATCTAATTAATCGTGGAGAATCAGAGAAGGAATTTTTTAGTCGAAACTTTTGTGCCAATTTACCAATCGCTAATCCCGCCAATTCGATTTAAACATAGTTTATTTGCATAATATTACAATTGTACATAATAAATTTACAAATCGCAATATCAAAATGCAAAAAGGATTAGAACGAAAGTTGGGCTTATAGAGTTCTTTTCCTTGTTGATGGCTTTATATGTGTACACACATATATATAATTGTCATTGGTTATAGAACTAGAGAAAGTGAGTTGTTTTCGTGAATTCAATAAAATTTTGAAGAAAAGTAATCTTGGGCTATTCGAGGAGGTACATGTAATGAAAAATAGGTTGATGTAGGGGTTATCTTTGTTATCCTTATGTCTTTCCTTATGAAAGCAATTTTAGCAACAACAACAACAGCACTAACAACAACAACAAAACACATAATTTTGAAAGTAAGCCAAAGTGCCAAACGCTAGTTTATTTTGCGGCATAGTATAAATTTCTAGATAAATCGTTTAGTATCTCTGATATAACACTACACTTCGTAGAAAATAGTTGAGCTTTCATCAATTGTCAGATTATCTTTCCCATAAAGAAGCATATTAATGTCAATATTTCCGAAAGCTATTGATGAATCCAAAAGTCGGTCCCTAATATGAGTATACTTATAGCATTCAAAAAAGAAGTGTTCGCTAGTCTCAGTACTACCACAAGAACAAAGAGGAGAGTCAACACTGTTCTTTATGAATAAATGATGATTGAAAGAGTTGTATTTATTTCTTATTCTAGTGTGTATGACTTGGAGTTTCTTTTGTCCAATAAAGTACAACTTATTTGGGCTGGGTTTATTACGATTAAGATATTTTTTTAAAATATGACAATGAATCTTGTTCTCGTAGATCGATAGGTAATTTGTTCCAGTCTTCGGTAACTGTCGGTAGAAATGAACTTTTTATAAAGTTCTGTCTTACAAATTGACACTCTGTGGTTTCGAGATCAGCATAGGCTATATGAGGATGTGCTTCCTATTGAGTTGGGACCCTTTTTGATGGACACATACACACACAAAAAAAAGTAATAATAGAGCAAACATTGTGTAAAATGAGGAAATTGCTAGCAACGAGCAACTTCTTCATTTCGCTATGTTTTCTGCTCTGAAAGTTACAAATATCTAAAATTTCATCAAATTCTGTAGTCTGCAACACATTTCAATTTGGACCAGTCTAAAATGTTGCCGTGTGGTAATGGTAGCTATTAAAATCGTCGTCTTCATTCTCTTTCACCAACCTATAAGTTTAAGTCTAGTAATGGGTGAAGCATTTCTATAAAAAAAAATGGAGACTTTTTCTGCTTTTTGAATTTAGCATACTTCGACTGATTCTAGAGAGACTGTGCCATGATATCAAAAGAAGGACCCGGGTTGACAAGACGTAATTTTGATGAAAGACAATTTGATTTGATAAAAAGTGGTAATTGTGAGCTCTGTATCCCCGGATGGCTATTCTTTATTCGATTTCTTCCACACAATTTCGCTCCTAATATTCCTCTTGG
The DNA here is from genome assembly GCA_946902895.1 of Fragum fragum. Classification (NCBI taxonomy): domain Eukaryota; kingdom Metazoa; phylum Mollusca; class Bivalvia; order Cardiida; family Cardiidae; genus Fragum; species Fragum fragum. The sequence goes on from OX336365.1 coordinate 54,329,076, forward strand.
ACACTTTCGTCCTACAATGAGACACACAAACTTGGTGGCGTTTATTTGCCAACCCATTCCCACTCAATTCCGCTTTTAACGCCACCAAAGAAATAAACTTTAGAAAAAAATTGCTGAAAACTAAGAAGTTGCAGACAACAATTAAAAGTGAGTGCAGTTTGTAAAGTAACCAACCTACATGGTTAAAAATAATATGGGAAAAGAAGAAATTGCGTGTGACAAGCAATTTCTTCTTTTCCCACACTTTTTTCTCACATATAAAATCCCAGTGACGTAAAAATCAGGGATTGAAAAGGAAAGGGTTAACGATGTCGCATATCCCTACTTCCTCGAACCTTTTCGAATGAAATTATCGACTTGGTTATCATTCACAATATGTGATTAGACAGTTGATTGGCTATACGAGATCGATACATTGATAACTTATCACTCCAATCAATGATCGATTCTGTTGTGCTACTACAAGCAATTTCTTCTTTTCCACAATATTTTCTACCACATAGGATGGTTTCATTTCAAATTGCATTGAATTTTCATTGTTGTCTGCAAAGTCTTTCGACTTGGACCAGTCTAAAATTTTAAAAAACAGGAAAAGGGTTAAGACATTGGACATTCGTTTCAAAACATTGGGATAAAATGAGTTAACTTTCAGCAACTAAATGGTTCCGACAGGAAAATCTTTATACTGTTCTACTTATAAAAGGTTATAAATGCGTATTAAAAGAATGAATTATAAATCACAATTCACAGAAAAAATATTATCGAACGGGACAAATAATAGTTACATATGATTTTCGATTAAGAAAGTTATACATAGAAAAAGTTGTGATAAAATGAGAAACTGTGTAATTCCTCTTTGTCTCCTCATAATACTTTTACCATAACGCTGTTGGGTGTGCAAGATATCGTAACTACAGTTTTATGCAAGATATACGGAATATAATTTTCATTTCATGTACATTTGGAAATGTGGTCTTCAACCTTTTTCAACCTGGACCAATCTAAAATTTTGGTGTCTTGGAATGGGTTTAAAAAACACACATGCTCATACCAAAATCGTATAATTGATCATTTTACGCCGTTGTATTATTTGCGGAATTTTAATGGTAATGTTATCCCGAAGATTTGAAATGTGCCAATCTTAACCCTTGTCATGCTGTATAAATTACTTTACTAAATTGCTGTAAAATCAAAGGGCTGAAATCTCTGATAGAACTTGTTCAAATATCAATGTTTCTTTTAGAAATCAATTTCAACAACTCTGGTGGGAAAATTACTAGCAGGAGGTGTAGACCAAGATCAGACTGCACTTATGTGCAGGCTGATCTTGGTCAACATCTACTGCCCATACCGGAATATTCCGGGTTCAGCATGACAAGGGTTAAATTTCTTGTTACAAACAATTTCTCCTCCTACATCAATATTTTTTGGTTTGTGGAGAACAGAATCATATTAACCCGCGTAAGATTTCAAAAAGCTTCGCAACCCAACAATATCTATCACACTAAATTTGTTGTACTATTTTTCATCTTTTCCTTTTGTAAAATTTTACATAGGAATACGTCAATAGAACTCATCTTACGGTATTGAAAGAACATCAAACCTAACACCTGTGTATATGCTGAAGAAGACTTGTTTGTGGAGAATTCTAAGACAAATGAAAAAAAGTTTTAGACATTTTGGTTTTTTTAACCCATTCACACACGTGAAAATTTTAGCCTGATCAAGACTGAAATAAAGTGCAGACGAAAAAATCTTATTATTAAACTTGGTTAGAAAACAAAGTAGAAAAATAAGAAATTGCTTGTTAACGAGCATTTTTTCATTTTTCCAAATCTTTTTTCTTGAGCGTATAAAAAAAGGGATGGCGTGGGAATGGGTTAATCTGAAGTAGATAAGGACCGGGTCAAAAACGACAAAAATGTATCACTTCATCGAATTTATTTATTTAGAAAAATAGGTATATTATAAATGGAATATTTTGATACGATAACTATACAACATCTTGTATTTGCTTCCCGTTTGGGAGGAAAAAAGACCTTCGACCTCGTGAAATATCAAAATTTTCATCCGAAGCTCAACGCAAATACAAGTTGTTGTATGGCTATCGTAAAATAATATTCCCTATATAAGCCCGATATGCATTTAGAAGGCGTAAAGGCGGGAAAATCAAGAGCCCCCGTGGAGAATATCGAGACATTAAAACAATGGCAATTTAGGCGATTTGAACAATTTTAACTTATCTCTTTGATACGAAGGTACGAAGAGGCCGGATAATCCGGGTAGATTACCCACATATTGGAAAGTGACACTAAATAAACAGACAGGACGATCGCTGTTTCTGTAACTAATATGTTTATCAAAAAGATTACCCCTTTCCCTCACACCTATTTACCTCCCTTTATCAAATATTAAAATACGCATATAAAAACAAATTTAGATATTATTAGAAATATTCTTGTAGGCGCGATACAAATTTCGTTAGTTATTTAATTTCATGTTTAAAGCATATAAATGTAGAAGAAGAATTAAAGCTTTCAAAGGAATTGAGTTTTTACGTTAGTTGGGTTGAAATCATATGTCTGGGAAACCCCATGGTAAGGGATTTATCATTGTGTACGCGTGAATATGGGTAGATAAGCCGTAGATATATGATAAAATGGTTACCATAGATATGTGAAAAACGCTGATTGTTGTTTAGTAATTCAGATATCAGAGTCATTATGACTTTTGTCGACTATTATTGACGATTTTGTGTAAAACCGGTGACAGCTCTAAAACAGCGATAAGAACATTGCATCTGAATATCGGGTTTTCTATATTTCTATTTTTCAATTGTATTTTTCTTTTTGAGATTTATTTTTATAATTTTCATTTCTATACAAATTACTTTTCGATTGGCGAAATGGGAAAATAAATGCCTATACGAACAGTATATCATAGTTTCATCATGCGGGGATCAGATAATTTCTGCGGAAAAGGTGGTTTCTGGATTCATTAAATCAAATGACAGTTCAACTTGTATTAAGCGACCACCCAGTGGGTGACCAAATTGTGGCCGTTAAATTATGGGCGCTTGGTACACTTTTTTTGATATATATGAGGAATAGTTTCGAATGAATACATCATTATTGTAGGATTCTCTCTTAATACCACGTTGATGGATCTCATTAGAATCGTCTCATTGAGACGATTCTGATAAGATACTACAAAAACATAGAATATATTTGATTTTTGTTGTTGTTGTTTGTTTGTTTGTTTTCTTTTTGACAGAAAAAGTTCAAATGAGAAAATACTCATTTAGACGATTCTAATGAGATAAAACAACATAGAATATATTTGATAATGTTGTAGTTGTTTGTTTGTTTGTTTGATTTTTTGTTTGTTTTCTTTTTGACAGAAAATGTCTAAATATGAAAACACTTTGTTTTATTGAAAGGGAAATTTGATACTGGTCGCTTAATGAAGTGGTCGCTTGAGCAAGGTAACTGTAATAAGACGAGTGAGTTTCGAGTTGGACCCCCGTCTGATCCGCGCAATGTAATTTAGTTGTGGGGGTCAATTTTGTTTTTACGCGTTAACATTTCACACTTCATCTAGCTCTTTCCCAGTTGCGTTTTTAATTGACACTAATTGGCCCTTTATCATAGTTGACTTTATTAAACTAAGAGACTTATTATAGACGCGTTTCACGTTTAATTTCAACACGAAAGTTGTTGATATTCGCCAGGTCTGTTAGATCAGGTATATATTGAAATCTAGACAAAACGACGTACTTTAAAAACGTGTTAATAATAAGGTACATGCGAAATTCTACAACTGTGTGCGAGACCCGTAATTTGATGAATGGGCATTTGCCTACTTGACCCTGGGTGAGACATACATTGAATACCTTCCTTGTTTCTAGTTTTGATGATATTCGAGGGTTTTGTATTTCATGAAGTTGAATTTTGACGGATCGCCTCTTCCAATAAAAATCAATTGACCGTTTACACCTGAATTGCATTGTTGAACTCCGACTTTAATTTAAAACATTTTCTTTTGGGGACGACTTTACCAATTACCCGCCGACACAATTTTAGATTGGTCAAAATTAAAAGAAGTTGTCGATGACATTTCAAAGTCAGCTAAAATTTAAGATATCGATGGCTTAGAGAAAAAACATAGTATGGCTCTATACAATGTATAGAGCCATACTATGTTTTTGCTCTAAGCCATCGATATGTGTCACATACGGTGGAAAAAGCTGTGAGTATAGGGGAAATTGCTTTCTTCAAACAATATTTCCTTTTCTGGCATTTTTTCCATAAAAGGTATTTCTTTAAGTCCCCAAAAATGGCACTGGGTGGAATTGAGCTAAACGTCGTAATTACAGTTATTTAAGCTATAATTATGGCGATTAGCTCGGCCACGAATAGTTTGCTTTTTGTCATTTATGACCCTGGTCATATATGGAACAAAATATTGTCGTTTATAACCTCAGCCAAACTATCTTATAGGAGGTCAGTGGGCGTGGCAAGCGATCTGTCAATATAAATACTTTGTTACATTTTATGTTGAGTTGAGTTTTTTGTATTCAGCGGTCACTCAAGGGGAGCCCCTAGGATTATGTTGGCGCAACTCATTAGAATCGCCTCGTTGCAACGGTTCTAATGAGATCCACCAAAATAGGAATTAGTTTTGATCTTTTTAGCAAAAAAGTTTAACTGTGAAGATCTTTTGTATTTGAAATGGGATTTTGGTGCTGTTCTCGTAATGAAGGTGGTCGTTCAGTAGATGTGGACGCTTGAGAAAGATTGACTGTGTATGTCTTAGTCATGATTCAATCGAGATCAAGAATCTGATTGAAATACTGCTTTTGTTATTACGGCTTCTATATGTCGCATAACCATCTTAAACACTTCACATCAAATTCTACAAATTTAAGAGTTTTAAAATCAGTTCCGGTTCGAATAAATGAATGATATGATTGATCTATCGGTATTTATAATGACAGAGGCGATCCGTCAGTTTTCAGGGAGTACATGTATGGTCAAAGCTACTATCGTTTTGGGTGAATGATTATAGACACAACAGAAACTCTAGCAAAAAGTAAATTTTAATTTTTCAACAAGAAATATTTGTTTTGAAATTACACAAATTAATATAATTATCATTTAGATAGTTCTAGTGTATACAGAAACCTGGAAAACGATTATCCATCACTAGACGTCATACGATGGACTGGCTTACGGTTTTTCTAACCCATTTTCGCTCATCCCGCTTTTTGATACCCTGAAGAAACACGGTTATGGAAAACTTTTAAGGGAAAGGAGAAATTATTTACAAGTTTTAGTACACTTTACAATGTTGTCTGTAGCTTCTTTCACTCAATTTCGACCAGTCTTTATTTTTGTACTCTGTAAAGGGGTTAATTCATTGTGCTGGGTTTTAATGAATGAATGAAAATGAACGAATGAACGAACGAACGAACGAATGAATGAATTAATTAATTAATTAATTAATTAATTAATTAATGGGAGTTTTTGACCCATCGAAAGCTGAGGTCATTTAGCGCGCTTAAAACGAAAAAAAAATTCTTCTTTAAATGTTTTAGTTTTAATTTCCCTTATAGAAATCTATTTCGTAGAACAAGTAGGGTAAGGTGCATAAAGCATTAAACATTCTCAAGTCATTTATATGTGATATTATTACCCCCTCGAAAAAAGGTCGGGACGGGGTATGGTAATAGTGCATGTCCGTTCCTCATTCGGCCCATCCCTCCGTCACAAACTAATCTTTGCACAAAGTAGTTAACAATTTGAAATTCCGTGTGCACAATAACCATAATCCTGGTTTGCCTAGTGTTTAAGTTACAAATATTCTCTTTATTGTGTGGGGTTGATGGAGTTTTTACTTGTTGTTGGTGGTGGTTGTTGGTTGTTGTTGTTGTTTTTAGACTGAAATTGTGTTTGTAAAACATCTCAGAAAGTATTGTAGCGGTCAACTTGAACCTTCATGAGTGGCTAGATCTCACCAAAGAGAACTTTCCTTCATAAGGACTGTAAACCCTGGCTTGTTTGATATTTGAGCTTTTTTTTAGACTTACATTATGTCTGAAATATAGTAGCTATGAAAATGAAGCTTCATTGATGGATAGATCTTATTAGGGAGAAGTCCACAAGCATAAGAACTGCTTCTCTTGCTTTCAAATCTTTTTAGTTGTTTCCCTTTGTTGATTTTACGCTTATTATATCATGTCTAATTCAGGTCTCTGAGAATCTAGTAGCTTTAGAGCTCATGGTTAGATAAATCTAAAATTACAAAAAGCACAGTGCGCAAGAAACAAGATTCCGGCTTCCCTTTCCACCGTCTTTCTTATAGATGAATAGATGACGTTTACGAGAAAAATTGTGAACTAGCTGGGTTGCTTGATTCTTAGTTTGATTCCATCATTTTAAAAGAAGTTTAACCCATTCCTACACAATAACGCTCTTAGACGCACCAAAGAAAAAAAACTTAAGAAAACATTGTTGAATATAAAGAAATTGCTTATTACTAGATTTTTTTCAGTATCCACGATGTTCCTACCTATAAAGACAAAACAAAAATAATTTTGCAATTTTATCAACTTAAACTGTCGTCTGCAACATCTTTGAATTTGGACCAGTCTAACATTTTGTAATCTGGTAATTGTTTAAGAGTGTTGTTGTTCCATATTGACCATTTTTGGGGTCAATTCCACACCGGAATTACTTCCGGGTGGTTGTACCCTGAAGTAGTCCATTAAGAAAATTTAATCTCCTCCATTTGTCATGCTGTTTTAACGTTTAAAACAATAGCAAGTTGCTTGATGTAAGGTTCTTCAGAGTGAGAGATCACTGCTGCATGTCATGCATGTGATTCAAAGAATATATCTGGGAACTATTTCTTTGTAGAAACTAACATTTGAAGGTGGTACCCTACAAGGATTTCACTTCCGAGTATAAAGAATTTAATGGGTTGATGTGCAGAATGAAGATTTGAGAAAAATTATATTCCTTATGATACCATTTTCCTGGCCGGTAATTCAAGACCAAAGACTGCTCTTCAAGACGGTCTAAGATTTGAGGTCTAACGTTATTTTTTGGAGGAACTACAGATAGCGAAAATATGCCCTTTTTACTCTTTATTTAATGAGGCAAAAACGGTCAGGAGTGTTACCTTTTAAGAGCTTCCTCCTTCCATTATCGAGCAAGTTCTTTCTTTATCTATTATGGGTCAACTCCACTCCGGTTTAACTTCCGGGTGGTTGTACTTCATTCCGGAATTACTTCCGGGTGGTTGTACCCTTAAGTATTCCATTTAGAAAAATTAATCTCCTCCATTTGTCATGCTGTTTTAACATTTAAACAAAAGCAAGTTGCTTGATATTAGGTTCTGCAGAGTGAGAGATCACTGCTTCATGTCATGCATGTGATTCAAAGAATTTATCTGGGAACTATTTCTTTGTAGAAACTGACATTTGAAGGTGGTACCCTACAAGACTTCACTTCCGAGCATAAAGAATTTAATGGGTTGATGTGCAGAATGAAGATTTGTGAACATTTTTATCCCTAATGATACCATTTTCCTGGCCTGTAATTCAAGACCAAAGACGGACTAAGATTTGAGGCCCAACGAAACTTTTGGAAGGAACTACAGATTGCGAAAATGTGCCCTGTTTGCTCTTTATTTAATGAGGCAAAAACCGGACAGGAGTGTAACCTTATCGGACAATTTGGTGGAGCGTAGCCATGTCTCATGGCTTTTGTTAATTCTTATAAGAAAGCGTGTACTATCACATAAGAATAAGTCTTTCTGATATAAACTTGCATTGAAAATATTTTAATTTCTTTTTTGTTTGTTTGACTCGGGTTTAACGCCGCTTTTAACAATATCTAAGTCATATCGCGGTGGCTGGAGCACCTAACAATGGATTTCTGGTATATCTCGCACCAGTTCTACCATTACATCCTTTTCTAGCCTCCAGCTACTATTCCACTTAGATTTACTATTATCTACCCAATGGCGAGAGACAAATGTCAGAAAGGATATGTGCCGCCGCCGTGGATCGAACCCATAACACCCCATGGTTGAAGATTGGTAGTCTGATGCGCTATGACGGCGGCGCATTTAAGATAAAACGGGGTATAAATCTAAAATAAAACTGGCAGGATTTGTGATTGTTGTTCTTTGCAGATTTCTGGTAAAATCTATTCCTATTAACCCATTCTCAAACAATACGGCGCAGTTTTGTACACTCCGAGAAAAAAGCTATTGAATACATTGTGGAAAATGAAGAAATGGCCTGTTATGTATTCATTATTCACAATATTTTCTACTCCAAAAGACAGAGATTTTTAGAATTTCTTTAACAAATATGATGTCTGCAACTTATATGAATTTCGACCAGTCTAAATTTTTATCGTCTGGTAATGGCCTCAGGGTCATTGAAACCTTTTCTCACTTGAATAATGCTGCAGTCGCCTCGGTTTTGGTCGCCCTTGGACGTATGTATGTATGTATGTATGTATGTATGTATGTATGTATGTATGTATGTATGTATGTATGTATGTATGTATGTATGTATGTATGTATGTATGTATGTATGTATGTATGTATGTATGTATGTATGTATGTATGTATGTATGTATGTATGTATGTATGTATGAACGTATGTATGTACGTATGTATCTATGTATGTATCTATGTATGTATCTATGTATGTAAAGTACTTGTGTAAATACTAATGAAATTTAAAATACATGTATCTGGTCGATTTCTTCGAATTACTACAGCTTGGACGTCCTTGGCCCCTACAGGGTGATCCGGCTGTCACTTATTAGTATACACCTACTTCAAACCAACATCATATCTGACAGACTTTGGCTTTCTCTTGGCATCCGTTAACATTCTTATACTTATGTACTGTTCAGATTTGATCTGATATTGTCGTAATTGACAATCACTGCATGGCCCTTCTCAATGACTCCCTTGGCCTCGCCCATCAACTCCGACAGGAATTTCCTCTTCGATTTTTAACAGCATTATTTTAGAAAAATTATGGCCAGCAGCATGTAACAAAAAAGTAAAATTGTTGGGTGGCGACCTAATAGTCATAACTACAGTTTGAATAAACTGTAGTTACGACGTTTAAGTCGCCAAACCAACATAAAAGATTAACAAAAAAGGCGACAAATCTCTTGGTTTAAAGCTCAGGTCTGGGCTAAATAAATGGTTTGATTGGTCTGTTGATTCCTTGATTGACACACGCGATTGGTCAATAAAATCATACCAGTATTAAAAAAGATATGACTTGTCGATCCTCTCTCACATTTTCTTATTTCTATTTTAAGATAAGTACCTAACATTGTACAAAACAATGATTGAATGGGGTTTAAGCCACTTTTAAACAGTATTTCAGGCATATTGCGGCGGCTGCAGCACCTTAAAATGGATTCCTGGTATTTCTCACACCAGTATAACCATTACATCCTTTCCTAGCCCCCAGCTGTCATCTCACTTAGGTTTATGATTAATCATCCATTGGTGAGAGACAAATGTCGGCAAGAATATGTGCCACCGCCGGGGATTGAACCCATGACCCATTATTGAAGATTCGAAGTCAGACGCGCTACCGACTGCGCTTTGACGGCGGCTCTTGGAGAATAAAAATAACGTTATGTAGTAATGTTATTTGTAGTAATTAATGAAAAAAATTGTGTGTGTGTGTGTTTGTGCAATTCCCTTTTCTCAGGGATATCAATTATCCCATGTCCTTTATCATTGATAGTAGCTTAACCCATTACCTTACATAATAAAAAATTGATAGAAGTTGTAGACGACAATTCCAAGATGGCGTAAATTTAGGATATACTTTGGGGTAGAAAACATAGTTGATAATGAAGAAATAGATTGTAACAAGCTTGTTTTTTGAGAGGCGTCAAAAACCGTCATTGTGTGGGAATGGGTTAAAAGTGATAAGCTGTCGACAACATTTCAAACCTGAAGATGAACAAGGTGCAATAATTCCACTCTTAAGTATTCATTAAGTATTTGGATTTTGTTATTTTTGTGTATGTGTTCCCGCGCGCGCGTGCGTGCGTGCATGCCTGTGTGTGTGTGTGTGTTCTTTGTATTTCTTCTCAGTGAAATATTCCTTGAAAATTTCTTGTTAGCTGGTAAACATTTCAGTAGATACCCTCTGGATAATTGTAATATTATAAATTATAGAGGGACAATAATTCCGAATCTAAACATTCTAGTGTGGCGCAACTTTTTCGTGAGATCTATCCACTAACGAAATTTCATATGACAGCTAATGTAAGTTTGAACATATGGGTTAGATACAATTTAAATATGGAAAGTAGCAAGACCAATTAGTGAACAGCGAATCAAGTTTTTTTGTTCTCTATTGTTTATTTGTCCATTTATTTTTTCATTATAACAGCAAACCTTTTCAGTTATCAATACAGCAAAGACAAATGTCAACTTTTATGTCAAGCAGATTTCAAAAGAAAAGTTATGGTCTGGAAAAAAAACTTGTAGAAAATGAAGAAATTACTTGTTCCAAGCAGTATCTTTATTGTACACAATATTCTCCATTTTTTCTTTTCTTGAGAGCGTCAAAATGCCATTGTGTGGGAATGGGTTAAAGGGTAAAACAAGATAGGGCTCACTCCAGTTTGTGAATATATTGAATATAGGTTCTACAGTAGTTGAAGACAGTGTATCCATAATGATTTTATCATATTCACGTGTCTAATCTTTTCGAAAGATGAAATAAAGAAAATATCTATTCATATTCACTAAAGATAATGTCAGGGACTACATATAACCACGGCTTTTCAGTTTGTTTTTTTTTTTTTTGTTTTTTTTTTTTTTTTCAAAATCTTCTTTCAGACTAAAAGTTTTGGTTCAAGAGAAAGGAAAAACGTATTTTGTTAATGTAAATTTGAATTCCAGCGTTTGAATATGGACAAAGCATGTAAAACATGTTTTTTTTTAAATAGACATTAGTTCTTAACCGTGTTTAAACTTCAAAGTCAGTCTCTAGATCTCGGTCGATTTTACGGTCTTTAGGCAAAGACATTAGAACTGGATGCGACAGATTTCATCTACTAATTCCTCCAAAACAAACAGCTTAAACTGGCATAAAAATTCGCCGAGTCGCTTAAAAGGCGTCCTCCACTTTCTTGTTCTAACCAATGTTTACTGGTATCTGAATCCGTAAAAGCAAATACAAAACATTAGACAGATGATAATCAGTCTTTTGATAAACAGGAATTCTAAATTAAGAAAAGAAAAGGCGAAAATAAATCTATAAATCGGTAACTTCTAGACTCCAAAATTTTAGTTTGTGAAAGACATTTCAAAAAATAAAAGCCAGCTTTTTGTATGATTCGGCCAAATGCCATTTGTATGCAGAGTCGGCTTAGTCCAGCACTTCAGCTTCGAGTATTCGTTCCTCCTTCTCAAACGAACACTTGTGTCGAGGTTTTTGTTCATGAAGAAATAATTTGCATAACAAACGCGCCTAAAGTATCTGTCCTTGTAGCACTCCCTAAGCGGAAGATTTGTATATCATCGGAAACAATCGCTGATCATTTTTCAACTTTGTAAGTTTGTAATCCTCTACCAAAGATTCTGTCGAAATAGTATAATGATTGACATGAAGGGACAGACGAAAGATTCTTCGTCAGTTAATTAATACAGCCCGACAAGTTCCTGGCTGAGGTCAGTTCTGCCTCTTCAATACGATAGAATAAACCGATATGCAAACTTCCATGAAAAACAAATCAACTGTAAAATACAGCTTGTCTGATATGACTTTCTATACGAGGGAGGTCAACAGTTAAGTATCTAATGATTCTAATATCATATTTGTTTGTTTATTTATTTATCTACTTTTTATGTTTATTTTAATTTTTTATTTATTTATCTATTTATTTATTTTTTTTTGTTTTGTTTTTTTGTTTTTTTGTAAAACGAAATCTTTTTTTTAAGCAGATACCAATTTGATTCATACCTCTTAAGCATGTCCGAAATCAGCAATGCTTACGAAATCCGCTTTCAAAAGTATTTTTATGAATGAGACTTTTGGCGCATTTATTCCATTCAACTTACTATTATGAAAAGCGTATATTTGTATAAATTTTTTGAATAGGGGAAAGACGTGGTCAAAATGATGTAGAACACGATAAAAACGGCGCCATTTTGCCCGCTCCACCGGCAAATTTCAAACTTCATCAACATATATATTCTAGATACGTTCTTTTCCAGTCTAGCCACCTTTCCTGTCATATGCGCTATTGTTCTAAGTTTTCACATCATTTCTATGAATACTTTCAACCAAGAAATCTTGGGTGTTTAAATGGGCTGGAATGAAAAAATATCGGCTAAATGGAGTCCATTTATATACCATATGAACAGAGAGATTTTGACTAAGAAATATAGCGGTAAATATGATACGACGTGCTTAATACCCATCTAAAATGTTCGTCATTTCGAAAATATTCACGAAGTGTACTCTAAAAAAAAGCGAATTAAAAGGGAAAAGTCGGGTATCAATAGAAACCTTAGACAGTAGCACATATGATAGGATAGTTAGCTGGGCTGAAAAAACTACGTAGTTTGAATACACGGCTTGTTCAAGTTTGAAGCGGTCAAAATGACGCCATTTTTTCGTGTTAAATATCAATGTCGGTCACGTGATTCCACTCTTTCTCTTCTGGTTTTCGGGTTAACTTCAATTAATTTTCAAATTCGGTTACATTTTAGGATTCACTATAAAATCTTTAATTCACTTCATGTTTATCATAATTATTTTCCTCCAAATATAACCTTCTGGTACAGGTGTATTCTTTATTTCTACAATAGTGAAAAATACGAAAAAGTTAATACAGGACTTCTTTTGATTTAATAGGCAAATTTCTCCGCTGAAATTGTTTTAACTCCATAGTAAATAGGTTTTACAGTCGCCACATTAAAAAGTAATGAGGTTGTATATAAGCGGTATAGGATCATAATTCCGTTATATTTTATTCCCCCACTGTCCGTGCGCTGTCTTAACTGGGCTTAGAGATTCTCGTAAATCAGCTGTGTCGGGACCCAACCTGATGCTGCGCGGAGGATTATTCACGGTGGGGGAGATGTGCGATTCATTAGACGAGAAAAGTTTATCACGAGCATTTTATTTGAGTCGAAAGCTGTTGATTTTTTGTAGTTTCGTTTTTTACTTTTCAATAAAATATTTGAAGTTCTTTATCTGTGTTTCATTTGGAAATTCTCAGTTGCGTTTGTAGTAATTCACAAACTATCCGTGTAATAGCTGAAACGTTACTTATTTACAATTTGATAACAACGTTGCAGGTGATCATCTGACAATCCCAGGCGACTGAGTTACAAATTCAAAAAAACTATGTCCTAAGAAAACAAGAAAGACTATGTTGGTTCCGAATTACAGTCAATCTTGTATTAGGCCACCACTTAAGGGACGACCAATTGTAGTCGCTTAGAGGAATGGTCGTTTAATACGTTTTTCTTTTTTTGCCAAAGATATGAACGATTGGTTCGATTACATACACAAACTATACGGAATTCTCGCTAAATACTTTGTTATTGTAACTCATTAGATTTGTTTGAATGGGGTTTTACGCCGCTTTCAACAATCTTTCAGTTATATCGCGGCGGCTGGAGCATCTAACAATGGAATCCTGGTATTTCTCACACCAGTACTACCATTACATCCCTTCCTAGCCTCCAGCTGCTATCCCACATAGGTCTACGATTATTGACCAATTGGTGAGAGACAAATAGTCGGTAAGGATGAGTGCCGCCGTCGGGGATCGAACCCGGGACCTCTAGATTGACAGTCCGACGCGCTACCAACTGCGCTATGACGGCGGCTGTAACTCATTAGAATCGTCTCATCGAGACGATTCAAATGAGTTCAAATAACATAGGATTTTGCAACGAAAATAAGTTTTTTCACTTACTTAGAGATTTTGCTTTCTAAATGGGGATTCCAATAATGGTCTTTTAATGAAAGTGGTCTTTTAATAGACGTGGTCGCTCGACACTGACATCTTATACATGTATGTATAATACCTATTTGGTCGTCAAAAATAATTGTTGACTGATTACTCCAGGAAAACATTCTATAAAACCATCAAATATCTTCCATTTTACGTGATGCTTAATATGAGAAAATTAAAATCAAAGTAAGTTTGCATTTCACCTAGTCGAGGTGTCTATTTGTCCTTCTTGAAATGAGTCTCGTTTCTAGGTTTCAGTCTATCCTTCAACTGTTTATTGTACTTATACACAAGGGTTTAAATGATTTAAATCTGTGAAAAAACACTGACCTCTACTTAAACGTTATGCATGTAAATGTAACTTAATTGAAACTGGCCTTTGACCTGCTGCGAAATCCCCTCTATAAAATCCATGTTAATGTTTATAACGGTGGGAAAAGAGAAGTGCTTACTCTTAAATGTCCAGGGTGTAGACCAGATCCAACTTTACAAATTGAAAATTGGTCGTTGTTGGGCAAAAAGAAATTAGACATTAACTTAGTTTACCGTAGACACAGGAGAATAAAGGAATTATTTCAATTTCGGTTTTGTTTCTATCTATCTCTCAGCCTGTCGGTCTCTCTCTCATTCTCTCTACTTCTTTCTCTCTCCCCGTCTCTCTCCCCGTCTCTCTCTCTCTCTCTCCTCTCTCTCTCCCTCTCTCTCTCTCTCTCTCTCTCTCTCTCTCTCTTCCTCTCTGTATCTAATAACGTTTGTATTTCTCTGTCTCTTTCTTTGTCTGTCCGTCTACTTGTCTCTCCTTTCTCTCTCTTTCTGTCTCAGTCTCTTTATCATTGATCTATCTATCTATCTATCTATCTATCTATCTATCTATCTATCTATCTATCTATCTATCTTTCTTTCTATCTATCTATCTATCTATCTATCTATCTATCTATCTATCTATCTATCTATCTATCTGTCTACCTATCTACCTATCTATCTATATATCTATCTATCTATCTAGCTAGCTAGCTAGCTATCTTATCTTGAAAATTAATAACTTTTCCATATGCATGAACAAATATCGATTTCCAAGACCAAGGCATTTCTAGTATTTCCAGCTAACGTTAGTGTTTGGAGGTAAATAAGAACATACTCAACGGGTAGTTTTAATTGAAATTTGCTTTTATTGGACAGAAATCTTTCAGACATTTTACAAGTCTGAAAGGTCACGATTTGTTAGTATTGACGGAAATATCCAGATAATTTGATTGTTTAATATGTCTTTCAAAAATTGGTTGGCAGAAAAAATATATTCATATTTTAACGAACAAAATTTTGAGCACGCAGTCATTTTGTATGCCTGCGCACAAAATTGTCCCACAAAAAATGTATAGAAATTGTATGGTTCGATTCCCGACGTCGGCACTCATCCTTTCCGACTATTTGTCTCTCACCAATGGGTCGATAATCGTAGACCTATGTGGGATAGCAGCTGGAGGCTAGGAAAGGATGTAATGGTAGTGCTGGTGTGAGAAATACCAGGATTCCATTGTTAGGTGCTCCAGCCGCCGCGATATAACTGAAAGATTGTTGAAAGCGGCGTAAAACCCCATTCAAACAAACAAATAGAAATTGTATGACAATCGCCCTTTTTCGCTCAATGTCATTAAATTATGAGAAATGTAGATTTTTTTTTGTGTGTGTTTTTGTGTGTGTGTGGAGGTATGAAACGAAAAACCTAATCACACTAATGTATGAATCCGCTTCGCGTATTCATACAATGTGATTAGACTTTTCGCTTCATACCCCCATAAAGAACAAAAAATATTCTCTTCATCTCTTAAATGCCTTCACTGCGCTCAAAACTGGCCACAAGCCGTTATTTTATAGGATACAGGTTGTTGATCTACGATATAATATTTCTCACATTAATTGGTAGGTGGTAATAGGCAAAACTACCGAATCGTTTTAGAGAAGAGCACTTAATTTGCTAGATTAGTGTCAAGTTCTTAGCCATAAGAGCACTGGTCATTAGTTTATAATGTAACGCCTCTAATATCACCTAAAAAGATCGGATAGCAAAAGGGTTTGTGTTTCTGAAGAATCTTATATAGGATATCGCTGGCCCCTCCAACCGAACAGAAAGTACCACTCAGATTTTAACAGCGTTATTATGCCTAACTTTTGGTTAATAGCAGGCAAAAAAATGAAAAAGGTTGATTGGCGATTTAGAGACGTCTTAGTCGCAAAACAAACAAAATTGCTTCACAGAAATATAGCCCAATGTCGGTATTCGACGTTAAATTCCGGTATAAATGAATGATTTGCTTGGTCGATAGATTCTTCGATTGACAGCCGCTAACTTGTTGGCAAGTTGGTGGTTTGGCTGATAGGTACCGGATTTCTATGTATTTTTGTCGTTGTCTGTTCGTCTCTCCGTTCGTCCGGTTTGTCTGGAGTATTTCTCTTACGTTTATGGATTGTTTGAAAACTATTTTTCGCAGTTTTTCTCCAATCTTATTATAGGTGTGCCATTTGAAGTTCTTGTATTGACCAGGAAGTACATACCAGGTCACGACTGACCTACATAAATAAGGAAGTACATAAATAAACGAAGTCTGACCTGGAGTTTTAAAACTCAAAGCAGCAAAAACCTCTTTTCAAATAAAAGTTGAAGCACATTCTTATAGGAATAGATACGAGGTTGGACTTCATACTTTTTAAGGCTTACACATTAAGTTACACGGGCGCACCTAAATTACCAAAAGACCAGTTGTAATGCAACTAAGTTTTGAAAGATTTATCGTTAGAAATCGAACTCTGATGGAATTGTAAATGTTTATATTTTGTGAAGTTCCTAAGCCATTGTTGCAACCTACCCAGTTAGGGGTTGGTTTTGTTGTTGCTGTTGGAAACAAATTAGTCATTTTAATTGTATTTGTATTGTCACTCCCTATTGTGTTGTAAATTGCATGTTTATTGTGTTATGGATCGGCGGCCTAAATACGAAAATAATGTTCTGTTCTGTAGCCCCGGCGATGCAATTTTAGACTGACGCACATTGAAAGAGTGTGAAGATTAATTTAAATTAA
Source organism: Fragum fragum (assembly GCA_946902895.1). Taxonomy (NCBI): domain Eukaryota; kingdom Metazoa; phylum Mollusca; class Bivalvia; order Cardiida; family Cardiidae; genus Fragum; species Fragum fragum. Next base: position 54,346,189 of record OX336365.1, read on the forward strand.
ATGGGGAAAATAACATCTTTAGATCGCATACAGACTGTTCTCAAGATTTTTTTTCAAGAAACACACTGTTAATGTCATTATATATCATAGCGCGTTATGAAACGTGTATATTGTTTTAATTTTTATTACAACTTTAAAATCCATTTCTGTCTAGGAGTGTATTACAATTCGTTAATCATTAAACCTGATTAAAATCGCGTTAAGCGTATTATTAACGTTCTGATTTTAATATTGAAAAGCAGGGGTTCTTGATATAAATAAAACTTTAATGAATGCACGTGCAGTAAATTGGAATGAAAACGAAAGCTGCTTAAGTGATCAACTTTTTGTGTCAAATGAGTCAGTACATGGCATGTTAAATGATTTCATGAGTAGAGACTCAGATTAGATTGAAGCAATGACTATCGGCTTTTCCGCTTTAAAATTTCCTCTTTCCACATCGGAAGCGTGATATTGGTTTTGTCAGGGCAGACTGAACAAGTCCAAAGCTTGAATACCATTCTTAAACGTTAGTAAATTATTTCATAATTAAAGCCTTGAATCTATTGGTGCTACCATAATATAGTTGGTAGCGCGTCGGACTCTCAGTCATGAGGTCCCAGGGACAAACCCTGGTCGCGGCATATATCCTTTTCGACATTTGTCTCATACTCATTGGTGGACAATCTTACAACATTGTGTAAGTGAGCAGCTGTAGGCTCCGAAAGGGTATTTTGGTAGTACTGGTGCGATAAATACCAGGAACACTTGCTTAGGTACTCCAGCCGCCGCGATATGACTGAAAAACTGTTAATGGTTGCATTAAACCCCATTTAATCAATAGACCAATCTTTTTTCCCTTTATTTCTCTTTGACCGAAACTTACCAGATGATATTTTAAACATGGGACTTCCAACATACGTCTTCGGTTATTTTCTCGGTCTTATATATCTTAGGTAAGACAAGACTTTATCAAGACTTGTATTAATCGGCCACACAAGGGACCGAACAAAATGGTCGTGACTAAGTGAATGGTCACTTAATACAACTCATTGTAACCAATACGAAAAATCAATCTGAATGCATACATAATTGTCACATAATCCAACATTGGATTTAGAAACATTCATTTCTGTACAGAAAGTTAACCCATTTTTTACGAGGGGAATTTGATAATGGTTGTTTGATAAAAGTGGGTGCTTAACCCGTTCCCACTCAACAAAATTCTAGACTGGTCCAAATTAAAACAACACGCAGACGACAATTTCAAGTTGATTGATTTTTTTCTTGTAACAAGCAATTTCTTCATTCTCCACAATGTTTTACAGTGTTCTGTTTCTTGAGGGGCGTAAAATGGGGGATAGTGTGGGAAAGCCGGTCGCCCCTCACATAATCTGCATAGGGTTTAGGAACAACCATTTCTTAACAACAAATACATTTTACTTTTTCAATGGAGTTTTAATAATGGTTGCTTAATAAAAATGGTTGTTTTAACCTTGGCAAGACAGAATGTACGTTACAAGCATATACAATGTACTAGTTTTACTCCATGAGTGTATACAGCCACTACCAAAATTTTTGACTGGAATAAAATGAAAGGAGCTTAAAGTTAATGAATTTTGAGATCATTTAACTTTCTATGTAGAAAACATTTTTGTACAACGAAGAGATTGCTTGTTACAAGCATTTTCTCCATTGTACACAATGTTTTCCATCTATTTCATCGGGAGCGTCAAAAAGCGCCATTGTGTGGGTATGGGTCGAGCCACAAGCAACATGTCTAATCATTTATAGAAGGACGGTGGTGTGAGGGGGTTAAACATCATATGGTGCTTATCTTTTTTAGTTCGAAAATATATTTGTTTCTACCACTGTGTCAAAACATGGAAACTTATATAAACCCGTGCGTGATAATTATAACCATTTTACACGTGCATGAAATGCAGACACTGAGCAGTCTTAACAGCCACACACTGCATTTGAATATTCGCTGATCGTCTCATAAAGCTTCGGATCGGTATCTATCTATGGGGCGCATACTGAGGTCTCTTATTCAGACTTTACAGATGTAAAGGCTTTTTTAAAAGGTAATGGCTTTGTTTATGACATGTATATTGTCGCCCATATTGAGTCTTTTTGACTCAGGAAACATTTTATCTTTATTATTACATTATTCAACATATACATTGTAATTCATATTGTTAAGTGTGTTAATACCCGTGTATGCGTTGTATAATGTTTTGTATATCGACGATGAACCATGCGTGTTCAAGTCGTTATCTTGAATAAAATTTCTGTTCTGTTCTGTTTATTCCGAATCCCTCCTCTTTGTGAAATTCTATGCTGTTACCGACTACAAATTTTAGTTGTCGAAAATTTAGATTTGTTTGGCCTTAGGGGTAGAAAACATTGTGGAAAATGCAGAAATTGCTTGTGACAAGCAATTTCTTCATTTTCCTCAATGTTTTCTTAAGTTTTCTTTCTTTGTGGCATCAAAAAGCATCACTGTGTGGGAATGGGTTAAGATTTTTTTTCATTCAGCAAGGTCAGGATATGCAATATTTTTTGTATTCTATGAGCGTACCTTTTCGCGTGAATTGTCACGCATAGCAAAGAGATCAGATTTCAGTATCATTCCACACTGGTTCGGAAAGCGTGCGAATGCCATAGAGATAATACTCCTGGGTGGTTATATCTATGTCTTTATGGATAATCTAAATCCGACTAATAGCGAATTAAAATTATTCGCACCGAACACTAACGAAGAGCGCATGTTGAATTCAGACAAGACGTCGCCACTCAATTTCTCTCTTATTTTCTGTCATAATTGTTACAAAGATATAGATATTGTTTGTATGTTTAATTGTTTGAATGAGGTTTAATGCCACTTTGAACAGTATTTCAGTCATATTCCCAGAGGCTGGAGTACCTGACCATGGATTCCTGGTATTTCTCACGCCAGTACTACCACTACAACCAAAAGGTCATAAACGTTACTACAGACGCCGATAGTAACTATTCATCAAAATAATTCAGTTCTGCGTTTGTCAGTTAGGTTGTATTTTGATTGCACGAAATTGTTTCTTTACCCAAACGAAAAACATATTCATAGAACGGAACTATTTCTGTTGTTAAGTTATTAAGTTATTAAAGGGGAGGCAATGTTGATTCATTATAGGTTGTCCCAAACAGTAGCAAATCATACTTATTTGACATTTTTTAAGTCTATGTCCTGATGATATTGAATCACTGCATATGAAGAAAATACTTTGCTGTTGTTTTTATTTTGTTTGCACGGAAGTGTGAAAGAAGTGTTGTTTTGATACAAATGTTTCTGTATAATATATTCCGAATTCAAAAATCTATTATGTACATTGGAATGTAAAGAAAGTGCCGCAATTAAATAGATGTGCTAATTTGAACCACTCCGTGTATAAGACTTTGGTTTTCTTTGCGTTCCTTTTAATTATTGGCATTAAATAGTTCTTACACTTGCAAGATTGGTAAATTAAACCGTCAAAAGGCGACACGCGGTACATGGGGTTCTTTTGATGAAACGATTTATGAAACTTAAACTTGTTCTTTACGAGCGTTAATTATGATGAATTCTTTAACCGTATGAGTAAACATAGTTTGATGAAAAAATAGTAATGGAATATGCGAAACCCTTTACCTTAAGGTCAAATACAAGATCTGTTATCACATGTAAAATAAATGACGTCGCCGTTTTGATGCAGTTTGAAACAACAAAATTTCTTCAATCATCTTTGATCTTTGAAGCCGGTTTCGTAAATCAATGAATGTAGTGAAGAACAATGTGAAAGTTGGTGGAAGGGCACACTATTGCGCGCAACACAAAAATCTTTTTTAAGAAAGCCTTAGGTTGAACATCTTTATCGTTTACATTTATCTAAAAATTGCGATGCACCATAATTTATGTTGTTATCGTTTTGTTGAATTTATTGATTTTAAAGAAGGTATCAACATATCATTTTCGAAAGATACACATCCGACTTAAACATTTGCTTCTTTCTGTTTTGTCCAAGATGGATGTCTTTTCAGTTTATCGTGTTGTGTTCTTGGTGTTTGAACCAAAGAGAACGTGGTAAAATTGTTCTCGACAAGTACGATTTTAATGTCAGGGGAGGTACAGCATAAATCAAGCTGAAAAAGAACCACAACAAGGGGAGGGGAAATTAATATGCGATTTGATTTATCTTTTAAACAATTGCACCATTTGATAATGAAAATGTGTCCAAATACATTAACCTTATATTTTTCTGTATATTTTAACTTGGTCAACCGCACTGTAACCAACGTTCTCAAACAAAGGCCTGGATAGCAGGTTAAACGAGCCATGGAATCAAGAATTTGTATATCAATATAACCGGTTGCATCGTTTTATGCGAATCCAAGAAATCAAAAACAAGTAGATCTAACGCTTTCAAGTAAATTAAGTAATGTACTCGATCGGTCCTAGATTCGACGAGAAGTCATTAAAAAAATATCAAGACTGTGTTTAAGGAGCAGCGTGCCGCGAAATACCTAACATGTTAGGTTTCTAATTAGTAATTTCGTTTTTATTTTTCGCTCCCCCTTTCTTCAACTAATCCGACCTAGCGAGAACCTATTTGCGAGGGATCAGTTTTGTCTGGGTACAGACAATTTGGAATCGCCCCAGGAGTGAAACACCCTTATTTTTTTTATATCTATAAGGTTTTGTAAAGTTTTAGTCATTCAATCATGTTGATACAGTTATACCTCAAAGTAAATACTATTAAATACTATTTTGAAGCAGCAATGAATTAATTGTTGTTAAAGTATTCAAAAAATTTTATAGGTCGCAAGGGGCTTTTTTTCTTGTGGATTCAAAGTGTAGGCGCTTCCTGAAATACGCCAAAACTACGCGAAGATAATAATATAATTTCGCTAGAAATATAATTCAGATTCTAAAACCTATATCTGCTGATCAGATATTTTGATAGATTATTTCCGTTTATTTATCGTTGCTACCGTAGCACATGCCCTTATGAGCGACGCCCCCAGAAGACGGTTAGTTGTTACGGGGGATAGTGCAAGGATACAGGACGAAACTGCTGAAAGCTCCGCCTGGTTCTTTAACGTGCTCGATGGATAGCATCGTCACACGGGGCCTCGGTTTAACGTCTCGTCCGAAAGACAATTAGTTTTGTTAGTTGATATGGTCAGCCCAGGGCTCGAACCCGTGATCTTGAGGTTTGAAGTCAAGTGCTCTACCAACTGAGCTAATCGGGCTGACATGATCAGATATACATGTGTAACAACGTACACATTCTGATCCTTAAGATCGTTTGTCCTGCGTATGACAGCAAATCAAATTTATGTGGGTGTAATTAGAAGATACGAGGGTCAGTTGCAAGGGCATAAATACAGTGTACGTAAACATTTGATAGATATGCGAATCGTCCTTTGTTGTAATGCTTTAATGCACGTGGTTATAATTATTCGTAATTGTGTATAACATTTCGGATTAATCACTCGAAGATTATGCCGGTTTATTCAACTCGGGGACGTTTGCCTTATACACTCAGCAAATGATCGCAAGATGTTTGTTTGTTTATTTTACGAAAAGCGCGAAAAAAATAAAAATGTTTATTTTCTTCAATGGCGCCAAATTTGTTTACAAGTTCCATGTACAGTGGTGGAGGTTGATATCTGTAGACGTTGTGTGCGTAAATCAATCATGCCGAATTACAACCTTATAAAGTAATTGAATAAGACTTGTTCAGGTGATCATGTATATCTAGCAAATCCATTTAGTTTTTAAATTGTATATTTGTATGCCAAAAGGGGCTTACGACCTTATAAAGTAATGGAATAAGACTTGTTCAGAAACAAAATGTCCTTACAATGGATCATTTATATATATATAGCAAATCCATTCTGTGGTTAAAATGTATATTTTTTATGCCACATGGGTCTTATGATCTTATAAAATGATGAAATAAAACCTCTTAAGAAGCAATGTGCCTCTGCATATAATCCCGTATATGTAACAAATCATGAGCAAGAATAGTGGTTCTTTATTTTGAAACATGCTTAAAAAATGTGTAAAAATATGTTCAGTGCAATTGTATGAATTGTCACCGACCGTCAATGAATAGTTAGGAAGAAAATCCCATGTTAAGTTCATGAATACAAATTTTAGTGGGGGTTTCCATTTAACCCATTACCAGACGGCAAAATTTTAGATTGGTCCAAACCGAAAGGAGTTGCAAGTGACACTTTCAAGCTTATGAAATTTTTATTTTTCCCCTTACGTGTATAAAATATTGTGGATAATGAAGAAATTGCTTGTGACAAGCAATTTCTTCATTTTCTAAAATGTTTTTCGAAGCTTTTTCCTTTGGGCGTATAAAACGTGATTGTGCGAGAATGGGCTAAAGAGATTACATATTTTCAGGATATTATTCAACAGATTCAAAGCTTAATCACATGTTGGTACTTTGAATTTAGTAAGGTTACCGTCATCCAATGGATGAATGTATTCAAACGAATTAACCCATCATAATACAATCCCGTCCTTTTGAGACCCTGAAGAAATATAGCTGGGCACAACTGTGTAACAAGCAGTTTCGCCTTTTTCTCGCAATGTTTGTCCATGTTATATGGTTCTTATCTTCCAATTTTAGCACATTTTGAAAAGTAGTCTGCAACTTCTTTTAATTTGGACAAGTCTAAAAGTGAGTCGCTTAGTAAAAGGTTTAATCCTTGTTGAAAACCTACTTCAACCACTAAATAATTTTCTTTCGACTTTAGTACAAAGGCTTCTGTTAGTTTTAAAAAGGGGGCAGAACAGCGTAATTCCCCTTTTTATTAATTAAATACACCGGAACGCCTTCTTTATAGACAAGTGTAGTAATTATGACGCTCGTTCGCGTTTTCATGTTTTCTATTTAACATGGTTTTCATTACTCCATCCTGCGATGTAATAGTATCAATTAAAAAGGCTGCCGACTATAAAATAAAACTTGATTCAAGAACAGAGTCGGTATGCCCACCGGCTATACTAAGCAAGAATGTTTGATAAAATAAAAAAAAATCATAAAAAGATAAAAACTATATAGATTTTCTTTATTAAGTTTTCAAAAATAAACTTAATAAGAAAAAAGACAAATGGCGTAAAAAAACATTTGTTAGTGCTTGAACATGACAATTATTCAGTGGACAAAGGTAGCCATTCGCCAGTTGTGTACGTCTTTAACGGACGACGTAGTACTTATATCATCCGTGTTTAACCCATTTCCACACGTCAAAATCTTAAACTGGTCCGAATTCAAAGAAATTGGACGCAATATTTTTTTTTAAATAGAATTATAAAAATCATTGTCTTTTCACTTCCTGAGTATCATCAGAACTAGGCTTCGGCCTTGAAATGTTATGAACAAAGATATGTCCACGTGACCAGCACTGCGGTCGGGATTCGAACCTTCAACCGACAACTATCAGATTGCAAGTGCGCCGTCCTAAACGTCGAGCCAAGCAGGATCCTTTGTACAAAGATGGAAATAGGAAGATTTCATGTCTGTGAGATTGCCCTGTCTAGTTATATTTTTAATCCTCATTTAGCATTGATTTGATTGATACCCCATCACAACGTTTTTTCATAACGCAACAATCATTTCTCATATCCAACAAATGGCCTTTTTTCTTGGCAAGAGAATATTTTGTATTTTACAATGACTGAACGATTTAACCCTCGTCATGCTGAACCTGGAATATTTCTGTTTTTCTAGAGATATAGACACATATGTGCTGTCTAAACTTAATTAACACCTCCTTTTAGTTCTTTCTAAGCCATAATTTATGAAGATTATTTTCAAAAAAAGACTTTTTAACCCTCAATTGGATTAAAGACAAATCCCTACGGAAAATGTTATACACACAAAAATCCTTAAAGAAATGGTTGTGGTCAATCTATGCTATGCTTGTTTAATTTGAAACAAAAATGTATTGTGTTGTTAGTCGGTGGCTTTTCTTTACAAATAAAGGACATTGCATTAATTAGATTGAGACAACTGACTTATGACAGACAAATATTGATGAATTGATTGATTTAATGGTATTGATTTAATGGTATTGATTTAACAGTATTTCGGTGATATCGCGACGGCTGGAGACCCTTACAATGGTACTACCACTACATACTTTCCTAGCCTCCAGTTGCTATCTCATTTAAGTTTACGATTATTCACCCATTTATGAGAGACAAATGTCGGAAATTATGTGCCGCCGCCGGGGGTCGAACCCATGACATCCCATAATTGAAGTTTAGGAGTCTGATGCGCTACCAACTGCGCTATTATGGCGGCTCTTTTGTGACATATATACATTCTTTAATCATCACTGGTCACAAAACAAATTTACAATGAATAAATAAATATGTGAAATAAATAGTTCATATAGTTATTTTGTAATATCTTTAGCGGAAACTCTTAATCTAATTCAAATGTCCATTTCTTTTCCGTTAATAAATAATCGAATTTTCTTTACAACATAACGAAAATGGGGGTTTATAAAAGATTGTCTAAATTGATACCAACATATCCTTCTCAAAATGAAGAAATCATCGAGATTTATCAATATACGACGTATCATTCATTAAATTGGAGTATATAACATATTAATTATATCCCGTTAATACTTGTTTTATCCCCTAACCACTTACATAATCATATTGCATGGGGGAATGAAGATCCGAGATTGATATTCAGTCCGATAAGCCTTCCTAATTTACCGGTCTACAATACTAAACCTATCTATCATACACACAACGGTCCTCAGCGGTTATATAACGGTAAGAGTTACACTCACAAAATTATAAAACTTTGCGTTTAACCCTTGTCATGCTGAATAAAATCCTTGTTCAGAATTTTATTAAAGTCAAGTAACTTAACTCATTTCCACACAAAGACGCTTAAGACGCCCCAAGTGAACAGGCTTCGAAAAAATGTGAAAAATGAAGACATTACTTGTTACAAGCAATTTCTTCATGATCCACAATGTTTTGTTGGTTTTTTGATCCCAAATGCAAGAAGAATCCCAAATTTCACAAACTTTGGTAATGGGTTAAATCACTGGAAGCACTGGTTGTCGATCAGTGTTTCTTTTTAGAATTCATTTTATAAACAGTTCTAAATTGAATTGGAAAAGGAGGTGGTGTAGACTTAGAGTAGACTGCACATAAGTGCAGGATCATCTTTGTTTAAACCTCCATCCAAAACAGAAATATTCTGGGCACGAAAAATTCAATCCAAGGTGCCGTGAAAAAATAATGTTACAGAAAAATCTTTGGTCATGTTTGCACGAAACCAGAAATCTTATTTAACAGAACAGGATATAAGACGAATTTTATGAAAAAAAGGTGACGATTTGAACGAGTTGTGCATAAAGAAAATTTAAGAACTTTAAGAAAAATGACAAATATCCTCACTTAAATATGGTCATCACCAATAAGTGCAATTAACGAAATGCTAAAGACGAGAAATTAGAATCGAGGTAACAATGTTACGCTTTCAACGTAATCTAGAGAGAAATTAGACGAGTACCATATGTTTTTTAACGTTATTTTGTTGTAGAAAGACGATCGAAGGCATTTAGAAGAGTTTCAAGGTTTATGTGTTGTAGCAGTAGCTAGTGCCAAACCATTTAAAATCGTTCGTGTTTCGTGTTTTTCCACGGCTTGGACCGTACACACCGACACGCTGATTTTTAAGTTGGAATGCGGAAAAAATGAAACACAAGACAATTTCAAATCGGGTTTCTTGATAACACATATCACATGATCTCTTAGATATGAATACACCTCGAGTTACTTCTTATCTCAACTTGCCACGGACAATCAGTTAGTTGTAACCGAAGACAAAATTATGGCACATGTAAAGGATTATATAAAAATCCGTTTAGAGACTTCTAAACATGCTTTAGTTGCTTTAAATTATTAAAAAAGGGTAATAGTCAGCACAGTAATTTGTTTTTTGTGAAACGCCGTCCAATGTTTGGTAATCATGTGATCTAAAGTGACATGTGGTAGTCATGTGACCATAGATAGGCAATGTTTACAAATATGGCTCAGGTCGCAAATGCATTTTTACAATAATCACGCCGCCCAGTACTTTAGAGCGATGAAGAGGGATCGTAGGCATCAAGCAAACGCGACTATTGTGGTATTTACAGCTTTTACTCAATAAAAATCAAATAGATGCAAAACGAAAGTAGAAGATTTTGTAAATTAGAATGTCAACTTCCTATTTCTACTTATTTACTAAATAACTACGCTTTATTTTGTCTTTATTTACAAGTTTAAATTAATAATAACACATCAAACCTTTAACAAGTGTCATCTAGCTTTCAGCTTGGTCCTTTTTACTCAAGATTTTACGGTTCTAAAGCCGAATAACGAATAAGTAAATCGCGCGACTACAGGACGCCGAAGATAATTTGATACTATCTTCATCATATTATAGGAATTTTTAGGAAAAGGGTAAAAACTACCATGTGCAACAATAACGTTTCAATAACGTTAACGTCTATTTTTCTTTTGAATTTTACTCACAACGCTTTAATATTCTTTTTCCTAAGTCTAAACCGGTATTTCAAATCGATCACCCTTGAACAAGTTTCCGCGCATTTCCGCAAATTTCCACGAATACTCATAAACATGAAGTGAAACTCTACGTGAGTTTGATATGATCGTTACAGAATTAGCCGAGTTGAGGGTCAAATAATCATCTAGGTCATTGATTTCTTACTGTAGAAGCCTGTCATCCTCTGTTTTCAAGATTCTAAAAAGAGTTCGCGTATTACAGTTGATTAAAAGGAGAATGTTATGCTTGACAATTCTTATTTTGCTGTGCGTGACACGAGCTTATAACCCATTCCAACACGATAAAATTTCAGACTAGTCCAAATTCAAAAAAAATAGCAGAAGACAATTGTAAGTTGATGAAATATTTAAAATCCTGGTCTGTTTGGACAGAAAACATTGTGGATGATGAAGAAATTGCTTGTAACAAGATATTTCTTCATTTTCCTCAATAGTTTTCGAAAGCTTTCATAATGAGGGTCATTTAAAAGCGTCACTGTCTGGGAATGGGTTAAGACAATGCTAGTTTTTGATTTCTGTATGTGGATTTAAGTTTTTGTGCGTAATTCACGCACATATGTACACGAATAGGAATGCTGGTTTAAGTTTAAAGGAGGGAGGCTTACTCGGAAAGAAATATATGAATTACAGTTATGACCCTTTCAGCGCATTCCAACTTCCAGTACTTCCAGTCATTTTATTTTTAACTAAACCGGTCCTGTGTTCAGGATGACAAATACTCTGGTACCTGTTTTTCTCGTGCGCTTTTGTCAAGAGCGGATTACAAGCATGAAGCGCTTGCTATTTTTTTTTTTTTTTTTTTTTATCCCGTACGTATCTCTGGTATAACCTGTAAATAAGTAGCAGAGTTTAGCGAATTAAACACACATTTTTATTTAGTTTTGCAATGAACATACATTTTCACTATCTGTCGCAGTTTACTTTGCGGGACACCGATCCGCAAATTTATTAAGATCAATCGTCATACTAAAACGACTCTGAGAATTGAAAATATCTTCAAATATCAAATTTTACATCATTAAACGCGACTTTGGAAATACATTCTGACTGTGAATCTAACAAAATCAAATCATCTAAATAACTTACTGTAACTAATTCTGAAGAGAACGTCTACTTTCCTAATTTTCTGAAGCACATAGTGTCTTTCATTGTACATACCATAGACTGGTCTTTCATTAGCTGGGGACTGTAAGATTTGGCGTCCTACCACTAAAGAGTGTATTGCAATTTCGGATCATGGATGTCTATGAAACATTGATAAAGCAATCAAATCATACATTTAGACTGGAATGGAACTTTGGTCGACATTTATGTAAGGCATTTTTGTTTGTTTTGCGACGTATACTTCGAAACTACAGCTTATCTAAGCTGTAGTTAGACATTTAGTTCGCCAATCAATCATTTGTCACTTTGTTTTATATTTTACTGACTGTATATTCTGCACAATTTCCTGTCGGAGTTTAGTGGGTGGGGCAAGCGATCCGTCAATTGTCGCACGATATTTCCGGCGCACCATATACCATGCTCCCCATGTCTTACGATCGATCTTAATATTATCTTATATCTTACGATGTTTAATTAAACGGGCCACTGAACTGAGCAAGAATTAAACAAATAGAAAATAAGGAAGATCGTGCCTGCTTTCTTACCGTTTGCGAGTAGATCTAAAAATGACAGCGATTTTAGTTGATAATAATGAGCTTTATTTCGCGACACATGTTGTCATACTGTGATCCGGAACAAAAACCGGGTTATTTGTATGTTCCACCATTTTTTCTTTAATCGACGCTATAAGTGAGATGATGACATTCCATTACAAAGGTACAAAGTGATTTTGAATTACAATGTGGATTAGGCTAACACATTAGCCAACAGTAAAACACTAGAAATGAAACATTAGCACCAATATCACTGGAAGACAAATGAATCTAATGTGGTAATAAAGAAGTCTGCTCATTAATGAATATAATTGGAATTGAAATTAAATTATTCAACAAGTTCAAGAGGCATGAAAAGTGTATTTAAAGCAAGATAAAAGTTTATGTGATTGAAAACTTTTAATCATCCGCTTGCTGGGTCCGAAATATTACTGTTTTTTCAGGAAGTATAGACAAAGATGCTGTATATGTACTATGATCTTAGTCTAGATCACCTGCTTGTCCTATTGAAATAGAGTTGTGTTTATTATTAATTCACACAAAAAAATCATTGATTTAGAATGAAGTATTGAAGAGCATTCAGTCCTTGGTTTGATAAAATTCTCTAAAAGAATTAAACAGAGTGACAAGGATTAGAATGTAGCATAAGAAACAGTATGTGCAAGAACTAATAAGTACATTGAAACTTGTTTTACAAACTGTAAAAGAGTTATGTTGAGTTAAGAAATATTCAACAAATATCTAAAATATCTGCGCTACAACATGTATAAAGCTGTCTTAAGTTTTAGACAAGAAATAATTTAATTTATATATAATATAGATGGTAACTTTTCTTACGGCACAAAGATATAAACTGGCTGTACGGGGGTGATTGAAAAGTCCGTGGCCTCAGACTGGTAGACGAGGTTTAACCCATTACCACACAGCAAAATTTTAGACTAGTCCAAATTGTGTAATTCGTCGATCTGCCACTTTCACATCATTGATTTTATTAATGGTGACAGCTGGTGGCCTGCCAGGACAGCACGGGTCATTTTCAAGAATCTCTTTACTACGTTTAAATTCAGCGACCCATTTTCCTTTCTATAACATGAGGCATACTCCAATAATGTTGCTACCATGTAATCGTGCGATAAGCCTTTGATGCCAATGTATTGAATGACCGCATAAGGACCAACATTGTCCTTTTTTCTAGAATTACGCATAGCAATTCTGTCAAACAAGGAAAAAATCCTACTGTCCGTAGTTCAAATACTTTGCTCGGTTAAAAAAGGCCTGAAAAACATCTTTTTATCGGTTTCTATAAGCTGTCATTTAAATTTCTTTTCGTGTCATTTTATACATAAAAACATAGTTGTCCACAGTACCAATATTTTATCGTTTTAACTGATATTTGTTTTGAAAGTGTTGTTCTTATGTTATAAATATTGTCTACAGAGAAAAAATCTAATCTTTTACTGTGTCCTAATTATTTATATTTTTCCGTTTCGTATAGGGGAAAAGTTATATTTATACCTTTTGATTTTTTCGTAATCTGGCTTTTTTTTAGATCTCTTTTAAATATGTATATTTAAGTCCTTAAAACCGAAGGTGGTTTTCACACCGTAGAAATATACTGGTAAATTCACCTAACTACCAACAAAATGAAATGGATGTATGAGTCGGTTGACAGTTCTAAACACCTGTCAATAACGGTCTTTCGAGAAAATCAATTTACACAGTGAATCCGACAGTGATTTTATGATCGAATCTATATCGACTGGCGTCTGTTGATAGCATTTTGTTGTAGTTGTTGTTGTTTTAACTTAATCAAACTACAATAAGAATTATTACGTGTGTGCGATATGGTAGTTTCTGGTGAGCCGAAGGCGAACCGGATAAATTCTGAGACCGAGCCCGATAAACTTTTCCGTATCAAAACGCCAACCATCTAATTTATTTATCCTTTTACCAATTCTAAAAATGAATGCGACCAAAAGAGTCCCCGATAAGTAAATGTAAGTTAACCTCCCTTCGCCGTACATGATGATTTGTACTATTGTAGGATGTGGGGTCGACCTTTGAAACAACTCGTAAAATTTTATTGTCAAGGTCCGAATTAAAGAGAATTAACAAGAACCTATGAACCTATACCTACCTTGATGATCGAAAATTATATGCCCAGATTCATTATCTTGTCGATCACTCGAATAAAGTATCGAAGATTTTCTGGCAAGTTCGTTGTTATGCAGCAAATCCAAAGTCAATACCATCATCATCAAATATCACAGGACTGACATTATATGCATAGTTGCGATTTCTTAAAGTCTCCTTAGTCAAACAAAATCCATGCTAAATGTTTTAAAATCCTGCCTTTCTGAAGTCGTGTGTATGCTTCCACTGTAATTAACAACGCCTGTGTCGTGTATTACGTCATCTCTACGTCATAGATTTATAATCCGACCAATGAAAGTTCAGAGTCGTGTATAATGTTTTGATATGGACATAAATTCTAGCTGAATAATTATCATTTATTGTTTAAAAAGTACCCCTAACCACTGTAAAAGCAGTTCCGGTCGATGACGGGATCAAGTGACATGATAAAGCTAATCACGTGATCATGTCACCAAGTTTACCATACCGCCTGTATTAGGCAGTACTTGTGGCAGATGACAGGATAAAACGAATATATTGCTTCAACCAACCAAATGATTATTCATTTGTAACTGTATTTCAGATGTTGGAACTAAACGTTTTTCAGTCCATTACGTCATTCCGTGATGATTGAATATGTTATTGTTAACCATCGTAATACAATCACTAAATAATATCACAAGACTGAAAATCCTCATGCTCTATTTCACGAAAAAAAATCTATAAAATAATAACAATAAATAGTAATATATTAGGCTATATTGAATTTAAATCAATTCATGTAATACTTAATGTATCACTGAAATTAGCATACATATATTTTAAGTCTACTAATTTGTTGTCTGCGTGCATATGCCTTTTCATTTGGGGAACAAACGTGACATCACGCATGTCGTCAAAGGCGTCAAAAACAGCTCCGTTTTGTGTGTATGTGGGGGGTATGTTTTTTTTTTTTTTTTTTTTTTTTTAATCAAATCATTTGTAGTCATTTTCATTCAGTTTGGCTTTCCCCGTTTGATTATTTGTAATGCCATATTTTTCAAATTCCATCCATGCAAATTACCATCCATTTATTCATTTGACTGTTAAAGTTTTAGAAAAGTTTATCATATAGTAGAAATCGAACATATCGTGTCGTCGGTTGGCGTCTTAATTGCACTAAATACAGATTTATTCGAGGTGAATTTGCGATATTTTGCTCGCCCAGCGACAATATGCTAGTAAGGAATACTAAATAAAACAACGCAACAGAGTCAAATATATTTCATTTATTTCCTAACATAAGTTTCTCCATGACGCAGCTCAACATGTCGAACCAGTTACCTTTAGAAACTCGCTTCTAATCCCGGTTACATAAAAATCGTGAATTTCATTTCCCTGGTGGAGCCACAGGGATTACTCATATTATAAAGCAAAGCCGACTTCAATTCCTGAAGCCAAAAACTCCTTTGAAATTCATCTTTCTAAAATCCCAATTCCTCTATATATGATATTTACCGCAAGTTTTTAACAGCCATTACGCCAAAATGGAGTATTAATACAGGCTTATAAGCAATTAAATCGGATGCCGCAGACACAGAGAGAGAACATCAATTTTCGTTTACTCTTAAATTCTGAAATTGATTCATTCCAACACGCTTTTAATGCTCTGAAATCAGGCTTTACACCAAATTTATCCCAGAGTTTTAAGCGATTGCTTCAAGATTGTTGATTTCTTAACCTGCTAATTCGCTTGAGCCGAGATATTCTAAATCCAATCCATGCATGCGCCAGGAATCTAATAATACAGATAAATCGTGTAAATCTATGGAATAATTTCTTAGTAAAGGTGTCTATCACATATTTTGGTGTATAGATATTCAATTTAGAGACTGCTGTGTCATCTTGGACAGGTCTCGGTTACTTTACACAAGCTTAACTTTTCATCCCCCTGCCTTTTGCTTCCATTTATTATTTTAGAAATACAATAAGCTCATAGATTTCTTGTGATAATTGACTGGTTGCTTGTCCCGCCTTCTGACTCCGCTGTTAATGCCAACTGACTCCGCTGACAGGAAGTTCAACTACGATATTAAACGGCATTATTTTGCAAAAGTTATGGCCAGTAACATGTATCAAGCGAGTAAAACGCTAGGTTGACGATCTAAGCTTATTCAAGCTGTAGTTACGACCCTAAAGTCACCAAACCAACAAAAAGGATTTACATACATGTCGGGTAATGTTTGTTCCGGCCTAAATGAAAATTTTGATTGGACGACCGATTCTCTGATTGTCAAAAGCAATCCTTCAATTTCATATTTAGCCGATGACTATTTGATAGTGTTTCTTGGTTGTGTTAGTCTATAATGCTATGTGCTCTCAATCCTTGGTTCGTGAGCTCGAGCTCTAGGATATACAGGTTTTTTTTATTGTTTGTTTGTTTTTTTTTTTTTTTTATTTTTCTTTTATTTCTTATCTGCGTAGGTCAATATGAAGAAGAAAAAACGTTATTTTCACACACGCATGAAACTGGGGCATTATCAAAACGAATTTCGCGGACTTAATTTATCTTATTACTTTTTTTAAACTTATTGTACCTATTCTGTGTATGTTCGTGTTATGTTATGTCAGGTGGTTAAAAACCAGTTTAAATAAAGTAAACGGTTAATCAAATGTTAAACCATCAATCTAAAGTGATACAAGTAAAGGACAATCAAAGATGTCAATAGAGAAAAAATATTAGACACAGAGTAGTCGTGAGCAGAAGAAGCAATTAGAAAATTCTTTGAGAATCTGGCTCACAATATACCGCTCGACGTCAATATCTAGTAACCTACTATAGACAGATGCGCAATGACTGCATTGCAGAAACCCAGACGATGAATTTTCTATTTGCGTATAATAAAAAATACACCTGATATTTAACGAGTGGATTCCGAGGGCAACGCGTATTGTGCCAAGAAATAGTCGAATGTTTATTTATTTAAATGACACAGGTCGGGATCACGCCAAATTACATTATTTTATTAGAAATTATACACTATTTATTATTACATCCATAAAGGAAATATATTTTTCCGTAAATTTTCAAGCACATCTTACTTATCCTATAAATTAGGGCATCGAGAACCCACAATCGGTTTTAACCCATTCCCACACAAGCCCTTCTTTTTACACCCCTCAAAAAAGCTTTATAAAACATTATGGAAAATGATGAGATTGCTTGTATCAAGCAATATCTTCATTATCCACAATTTTTTATACCTCAAAAGACAAAGATTTGAAAGATTTCAAATGGATAATGAAGAAATTTCTTGTAACAAGCAATTTCTTCTTTTTCAACATTTTTATCTATAATGAAGGGCGGATATTTCTGGAACTGTCCTTACTTTTAAAATGTCGTCTGCTCCCCCTTTGAATTAAGACAAGTTTAAAATTTGGGGGAGAAAAAAACAGTGAAAGGCTAAAACAAGCTGATGCAGACAATGCGTAACTTAAACGATGTATGAAATTACGGATACCGTTCACCTAATGAAAAGTTAATTAAACCATAAAAGCAACTAAATTCAACTTTATGCCAGATAATCTGGTTAAGAGCTTCTAACATATTTGTCGTGAACTTCTATTTTGTGAATTAATCCGAGATTAAATTTCCTCAGAAAATCCTCGCCAATAAATCAACATAAAGATCTTGTTAAAATAACTTAAAATTTGTTTTCATGACTCTCGTGTCTGCACAAGGTAATTATATGCAACGCAAATTGTCCGAGCATCGAGACTAAAATCAGTGTCATATAAGGCAGCAAAACTTGTAAATGTCTATTTACATCGAACATATAAACGATGTTCAAAAAGCTATATACTGAAAATGAAAATGTCGGGCTCAATAAACCATCTAAGAAGTAGGTTTGGCTTAAACCTGTATTTTAACACAGTTTAATTTTACACAGTTAAAGTCTTACCACACAATCACGCCTTTGACGCCCCTCAGATTAAAGATTCAAGGACAAAACGTCGAAAATGTTGTAACAAGCAATTTCTGAATTTTCCACCAAGAAAAACATAAATATTCAAATCTCTATATACCTAAAATTGCCCTTTGCAACTACTTTCGTTTTACACCAGTCTAAGAATTTGTCGCCTGATAATGGGTTTATCAGTTTGCAAGTCAACTTAAGCCCCGGTGAGAAATGGATATGCCTTTACGAAACCCCGGTCTCAGCAAGTGATTTGGCCTGTTATCCATTACTAGATTGATTTTAGTCGGTATGAAACGTAGCTTGTAAAAAGAACATTAGCTGATCCCAAAACGAAAGTCTCGGTACAGATAAGTGATAACATATAAACATGCATGGTAAACAAACACAAATATGTACAACAATTAGCTAGCATTAACTTAAATCATGACTTTTACATCCCCATGCTAACAAAAGAGCTGTTTGGGTCAAGGTTCGCTTCCGGTCTAAATAAATTGATTGATCAAATGCGATCTGTCAAATTCCTCGATGATCGAGAATCTATGTCTTGGGACATGAGAAAGTCAAGCTTTTCTTCATCACCACAACTGCCGTGTCACGGAGTTTGAATTGATTGTGCTTTCACTTCAGGATTATTCAGTTTAGTTGGTTGATAACTGATTTTTGGTTATAGTGATTTATACTCTGAAATATGAAAATCGATGGAATTTCTCTGTGCAAATGAATTATGTTTTCCGTACAAATGTAAAATGGTCACTTTTTTCACGTTTTGCCCATATCAAATGCGCCCTATAGAAAGGAGTCCGTGTTTTTCACACGTCAACAAACTACAAACTCGTTGAACACAATGTCAACCGATTTAACACTTAAGGCATAATTTCTCAGCTTTTAATTAGTTCTCCAAAGTGAAGTGAGTGTATGACAAATTCAATTCGAGCTTGGCACGCGATCGATCAATGGTATATATATAGATGTATCGAGTTTTGATAACTATATCAATACATCTTTCGATAACCAAAATCATAATACTACAGAAATCGCTTGAGTCATAAAGACCAGAGTAATTTAAATCAGATAACCAAAAGACAACCGATCCTTAGTCTGCCATTACAATTTACATTTATTGAAGGGCACTACTTGGAAATATGTCTCAGTTACAAATATTCGGAGCTATCTATGAGACCGAGAGAAGATTCAAGAGAGCCTGTGAACAAATTAAACTGCTAAATGCTCATTTACAAGAAACAAACACAAGATATATTTCTGCACGATCAGCTGACCAGAAATTACAAAGATACAAACTACGCATGCGTATTATGATTGTTGAGGCCTTGCTCCGAACCTACTGCCATTACGCATGTGAGAAGAAGGCCGAAATCCTAGCATTAAGACAGAAATCCAACGGTTATCGTAACAGCACACAAGACCCGGAGACAGACAGCGAAGATATGGAATACTGAATTGACTGATCATATCAAGAGCGTCTTACTGGTCGGTGATACTGTACGGATTTTTCTTACAACAAAAAACAACAGATAGAGCTTATTGTGAATAGGACTTCGAAGTAATTCATTGAAAGTCAGATAGGTGATTAGATATTTACCGAAGGAAAATATTTTTGCTTAACCCATTTGCTGAACGACAAATTATTAGACTGTTCCAAAATTAATCGCAAACGACAATCTAAGTTGATGAAAATTGTGACAAGCAAATCCTTCATATTTATTTTCCGTTTTCAAACTCCTTCCGTCAGGGGCGTAAAAAACGGGATGGGCATGGGTTAAATGCGCAATGTTATATTTGAAATCATAAATTGACATTACATGCTTTAATGAAAGGCGATGTGTACGTTTTCTGTGGTGCTTCTCTGTTTATCTTATATGTAAATAATATTTGTTTTCGATATATTGTAGAATTAACTAAACGTCAGATGATCTTATCTATATGTTTCTTCTTTTCTCCCTTTTTCTACTGATAACACCAAAGTGGTGCAACGCAATTGAAGTGGAAATGAAGCATTTCCACAAATCTCCACATTTAATAATTGAAAAACGACTAAATGTGCCAATAGAAAAAATATTGTATATACGCCAATCGCAAGATGAATATGTTAATACAAC
Organism: Fragum fragum; assembly: GCA_946902895.1. Taxonomy (NCBI): domain Eukaryota; kingdom Metazoa; phylum Mollusca; class Bivalvia; order Cardiida; family Cardiidae; genus Fragum; species Fragum fragum. Next base: position 54,366,680 of record OX336365.1, read on the forward strand.
CCATTATTTTCGTCGACGTGGGGTATATTCAATCAAAATACTGAAAGTACTCTAAGCTAGCAAAGCATGGTTGAATTTAGATAACGTTTCCTTGTCGAGTAGAAAACATTGTGGACATTGTCCACAATGTTTTCCATAGCCTTTTTCCCAAAGCGGAATTGATAGGGAATGGGTTAGACAGCGTGCTTTTGAATAGAGTTTGCAATATTCCTGAAATATATGAGAACTACTAGTAATGGCGTAGGCATTTAATGGATTTAGTGGTTATGTCTCCAATGGCAGTTTGCACTCGTTGAACTTTGAGACGACCTCAAAATTTCGTCTGTTATCTTAAGCTATCAAAGTTGTCGCTTTGCTAGCTAAAAAGCATTTCGATGTTGCTTTTAACAAGGAATATCGCCTTTCTCACAATGTTTTCTACCCAAACAGACGTGCATTTTGTTGTCTTCAATTTCACAATCAACCCATTACCACTTTACTAAGCGTTTCAATGCTCCTTAAAAAAATCAATTCAGGAACTCATTGTGGAAACGATAAATTACAAGCGATTTTTCTACCTCGATTTTTGTTTATAAATTTTCGCCTACTTTAAATTGTCGTCTGCAATGTAGATTTTAACTAAATTTTGTTTTGAAGGGGTGTATATAGGGTCTCATTATACGAATTCGGACCCGTCTAAACTTTACCATGTGGTAATAGATGGTAAGGTCGTGGTTCAGGACAGACCAAAAACGGCCCAGTTATATTATTAGGCAACTTCATAAACATTTATCTAAGGTAAAAGACAGTAGCGTAAATAGCCAATACAAGTGTTTCATTCCTAAATTTAAATTCACAAATTGTAACTCTATTGTGAATATTGTTTTAAACCATAATTACAACTCAACTTTTCAACTATTTTTCTGAACTAGGAAAACAAGCATTTACTTATCGCTGGGCCCATCCACCGAAAACACTGGCCATGCCCGCTGACTCCGACAGAAAGTTCCACTTTGAAATCAAACAGTGATATTTCGCAAATTTAATGGCTAGCAACACATAATAGAAAAGTAAAATTTTTGGTTGATGTCCTAAATGCTGTAACTACAGTTTGATTAAACCAACCGAAAAGCTTCAAATAAATGTCGGTCAAGGTCGGAGTACTAAATTCACTTCTGGTCTAAATAAATGGTTTGATTGGTTGACCGGTATTTTGATTTACAGACGCGATCTGTCGGTTAAAGCTTCATGTGCAAAATGCAACCTTGGTCCTTTAATATGGTATATCTATCAGTTTTTTACTCATAATGAAATAATCATTTTAACAAATTTCTCTTATGAATAGTCTTTCTTTTAATCAAATGTTTTCCAAGGAAACGAACTAACTAAAACATAAGTTATCTTTCCTTTATTCGCTTAATCGGTTCCATGTTGTATATATCTGGTTGGAATTTCTTTAGTCCTGTCTTATTTAACTGATGAAGACATACGCCCTACTGCTATTCTTCCATCATTTATTTCAATTATATATATTTGGAACTAAGAACCCTTGGTATCCTATCGGATTCTGAGAAAAGTCCCATAATCCTAGCGGAGATTGATGCGAATTTCCTAGTTAAGTCTAGTACGCTGTATGCATATATCTGTCATTTAATTCCCCTAGTTTCGTTATATGGCCATTTTAGCATCGGGATTCCTGAGCCCTTAATCCCCTGTATAATGAAGTCAAAGCGATGTCCAGGAAAATTCAATACGGTATTATTACGATAGAAAATTGCCTTTGTTTCTCTGTGGAAGAATTTCCACATTACTCAGAATACAACATGTCGTACACTCTTTTCCCGTTCTGTCCCAGTATGGAAAAAGGAAGGTTAAACATTTTCAATCCTGCTTTATATTTGGTTTTGTAATCTTAACATCCCCTTTTAAAATAAGGTAGTCGATAAATCGAGAGGTCAGGACAGAAGCCATTTGAAATTCTTATTTAGTAAGAACGACTTTTTTCCCACTCGGTAGTTAGCGATTCTAGACGTTGAAGTTTTTATAATATCATAGGTGTTATGCTGAAACCTCGTAGCTACAGCTTGAATAACGCGGACGATATATTAAACGTGTTTTGCAATTATAATTCCTCGTATACTTCTGTCCTCTTTCTATTATTAATGAAAAATAGAAAGTAGAAATGGAAAATAGTTAGATGACTTGAAAAGATAAAATTTATATATGGATATTTTTCCATTTTTTTACGAAGCAGTTTTTAAATTCCGCTAATATGGAGTCGTTTATGTTTACATAAAAAGTATATACACTTAGGATTCTTCTGCAACATATAGTTTGCTGACTTCTATTCAAGCATTTGATTTGGGAATAAAATGATCGTAGCGCAAATAGAACATTTGGTCCATTAACCCTATCCCATACAATGAAATTTTAGATTGCTCCAATTTGAAAGTGGCTGCAGACGAAAAATCAAATTGCATTTGAATTCAAAAATAACCACTGTAAAGCTTAGAAAACATTGTAGGGAAAAAAGTAATTGCTTGTAACAAGCAATTTCCTTTCCCTGAAATGTTTTCCCCTATACAAAACATATGGGTCGTGAAAACAAGTGATTGTACGGGAACGGGTTAAACGAGCTTAGTACGAACCCAGTTCAACATTTAGAAAAATATAGCGTGGTTCACTTTAGCTTTAGGGTACTGTTTTATACTATAATGATATTTCGGTTAATCGTATTGTTATGAAGAAGAAAAAGATATTTTGAACTTGGTGTGACATTTTCTCGTATCTCATTCGCGTGGAGGGGACAAATGTGGCAGCCTGAAAAGCCACGGAATGCGTATAAAATATTTACTGGTTGCCTAAAGGAAGTTTGAATCAGTAGCAACCTACAGTGAGACTGCTCAGACTGTGCGGGTGCACGGGTTGATCTGAGTCTTTACTTGGCATTCATTAAATGTTTGGAAAGTCGAGCACAGGCTAATTTATGAATGACTTGATAACCATCTTAAAATTACGTCAACTGACCAATCTTGGCTGTCGGTCAAACAATCAATTGTCCAAATCGTTTATTTACAGCGGAAGTAAAGTTTTAACTCAGTCATTGTCCGACATTTATGGAAGGCATTTTCGTTCGTTTGACGACTTCAACGTCGTAGCTACAGCTTGTCATCCTTTCCTGTTTTTCCAACTTTTAGACCTGTCCAAGTTCAAAGGTTATGCAGACAAAACTTCAAAAAGAATCTAAATTGGTAAATAATCATTCTGTAGGGTAGAAAATGTGGAAAAAGAAGAAATCGCTTGTTTCAAGCAATTTTCTTTTTCTTCAATATTTTCTTAAATATAAAATGACCAGGGATTGAACAGGAGAGGTTTAACCCTTTAATGTACAATCACTGGTTTTTACATCCTTGTTATTTTGTACTTGTGAAAACATTGTGGGAAAAGAAGAAATTGCTTCTTTTCCCACAATATTTTCTACCCTACCGAATGGTTATTTTTCAAATTAAATCCACTTTAAATTGTCGTCTGATAAACCTTTGAAATTGGACAGGTCTAAAATAATTTAAAACAGGAATGGGTTAAAGCTGTAGTTACTACATTTAGGTCTCAACCAACAATTTATGTTTCGTTACCTTTTACCTACAATTAAGTTTGCAAATTTTGCCTTTTAAAACGAAGCGGGGCTTTCTGTAGGAGTCAGTGGGCATGGGCAGCGATGCGTCCATTGTATATTACGTTTTGGACACAATTATTCCTCATGTGTTAAGACTAAGCCTCATCCTTTCGTAAGAGTTACACCTTGATTTTCAAATCATTGCCCCCACCCCTGGTTTCTTTAACGGTAAAATTTTTCAGTACGATCCTATAGTAGGATCGGAAGGAAATGGTATCTTTTTTATACGTAATTTTAAACGTTATTTTCGACTTCATACATATATTTTTCTTAAATCCATTCCCACACCATGCGTAACGCTTTTTGACGCCCAAGGGTGAAAAAGAAAAACTTTTGAAAACATTGTGGAAAATAAAGAAGTTGCTTGGTAACGATTGTTTCTAATCGAAAAAAACCAAATATTTCTTAGATACATGTATCATCAACAATCAATTGTGCCTGAATAAACAATTTCGTCATTTTCGAAAATGTTTTCCAAAGTATGTGTTTGTTTGTTTGTTTGTTTTGTTTGTTTGTTTTGTTTGTAAAAGGAGAGATTGTGTGAGAATGGGTTGATTGTGTACTTACATATATGAATGTTACTTCCGGTCAGAAGACTACCCGTTCTTTACATAAACCACCTATCCGGTTAAGACCATTAAACATTTATAATGCGATCTCTTTCAATTATTCCGAGCACTCTTTGTTGATGTAATAACTTTTAAAAAGCTATCCCTTAAACTATATTCCACCATTTCTGTGTCTGAGAAGAAATAAAATACCTTCAAATGACTTTCAGCGCCCAGACGGAGTTTTATAACCATCGGGTAAACCCAGAAAATCTGGCGGAATCATTTCTAAATACCTAAAAGGCCGAGAATTATAGAGAAATTTAATTTCGTGAAGAATACCTCTTAATTGCATTAGTAGAAAAGCACCAAGGATTTTGGACTAAGCGCCTTACTTAACTGTAAGGCTAGTTTCAACTGTAAATGTAACGCGTTTACTGCTCTTTGCTGGGGAAATACGGGATCAAAATTAATGAAAGGGGCTCTTGAATAAAACACGGTAAATACCTAAATTAATAGTGGTCCATTAAAAAACAAAGTATTTGGACACACTAAAGAATGGACTTATGATCAATTATCTGATATATATTCATAGAAATCCTTCTCGAGACGACCTGATATCCTCGCTTGTCTTCTTCTATAATGTCAGAGAATATCCGAATGATCAAAGATTGCAATGTCTTTCCGGAATTACGCTGATTTTCCCCGGACGTTTTAAAGAAAAGACAATCTGAGATCGTCTATGAAAGGAATTATCATATAAATGGCTATTTAAAGGCGAAATTTTCTGGAAATGTTTTCTGTGAAAAAACGATTCATTACAAAACTTGAATTATGAAAGGCAATGACCCTGCTCATTTAATGGCCAATGGAGACACACGCTTGAATTTGTTTTCAGGCTATTTAACCTTGGTTCCACAGATATTTCATCCGTAAATTGAAATCGCTCTTTTTGAACGAGAAAGAACGAAATGGTTATCTGCATTTGAACAGAAGGAGGAGTCTTTGTGTGAAACTTCCAACCATTTCAAATGTACGTGGAATTCAAACACTTAAAAGAATGGGCATCCACTCGATGCATTTAGAATATTCGCTTGTCCCATTTTGCCGCTTTGAGTCAGTATAAATCTATAAAAGGTATAATGAAGACTATGATAAGCCTGTGCGGATGCACATTCTTATCTTAGACATGACTTAGCGCTCATGTATACTGGTTTGAAGTGTCACGCGAAGGTTCATATAATTTTTGGCATTTGCAATTAAACGATCGCCATTCGAAATGAGTACAATTAGATCGATTCCTTTGACTTTTATACGTTCATTCTCATGCGGGAATTCCAGATAAGAATATTGATATGTTTCAGAACGTAGATTTAACTAATTACTATTTTAAAGTTATTGGTACTCATTAAAATCGTTCTATCGACACTATTTCAATAAGTACCAACAATATAATCGGTTTGAAGAGAAAGCACACGTATTGATTGCCATTGTCCCCATTAAGTAGGTTTATCGGAGTCATGTATGTTTGTGCTCGACAGTCTCAACCATTCCGAATGTCAGCGAAGCCCGGGCATGTAGAGGCGTGGAGTGCCACCCAGGGCAATCTATAATATTTGCTGATTGTCTAGAGAACGTTTGGATCAGTATCTACGTATTGAGGGCGTAGTGAAGACTGATCAGACTGTGATGATAGCAGGCTAATCTGGGTGCTTACTTGGCACACATGTGTCATAGATTGGATGCCTCATTTTCCCCCAAAATCGTCAAATGCACTACTTTTTTTAATACAGTGGAAACGACGTGAGGCATGCGCAAGAACGTGCCATATTTCCTACTGCTAATTCTTTAATTAATTCCATTTAGTTACATAGAATCTAACTGTTTGGCGTTGCTAAATCTAGCTTGTTTTTTCAAACCTATTTTACCCGAGAATGTGTTACGAAAGATAAAAAATAGATTTAACACCACAATAGATTCAGTGTGTGTTGGTTTTTGTTGTTGTTGTTGGTGGTGGTTGGTTGGTTGGTTGGTTGGTTGGGTGGTGGTGGTGGTGGTCGTGGGGGTAGGTTGTGGAGGTGGTTTTTTTTTTTTTCTTCTCAAAATAGTATTACTTTATGAGCTATATTATTTATTGCTGGGACGTCCCTAACCTTTTACCTTTTTTTTCCCGAAATTTTGGACTTGTCCAAATCGATAGAGGTTGGAGATGACTATGACAATTGGGTGCGATTTAAAAACCATCCTGTGATGGAGAATATTTTGGGAAAAGGAGAAATTGCTTGTTACAAGCAACTTCTTCTTCTTCCACAAGTTTTTCTCAATGTATAAAATTAAAGTGGCGTAAAATCCCGGGGTTTTACAGGAAAGGGTTAAGAACTAAAATACATAGAATCTTTTACAAGATTTTCTTTTAGAAAAGCTGACTTCAACCGACTCTAAAATATATCAGTAACTAAACAAGTCGTGGCCAGATTGGGTTCAGATATGTCTTTTCCAAATAAAGACGAATGACCTAAATAAAGAACACTTTTCATCGGTAGAAGTAAATTGACACGTCGTTTTCATTTACAGCTTCCGCCATGACATCGCATTTTCCTTGGCCGTGGTTGACATTCTAGTATAAATTCGGGTTTGGGGAGAACCATTGAAGACTTTGTCTATTTTGAATGAAAAAATGTTGTATAGGTCGTCTAAGATTTAGTGACGATCTTCAAAATTAAAGACCAATTTACTGCCTCGTATTTCTACCGTTCGTTACCGTATTGGTGTTGTTATTTCGTATTATGTCTATCTACAGATCAATCGAATCGACATTGCTAGAATTCTACAAATTCAGGTCAATAAAAATAAAAAAAAAAAAACACCCAAGGCTCTATTTTTGTAAATACTAGTTATATCTGAGTTTGTCTCCAGATATTTTAATTGATATTGAAATCCAACTGATTAAATGCTGAATATAATGTTACGATGGTAATACAGCAACTTGTATTTGATTCGAGCTGTGGTGGCCAATTTTGATATTTCACTTATCCAAGGGTCAAGTGGAATATACCTACTTCTTTTAACCCTTTCCTGTATAAACCTGGGATTTAAAGTCACTGTGATTCTGTACTTTAGAAAAAAATGTGAGAAAAGGAGAAATTGCTTGTGACAAGCAATTTCTCCTTTTCCCACAATTTTTTCTACCACATATGATGGTTTCATTTCAAATTGCATCCAATTTTCGTTATCATCTGCAACCCATTTCAATTTGGACCAGTCTAAAATTTCAGAAAAAACAGGAAAGGGTTAAGATAATGGAAAAATCCCCTTCCATTTTGATTGCGTTTATCCTTATTATGGCGTCACTGACGTTATCTGAGACTACCTTATATGGAACCGTATTTGACGCTATCAGATACGTAATTGTTTCTGTCGTGTCCGATTTCGTTTATGTTGAGTGTATGTTTTTCAATAGGCATATAATAGTTCAAGTTATCGGTTGCCCTATATCAACCCATAGATTGACAAACATGCCTTGACATCTGATTGAAAGTCATCGACACATGCGTCCTTTGTCTCTCACCTATGGGCGAATGATAAATGTGCCTATGTGGGATGAGCTGCTGGTGACTCGAAGCTATGGCTTGGTTGTGAGAAATGATAGGAGATCATGGTTAGGTAAACCAAACACCGCGATGTAAATGAAATACTGTTTGAAAGTTGAGTTAAATCCAAATATATTTAACAAAATGGTGGCTTAGATTACTTTAAACCGAGCCTTACTTTGTAAAGAAGGCGTTTTTAAATGAAGATATCCTTATTTATCAGCGTTGATATAATTTTCAACTTGAGATCATGTGAAGCTACTCTAACTGATAGTGGCGATTAAAATCTCATAGACTGGTAACAACTCATCAAGGAAATATCAAGACCAATATCTTGAATTGTCAAGAAGCCCGTTGCGATAAGTTTTAAAAGTGAGCGGAAGTCTGCAGACAAACGGTCTGTAAAACCCTGAAAGAAGTCTATTTTGTGTGTTTTTCAAAATTGTATTGACACTAGCAGTAAAAAACCATGCTTTGCAAAAGGTAGTAAAATGAAGGATTGGTTGACTTGTGGGGTTAAACGTCACTTTTAATGGTATTCAAGTCATATCGCGGCGGCTGGCGCACTTAACCATGGAACCTTGGTATTTCCCAACGGTACTACCACAACATCCTCTCCGAGCCACCATTTGCTCATTCCACTATGGTTTACGTTTGTCAGCCCATTGTCTGGAGAAAAATTGTTGGCTATTTACCGCAGCCTGGGTTAAACTGAAGAACAAATAGGCTCATTTTGGACCAGAATAAACGTTTGTCATGTTTTATGGGCTACAGTTTAGACAGTTTATGTTTAATTAACGTTGGGCTATACTGTCTTCAGAACAACTGTATATCTTTGAGGAAGCATCTGGAAAGCAACATTGGTGCTTGAATAGGTAAGGGATGGGATGATATAGGGCTGATGAAGTTTTGGGACTTCATATAGGATTGAAAATTTCAACCATTTCCCATTGCGAGTCGGCTTCAAATGAAATCAAAGTCCAAAATCTATTCACTTTTCTTTTACTTCATCTTCGCAAGCCAAGGGTTCTAACCCCATCTTGCTCCTTGTTCGTACATAGCAAGCTATGGATTCTAACTTCACCTTTTTCCTTAATGTCGCACATCTTCGCAAGGCAGTTGTTCTTAGTCCACCTTGTTTTGTTTTTTTCGTACATTTTCGGAAGCCAATTTTTCTATTTACAACTTTTTCCCTACGTTCGAACAACTTCGCAAGCCAAGAGTTCTAACTCCACCTTGTTCCTTGATCGTACATCTTTGAAAGACAAGGGTTTTAAGTCCACCTTGTTCCCTACATTCGTTAGAAATAAGGAATAAGGTGGAGTTAGAAGTCTTGGCTTGCGAACGTACTTTTGTTGTTAGCATTAATAAGCTTTTGTACTTGTATACAGAATTCTGTGTAAATTAAAGTGTAATTTCATTTCAACCTTTAAAAGTAGTATTGTTTTTTACATTTGAATTTAATGGGGGGTTTATACGCATAACACACTCTTGAGATTTTCCAAATGCTAAAATTGCTACCTGGCCCAGTTTTTGGGTGATTCATGCTAAATGTTGTCTTTTTGGTGAGGTGATCCCGTCATACTTCAGGTGTAGTCGGTAGAAAGGGGTGTTTTCAACATATTGCAAATACTTAGTTGTCATACGCTTTTCTTTCCACAACGTGTCATTTCGAAAACATCGCTCAAAAAGAACCTCTAAAGCCATACTTTATCGTTGGAGGGCCATAAAGAACCTCTATTATCGACGGAGATCGACTAAAACCCAGTAATAAGTCATTTTAACTAGAATAGGTACTCGAAACTTGATCACAATAAAGAGTTGTGCCAGCAATTTCGATTTTATTTAGCGCTGTATCAAAGTATAATAACCCGCTTATTTTTCTGTATACATCTGCAATATAAGCCCTAACGAGACGACGAATAAAATTGCCAGTCTGCTACTCTGCTTTCTTCACTCGGTCAGTCTTCTAGCCTGTCGGAGCTCAAAAGTTCACTTCCGGTCTAAGTAAATGATTTAGTTTGTTAATTAATTTTTTGATAGACAACCGCGCTCCGTCAAATACCTCAGGCTGAGTTCAAGAGAGCTTCATTATGTAAATGTTAACCTGCTTTGCTGACGAGTATATCGTCGTTGTCGTTCTAAAACGTCGTAATTACGGCTTGATTCAAGCTGTACTTACGACGTTTCAGAGTGACAGCTACGATATGCTACAACGCTGATTCCGAAAGACACGCGCTTTGACTTCACAAATTGAGCTCTAAAATGCAATCAAAAAAAGTTCGACTAGAAAAGTCATTACACGAGATGATAAGACTGAGAAAAATATAATACATATTAGTGTTTCAAACCGGAAGTGTAATTAGGGATGGGTGGGTGATAGTGGAAATGATATACTTATAAACGTTATCGCATTGGTAGACATATAAATAATATCTCAATTAAAAAACTGAATGGCTTATCGTGATCTAATCTTGTCCTCTTGAGTCACAGCAGTCGTAATTCAAGATTTATTTGCAGGAAATTCATTTGAAACTCATAATTTGGATGAATCATGGTTGAAAAAAGAGTCAGACATTAATTTACATGGATTTTCTTGTTTCAATTTCTTTAGAAAGTTTCAACATAAAATTGCTAAACGCAACAGTGGGGGAATTACCGTTTTCATTAAAAATAGCATAAAAGCTGGTATTACCATAGCTAAAAATAGATATGATACGCTTATTTGGTTAAAGGTAAAAAAAGAATTTTTTGGTTTCCCAAATGATGTTTACATAGCGGGTACGTACATTTGGTGCGAAAATTTGTCTGCTTATAACATAAATAACATTGACTTATTTGATTTGTTGGAAGTTGATATTAATTATTATGACAATTTAGGCACTGTATATTTGATTGGCGATTTTAATGCTCGTGTAGGTAATGGACCACATCATGATTATATTGTAAATGATTGTAATATAGACTCTCTGAATGAAGATGACTATGACCCAGATCAGCCATTGCAACGTAAATCGCTCGATCATGTCTGCAATGCTTTTGGACATAAACTTCTGGATCTGTGCAAAACCACGTCATTTCGAATTGCAAATGGAAGGCTTTGCAGAGACACAGATGGTACTTATACTTATGTTCGATCGAATTCAGCTAGTGTGATTGATTATTTATTATTGAAAGAAGTCGATTTTGCAAATATAATAGATTTTAATGTTGAAAATTTTAATGATTGGTCTGACCATGCTCCATTATCATTAGTTCTTAAGTGTAATTATACATGTAAAATTAGCCAAAATGACCAAGCAGCAACCGAAACACGACTTAGATGGAACACCGAAAAGCGTGACGAATTTAGAAAGAAACTGATAGGTAAACTACCAGTGTTAAACCATTTAATTGTTGATAAGGAAATTGTAGATGATACATCTATTAACAGCACCGTTTATCAATTTGTAAACATTTTTAGAGATATAACAGACCCTTTATTCTCAAAAACTATTCATAAGCCATTAACATTAACGAAAAAGGCGCCCTGGTTTGACGAAGAATGTAGAGCAGCTAAAAAGGCATACAAAAAAGCGTTAAATGATTTTAATAAAAGTAAGACAACAGAAAATCGCGAAACCATGTGTAATTTAAAACAAGAATATAAATGTTTGGTAAAAAAGAAAAAGAATTCGCATAACAAAGCAAATTTCAAATCTATAGAAAACTTAAGAAATAAGCATCCAAGGGAGTTCTGGAAATTATTTAGTAAAAAGAAGAAATCAACAAATGAAAATATATCCATAAATGAGTTTTATGAGTTCTTTTCAAATTTGGCAAAGGAAAACACAAACTGTTTCGAACCTAGAGCCGAGCAGTTTTGTACCCAAGATATCGATCCAGACCAAAGTAACTTCGATGAATTGAACCGGCCAATAAGCATAGACGAAGTAACAAAAGTAATAAAAAATCTTAATAAAAACAAAGCTACAGGCATAGATTGCTTAATGAACGAATTTTTTATTGAGTCACAAGATATTATATCCTCACATTTAACTGATTTGTTTAATGCTATATTTAATACAGGTGTCTACCCAGACGACTGGGCTAAGGGTATAATTATCCCTTTATACAAGAAAAACAACCTTGATGATGTGAATAATTATCGCGGGATTACGTTGATCAGTTGTCTCGCAAAAATCTTTACTAGCATTTTAAACAGAAGAATAACAGTATTATGTGAACAAAACAACATCTTATCGGATGCCCAATTTGGATTTAGATCGGGCCGCTCCACGACTGACGCGACCTTTGTGCTCAGATCCATAGTTGAACACTTTTTATGCCAAAATAAACGCCTATATTGTACGTTTATAGATATGCGAAAAGCTTTTGATAGTGTTTATCGAAATGGTTTATGGTTTAAGCTAGGCCAGTTTGGAATAAAGGGCAAAATCCTACGCATTTTTCGTGATATGTATAACAAAATTAAGTCTTGCGTTAAGACAAAAAATTCCTTTTCAGATTTTTTCGATATACCGGTCGGTTTATTGCAAGGGGAGATAACCTCACCGATTCTTTACTCTCTCTTTATTGATGACCTGGAATTGTTTTTGCAAAAAGATCTTACCTGTGGGCTTAACATTCAAGACATAACTATTATTCTATTATTGTTCGCCGATGACATGGTGCTTTTTGGCGAGAGTCCTGAAGATTTACAACGCAGTCTTAATCAGCTATATGATTATTGTACGAAATGGGGTCTCACTGTCAATACAGAAAAAACGAAAATTGTAGTGTTTAGAAAAAGGGGGGAATTAAATGCAAACGAAGTTTGGTATTACGATAACGAGATTGTCGAGACAGTGGACAGTTTTAACTATCTTGGAACCATTTTTAACTATACTGGTAATTTTAATCTAAACATTAAAACTGTCGCAGATAAAGGAATAAAGGCTTTAAACGTTTTATCATCTAATTTAAAACAATTCGATTTTTCTCCGAATACGTGTTGCCAATTATTTGATTCATTCGTGGGATCAATATTAGGGTTTTCCGCAGAAATTTGGGACAATTCAAAGTCGAAAACTGATATCATCGAAAGGGTTCATTTAAAATTCTGTAAAAGGTTATTAGGCGTTAAAGCCACCACTAGTTCATTAGCCGTTTATGGAGAATTAGGGCGTTACCCCTTGTACATTACAAGACAAACAAAGATCATAAAGTTATGGCTTAAAATAATTCATTCCAACAATATTCTTTCAAAAACTCTCTATTATTGTATACAAAATAATAGTAGGAAAGGATACAAAAACTGGTGTGCAAATGTACGAATAATACTTGAACAAGCAGGATTTGGACATGTTTGGAACGATCCTTATAGTGTAAATCATAAAAACTTTCACTTATGTTTTAATCAACGTATTATAGATATGTACAAACAGTCATGGCACGAAAAAGTCTTGGGGTCTCAAATTCTATCAACATATATTTTTTACAAAAACGATTTGGCAATGGAACAGTATTTACTTGTACTTCCGAAAAAAATTAGAATTCTTATTTGTAAACTACGTTTGTCATCTCACCCTTTAAGAATAGAGACCGGTAGATACGGTAACAATAGAATTGAACGAAATGAGCGTCTCTGCCAAATATGTAACGAAAATGAAATTGAGGACGAATTCCATTTCCTTTTCAAATGCAAATCATATTCTGACTTAAGAAAAACCTATTTAAAGAAATATTACATTACTCGACCTAATATGCAAAAATTTGTCCATCTCTTACAAACAGAAAATCGCAAGATTTTATTAAACCTAGCCAAATACATAAAATATGCTTTAGAATTGAGAACAAATAGTTTTAATCAAAACAGTTAACAAAATGATAATCGTAGTTATCACTACCCAAGCAAATTCAGATTAAGTATGAAATTATAGTTGGAGACCATTGATGGAAGGGAACAAAATGCGGATTTCCTACATTTCTTTCCTTTTCCACCGGTGGTTGCCGTGCTATAGTGCGTAAAATATTTAAGCGGTTGTTATAACCGTATACACCATGCGTTGATTTTTGGCTAGTATGAGAAGTTGTTTGGGAAAGGGTTAATCGTCTTTAGACCTATCCAACAGAATGTCCTTTGCTTACCAAATTTACCATGAAATATTGTTATATCATTGTTTGAACATTTAAAGAAAAGAAAACAAAACAAAACAAAACAAAAAACATGTATGACAAAATGTTTGCAAATCTTTTTTTAATTAATATTAAAGAACGTATAGGGGGTAAGCATCAAGAGAAGGAGAGAAACGCTAGTAACTAGCTTTCTCCATTTCTCTGAAAGCTTTTCAAATAACTACGTTCAAGTACACTGAGCGCCAAATCCAGGTTTTGTATTGGGAAACGGCTTACGAAATGTGAATATTATCGGGGCAGCGTAGGAAATGCACAGTGTGCTCATTATTGACACACTGTTACTTACCTACACTGTGCAACATTAAATTTAAGAGATCCCAAAAATCAGCTTTGTGTTTTTTTTCGACAAAGCTGATTGATAATTGGGAAACACCATCCTGGAAATATGCGCTCCTTGCTTGAATTTCAAGCTATAGCTTGTCCAAAATGAAAATATAATTATAAATGCAAGTATATGAATGTATTTGTGCCATTTTGTTTATATTTTGTCTACATTATGTAACGCCATGGTGATTTTTTGGACATGATACCAACATTTGAATTATTGAGTTGATTGATAGGTCTAAAGAGGATTGACTGTACTATGTATATTAACTAAAAAATAAAAATAAAATAAAAAAATCTGAATGCATAAGTATATTCCAATAACTTAAACTTCACCTGTCACTCTAGTCCTACCTCTCTTCCATATTAACACCGAAACATCTATACTAACCAAAAATATTTCACGTTTATAATATGCCATGTTTATTGTTATTCTTTGAAATTGTTAAACATTGTAAATTTTGTATGACAAGAAGCTCGAAAGAGCTTACGTCTAATAAAATTGTCTATTGTCTATTGTCTACATTTGAATTTAATGGGGGGTTTATACGCATAACACACTCTTGAGATTTTCCAAATGCTAAAATTGCTACCTGGCCCAGTTTTTGGGTGATTCATGCTAAATGTTGTCTTTTTGGTGAGGTGATCCCGTCATACTTCAGGTGTAGTCGGTAGAAAGGGGTGTTTTCAACATATTGCAAATACTTAGTTGTCATACGCTTTTCTTTCCACAACGTGTCATTTCGAAAACATCGCTCAAAAAGAACCTCTAAAGCCATACTTTATCGTTGGAGGGCCATAAAGAACCTCTATTATCGACGGAGATCGACTAAAACCCAGTAATAAGTCATTTTAACTAGAATAGGTACTCGAAACTTGATCACAATAAAGAGTTGTGCCAGCAATTTCGATTTTATTTAGCGCTGTATCAAAGTATAATAACCCGCTTATTTTTCTGTATACATCTGCAATATAAGCCCTAACGAGACGACGAATAAAATTGCCAGTCTGCTACTCTGCTTTCTTCACTCGGTCAGTCTTCTAGCCTGTCGGAGCTCAAAAGTTCACTTCCGGTCTAAGTAAATGATTTAGTTTGTTAATTAATTTTTTGATAGACAACCGCGCTCCGTCAAATACCTCAGGCTGAGTTCAAGAGAGCTTCATTATGTAAATGTTAACCTGCTTTGCTGACGAGTATATCGTCGTTGTCGTTCTAAAACGTCGTAATTACGGCTTGATTCAAGCTGTACTTACGACGTTTCAGAGTGACAGCTACGATATGCTACAACGCTGATTCCGAAAGACACGCGCTTTGACTTCACGAATTGAGCTCTAAAATGCAATCAAAAAAAGTTCGACTAGAAAAGTCATTACACGAGATGATAAGACTGAGAAAAATATAATACATATTAGTGTTTCAAACCGGAAGTGTAATTAGGGATGGGTGGGTGATAGTGGAAATGATATACTTATAAACGTTATCGCATTGGTAGACATATAAATAATATCTCAATTAAAAAACTGAATGGCTTATCGTGATCTAATCTTGTCCTCTTGAGTCACAGCAGTCGTAATTCAAGATTTATTTGCAGGAAATTCATTTGAAACTCATAATTTGGATGGAAAGTTTTCGATACTAAAAAGACTTTTTAGCATTTGCAAATATGGCCATTTAGGAACCGGACGCCTTAAAATATCATTACATGTATCTGTTTAGCTGGTCAATTGACCAATCGCTGGCCCCACCCACTTACTGCTTTGGTTTTTAGGTTCATTCCTCAATGAAAACAAAACAGAAAAAAAAAAAAAACATTTAATTGAATTGAATTCAATTCTATTCTATATATGATCTTCTACTTTTCGACGTTGTTCTTTTCTGTTGGGGTAGAAAATATTTGGATAACGAAAAATTGCTTGTTTTCTTCAAGATTTTTCCAAACTATTTTTTCTTGTGAGCGTCCAAAAGCGGATTTGTGTGGATATCAGATCAATATAGATATTTTTCGAAGAAAAAAGAAAAGAAAAAGGAAAGAAATTGGCGAGGAATGTCGGCTGATTTTATATTTTATATATCATATTGCGAAACCGACATGATTTTTTTTTGGGGGGGGGGCGGTGGGGGGGGTAGGTTTCACTACAATGTATTAAACAGATTTGGCCTTTTTAGACAAATGTCGGTAACTTCAAAAGTTAAACACGAAATACCAACTATCCAAGCATAAAATAACGAAAACGAGAAGACTCTAGTGACCTGAAAAATTGACGGGGCAATGGATAAACCCATTCATGTCCCAAATTGAAGTTCGACCGTAATGGGCTTCGATAAGCTGAAGAAAAGGCGTTTAAGAGCCATTAAGAGTTCTTCACATAAATCACTTAAAATCGGTCTAAACAAATAATTTGATTGGTCAGTCGATTTTTCATTGACAGCGGCGATTCGTCAATACTTGAACGCCTAAGATCATAAACGATTTTTTTTTTTTTTTTATAACTGACGTGAATTTTTACTCGACCATTAAGTAATAAGAGTTAAGTTACAATTGACCAATCGCGACTGTCAATCAAATAATCAGTCGACCAATGAAATCATTCATTGAGATTGGAAGTTTAGTTTGAACTCCAGCGTGGCCGCCATTTTTTTGATTAGCGACCTAAACGTCGTAACTACAGCTTATTCAAACTATTGTGACGTTATGTCACCGACAAATATTCTACGAATTTGTAACATTCTTTTGGCAAGCAATTCATTCATTTCTAACAATACTTTCTACCAAGATAGTTCAAAAAATCTAAAATGTCATTAACTTTAAATTGTCGTCTGCGACATCTTTTAAATTGGATCAGTTTTAAATGCTATCGCCTTATGTTTTAAGTTCATCTATATATCTTAGACTGTTTGTGGCATTTTCAAAATTCAAAATATGTCCAACAGGTTGGCATTATGCCACTTAGATTGTACAATAAGTGTATTATCCCATTTCAACACAATGACACTTTTTGAAGCCTTCAAGAGAAATGTCGACTGCAACATCATTGAATTTGGACATGTTGAATATTTTGTCGAAGGTTATGGGTTTGGTAACAACTTATCAATAAATGTGAGATTGTTTGACATTTATAAGAATTTAACATGCGTAAGAAAGGCAGGTATTGAGCCCCCTGAACATTCAGTCATATAACGCGTTAATAATGTTGGCCAGTTGTGAACAGAAACGCTGAGTAAATTGTTCAACCGCTGGTCCACCTACTTACCTCGTTAATCCCGCCCAACGAATCCGCTTCGATTTCAAACGGCTTTTTTTTTAAAAAAAAATATATGACCAGTATCATGTTAAAAAAGCAGAATAGTCATTTGGCGACCTAAACGTCGTAACTACGCCTTGAATGAGTTACAACGTTTAAGTAGCCAAACCAACAAGAAAGGTAAAAGAAATGTCGGCAAATGTCGGCGATCAAAGACTAACTCCTGGTCTCAATGAATGATTTCATTGGTCGATTGATTATTTGATTGACAACCGCGATTGGTCATCTTCTATTTACAGAGCACAAACTGAAATATTTTATCAGACTGTTGGTCCACGGGCTGATCTGAAATTTTACTCGGTACACACTGAGAAATTTTTGCAAATGTCACTCAAAGACTCATTTTTACATGGTTGCCATATTACTTTGACATAAATACCTGCTTAAACACTAGTTGGAATTCGAGTTAATCATAATTTGAGAAGACAAAAAGTTTTATAAACCCAGGTCATGGTTAATCCATTCATAACTTAAAGAAAACTGATAATTTCAAGAAATAAGCTAATTAGATCTTCTCCTTTTACTGTATTGCAAAATTTTAGCCCAGTCAAAATTCAAAGGTCTACAGACGACAATTCAAAGTCCTTTTTATCTGATAAATAATCAATCAGTAGGCTAGAAAATGTTGTGGAAAAAATAGAAAAAAGCGTGTTACTTCTTTTCCACAATATTTTCCAAGTAAAAAAATATAAAACAGGGATTAAACAAGAAAGGGTAAAAGGAATAAAGCTGTTTCATGAACAAAGAATACTTCGTGAATTTTACCCATCTGCCTGCTTGGGCGAACCATTGACTGAAACTGGGGGAATTATTCGGTATTAGACATTACGAAACTTGTTTTCATTGCGCTGCACATGTGGTCTTTGCGTAGAAAAACTCTTTAAGAAAAGATATTGGCAGTGATTGATCAAGGAACGTGCGTTATTTTCCTCATTATCGTCTGCAAGGATTTCCCATAATCCCACGTAATCCCGTTCTCGTCCTTACGAGATTACAACTGTAATGAAACTGAAACTTGCATGAAATTCTTCGACTCAAATTCGATTAAAGATGCTCCATACTGTGCTAGAGTAAGTTGATAGGACCAGATGACAAAAAACGATCGAGAACTCGAAGGTTTGCCGAACGTATGGAATGATGGTAAAATATGACGTACGGCTCCATAGTCAAATAAACACTATCATTTTTTAAAATTACAAGGGAAATATAACACTGGTGTTTGCTTAAAAACTGTGAAAATGAATTAAAACCTAGAAACGGCTTTTCATTACCACGAAATGACGCCATAATGCAAGTAATGGCGTCATATTACCATCGACATTTGGTTATTCTGACTGATAACTTTGAAGAACTTCGTCCTAATAACTCATAAATTCGGGCAATATTTCAAAAGGAATATCAATTTCGTAATCATAAATCCTGATCTAGATCTATATTAAACTGACCACATTAAAGCACGAAAACTATACAATGCGTACTTTTCAAATCTTTAAGAACGACTCATTTAACCCTTTCCCGTTTAATCCCTGTTTTCTTCGTCCCCGTGTTTTCTTTACTCGAGAAAACATTGTGGAAAAAGAAGAAATTGCTTGTAACAAGCAATTTCTTCATTTCCCACAATATTTTCTTTCCTATTGAATGATTTTTTTTTCAAATAAAGCCGATTTTATATTGTCGTCTGCAAATACTTTGAATTCGGGCATGTAGAAATTTTTTTCAAAGCAGGAAAGGGTTAATAAACTCCGTGTTCAGTAACACTCATTAAATATCCAATTGCGATACTCTTTTCAGAAGTTCACAATACAAAAGTTGAATGTTTATGGAAAATAATCTGAATTAGCCATTTTCACTTATTTTTAAACGATCACTGTGAAGAAAAAATCCAATTAAATTTTTTGAGTAAATGAAGAATAATCTTTTAAGTGTCAACTAATTTACTGATGGCCGCTGTCAATCAAACAGTCGATTGACCAATCAAATCGTTTTTACAGACGGGAAATGAGCTTTGAACTTGTATGATAAACTTTTTTATTGATCAGCGACTTAAAAGTAGCAACTGCAGTATTTTCAAGTTATAATTCCGACGTTTATGTCTTTAAAAAACTATTTTATTCTTTGTTACATGTTACTGACTACAAATTTTGTAAATTGGCGCCGTTTGACATCTTAGTCGAACATTTTGATGAAGATCATTGTGCGTTGCCAGCGATTCGACAATTGATATGGGTCCTGGGGACTTTGGGGGAAAGAAAGATTCTGCAAAAAGAAAGGGCACTGTACAAGTACACTTCAAATATTTCGATATGTGTATTTTCCTTATTCTCAGTTTTGTCACCAATTTGTCCATGCTAAGTATGTATGTGATTCTAAAGTTATACAATATATGCTTCTCTTTTGTGAATGTTATGTCTTTTCTTTTTTCACTGAAAAAGAAAAGTACAGAAGCATTCTTTATCGGATAGAATTCGACATCAAATGTTGTTTGCGTTATTTTAGAAATAACTAAATGTTCCGAACAAAATAAATCTAGTTACCACAATTAATCGGACACACAAAACGTCAAGGAATCCATTCATTATACAACATTGCTAACAAAATGTCAATCGTTCTGACTGTTATGTGGACCCTTATTTGCTCATTACGGGGTTCACAACATGGTATTCGCTAGCAAATTAAACAATTTATTCTGGAAATAGGTAATTAGAAACTCATTAATGTGCAGAACAACGACAGTGCCCATATTTGGACAGGCATTACACTGTAACACAGCGTAAATAATCCGCATTTTCGCATGGAAATTAGGCTGTTCAGTTATTCGCTGATGCTTCTTCTTTTCATACACATGACCCGTTACCATGAAAACCTGCCTAAATGACATAAAGGCCGTTTTCTACCATTTTTTTACTTTATATTAAATTAGCTGTCTAGCTTACAAAAATGAAAAAAAATTCCATTATCTGAAATAAACTGAAAATGTTGCAACTTCTTTTGTGTTAAACCCATTTCCGGACGACAAAATTTTAGACTGGTCGATACTTAAAGCAGTTGCAGATGTCTTTCTTTTCATTGATGAATTTTTTATAATCTGTATTTTCGAGCAAAAATCATTGTTGATAACCTTTCACAATGTTTAACACTTCTATTCTTTTTTTTTTTTTTTTTTTTTGGGGGGGGGGGGGGCGTTGCAATAACCAGACCATAGTGACGTCATCAAAACGAATTTAACAAAGTCATAAAATAACGTAATTTAGGTAGGTTTTCTGAATAATGGATCATATGATTTTCGGTTAACCAAATTTACGTCATAGTGTTGTAATTTGGGTATAGGTACCAAAGTAAATTGACGGATCACTCCCCACCAAAACTGGTCTTCCACAAAGCAATTCTTCGAGAAATCAAATGACGTTAGTTTGTAAATAGTTTGTACATATATGGTCAGAAACATTAAAAATCGTTTTTGGGCTATCCGAACGTCGTAACTACAGCTTAGATAAGACGTACTTAGGACGTTTAAGTCGCCGAACCAACAAAAGTCTTGTCATAGATGTCAGAAGTCACCATTTTACTCGGGTCTAAACAACTCATATGATTGGTTGATCAAATAATGCACTGATTAACCCACTCCCACACAATGGCACTCTTTGACGTCATGAAGAAAAAAAATTCTTGAAAACATTGTGGAAAATGAAGAAATTTCTTGTAAAATGTTTTCTACCCCATAAGACCAATTCAATTAACAAAAAAATTGTCTTTTGCAACTTCCTTCAATTCGGACTGCTCGCCTAAAATACTCCCCTATACAAATACAAAATGAAGTTTGTGGGGTTTTGAAGCAGAGAGCCTTTTAGATATCTACGTTCTGTAAGACACATGCAAAGGTACGAGTATGTACCATTGAAATTCCCCCTGGCTTATGTGGTTCTATACTGAAAGTGGTGAAATGTACAAATGTATCTTTTTTCACAACAGACGTTGTTTCCTTCGTATTTTGACAATCTGTTTCAAATGGGCCCTATGAATACAAAATGAAGAGCTAAATAAACAGAAACACGCGGACTAAAGTCAATCTACATTTATCAAGCCACGCACCCTTTCTTGAAAATCTAAAACCCAGATTCTGTGCTAATACGTTCGGTGGATGCTCCAGACATGATTTTTTTTTTGTGATAATCCAACAAAGATTTACTGGTGGCCGTTGTTTTTGAAAAAAGTAGAATGGCCAATCAAGTCAATTACTTAGACCGGACGAGAACTTTAAACTCTGACATATAAGATTAGTACTTTTGTTAATTTTGGCGGCTTAACTCAGGACCAGACGGCACAATTTTAGACTGTTCCAAAATGAAAAGAGTTGCCGACGACATTTTAAAGTTTAGGAATTTTAGAATTTTTTTAACTTTCTGGATAGAAAAGATTGTGCAAAATGTAGAAATTGCTTGTTACAAGCACTTTCTTCATTTTACACCATCTTTTCCCAATTATTTTTCTTGGGGGGCGTCATTGTGTCAGAATCGGTTAAACGTCGTAACTATGGCTAATACAAGTAACAAGCAATCTCTTTATTTTCCACATCGTTTTTTTAACCTTCATCTTGAGGGCCCTAAAAGAGCGGGATAGTTTGAGAATGTCCGAGGCTTGTCAATAAAAATTGGTATTTCAAATACTGTATAAATTGTTAATACGAAGAACCATTGCATTTTTTACAAACAATGTAAAAAAGAGAATTGTTTGCTGGTTACCTTGAGCAGTCTACGCCGTCTAATTTAAGCTAATGCTTTTCGCACAATTTCTTAGTATGTCACATATATATGTATTAACCCTTTCATGTTTTGCAAAATTTAAGACCTGTCCAAATTCGAAGGTTCAGTAGACGAAAATTTTAAAGTGGATTTAATTTGAAAAACAACCATTCACTAGGACAGAAAAATATTCTGGAAATAGAAGAAATTGCTTGTTACAATATTTTTTCAAATCTAACATCACACGGACGTAAAATACAGTGATTGGACAGGAAAGGGTTAAGCAAACGAGAGACAACCGACCTAACAATAATTCGAAAAAAAACCACAATTGACAGACACATCAGAATAGTATCAAATTTAAATTAAGAATAGTAGAACAACGTTTCTGGTCTAAGCATGATTTTTTTAGTAACTAAAACTAATGGTATGAACTTAGATGTCTAGTTTTGAGGGAAAAAACATTGATGAAAAATATTTCAATAGCTGCTACTTTACAAGCACAATTCAACAATTTTCCACTTTGACCCAAGTAACTTGACATTTAAACGTGATATTTTATCAACGCCATAATATCAAAGGCTGCAAATTCCAATAATTTTCGGCCCGTATAAAATTTATGACCTGTGGTGACCTCACTTCCCAAATGTAAGCCGATTTTGGTGTTTATTGCTGTTTGGAGTACCCAGTGGTCATTTCATCTCACACTATTGGTCAGCTCGGTCGCGCGAGTCCACTGTCCCACGGGTCATGGGTCAATCCGATTCTAAATACTACTAGCCTCTAATCGAGTGTCCATCTGTTTCGTGCTTTCGTACCCATTTCCACACAATTCATTTTTCAAAGACCCTCAAGAAAATTTCTTGGGGAAACAATGTGAAGAAAGGAATAAATTACTTGAAACAAGCAATTCCTTCATTTTTCGCATTATTTTCTACCCAATAAGAGCGATTTTATTCAAAAGTATATCGATTTGAAATTATCGTCTACAACTTCTTTTTATTTGTACTAGTCTAATGTTTTGCCACCAGGTAATTGTTTAAATTTAAAACTATTATCGTGAAGCCGGAATGTACACAGACATGCAATGCTAATAGTACAACAGAGGAAATGTTAAACATTGTAATGCTGTATAATTAACCTCACTGAATTGCTGTAAAATCAAAGGGCTGAAAGTTCTGATAGAACTTGCTGTTCAAAAATTAATATAATTTTTGGAAATAATTTCATACACAACTCTGGCAGGGGGTGTAGACAAAGATCAGACTGCGCCGATTGTGCGGGCTGATCTTGGTCTACTCCTCCTGCCCAAACCGGAATATTCTGGGTTTAGCATGACAAGGGTTAAAACAACCGACGGGTCGCTTGCTCCGCCCACTGACCTCAAACATGCAGTTTGTCTGATAAAATAAGAGACGTTATTTTTGTAAAATATATGGCCGGTGACATAAACCGAAAAGTAACTCGTTAATTAATGACTTAAAAACCGTTTCAACACTTTGAATAAGCTGTAGTTACGATGTTTTAAAAAAACACTGGAACTAAATTTTGGAGGCCAAATTTCACTTTCTGTTTAAACGAATGGTTTGATTGGTCAATGAAAACAGTCAGAACAAAATTCGAACTCGTGATTTCAAATTGTAGGATATTCGACCGATAATTTAATATCCTGCAGTTATACATGATTTTATATTTGCAAGAACAAATAACAACAGAAGGGTAGAGTTAGAGGTATACTTGCATTTATTCAGAAGTTGTTTCCTCTTTCAATACGACATTGTCTATATGCAGTTGCTGCTGTTTAACACACCCCATGCAATCCCGCTTTTTTGAGGCCCTTTTAGAGGAAAGCTTTAGAAAACATTGTGGAAAATGTGACAAGCAATTTCTTCATTATCCACAGTGTTTTATTCTCCCTAAAGAAGAGAAAAAAAATCATTTACTCAAAATTGTTGTCTTCAACATCTTTGAATTTGGACGAGTCTAAAATTTTGTTATCAGATAATGAGTAAAATTGAATTAAATCAGATGAGTCGAAACTATTCGAGAAACTTTCATATATTTCATATGCATACTATAAAGAAATAAGAGGACTTGGTCGTTTGGGTAGTTGTTATCCCGAGAAGGGAAAATGACCACACATCATTTAGGGTAGCTGACTTTAGAAGTGTCTGGACATGCCTTGACCACTCACATCAAAACGACAATTTGACGGCCAAACAAGATCCACACAAAGGCCGACAAGGCTTTATAAAATACTCCAGCTTGATGAAATGTCATAGTTCTTTGAATATCACAGTTTAAACATCATTGCCATGATTATTTCTCCTTTATTAATTCCAATTATTTACGTTTATTTTTTGGTTAATCATAATCATTTTGATGCAGGAACATACACATAGGTGTAAGAATACAAAAACTATTCGCACAATTGAAAATTCCAGCAATCCTTAAATGAACTGTTCAATATTCAGTGTTATGTGATTAACCCTTGTCATGCTGAATAAAATGCTTTCTTGAAACTGCATTAAAGTCTAAGCTATGCACGCATTTTAAGGTTTGGTTGTAATTAGATATTTAGACTGAAACACAGACTGATCTTTACACATGCTTCCTGCCAAAGTAGGAATAATTCGGGATCAACACGACAAGAGTTAAGACTATCTAAGTAAGACAGTAGGAGAACAGTTAGTCGGTGAATGACATTTCCAACTATTACACATTTACGCAAAGTAAAGATTTTGATCAGACTGTGCAACCGTACAGACTGATCAGAGTCTTTACTTCGCGTTTTACAGAAAGGTAATAACTCAAAGGTTCTCTACGAGATCAGCGAATGATTTTTGAAAATGCTCTGATTGGCGGCCCTGACTACACAGTGTCTGTACTTCACGAACATGTAAATGTTTGGAAATATCACGCGAGGGCTTACGGAGTTCATAATTATGACTAGCAAAGTCGGACAGGAGTCTCTCCTGTCCGACTTTGCTAGTCATAATTATGAACTCCGTTATAGATGTTTGGTGAAAACTATTGTTTGTTTGTTTGAATGGGGTTTTACGCCGCTTTTAACAATCTTTCAGTTATATCGCGGCGGCTGGAGCACCTAACAATGGAATCCTGGTATTTCTCACACCAGTACTACCATTACATCCTTTCCTAGCCTCCAGCTGCTATCCCACATGGGTCTACGATTATTGACCCATTGGTGAGAGACAAAGGAGAGTCGGAAAGGATGAGTGCCGCCGTCGGGGATCGAACCCGGGACCTCTAGATTGACAGTCCGACGCGCTACCAACTGCGCCATGACGGCGGCTGAAAACTACTCAGAAAACTTAAGTGTACTATTATTTAAATAGCACGCTTACAACATGCACCTTCTAAATATGGGTAGATGGATGACAAAACATGGCAGCAGCGGCTTCTCAAAACTGTAGTTAGATGGCTTTATTTGCCCGTTGACATAATACCAATCCTAAAAGACATTCTCTCAAAGAAGCGGTTTTTATCATATGACCCGAGCTTCTACACTATTTATGGTAAGGTTCAGTAGACAATCATGCTTACCTAATTAAAAAATGACATTTCTTTCAATATTGTTCCATTCAATCTACAAAAACCTTTGATAGATATTTCACTTAACAAAACCTTATAGTTATTGAACATGACACAGGAGAGAAATGAATAATCGGGTCCCCTTTATTACAATTATTATTATTTCTAGTATTTTTTATATAAAATTCTGGAATTTTGTGGTAATTGAATAAGACATTTTTCTTGCATTTACCGACACCAAAGTATATTTGAAACGAACATCTTTTTCTTTCTTTTCTTTTTAAAATCAGACAATTCTACATTTTTTTCATTTATTTTATCGCTTAATAACCAAAAATTTGGGAAAAGGTTACTGTCTTTCAAACTTCAATTTCTTAAATTACCGATATTCTGTAGTTGTAAAATTAAAACAAATGACATGGGATCGCGTAGGAAATACCAAAAGGATAACGGAAAAGGAACTTTGTAAACCGTTGAATATAACTTGCCTCTTTACGCTTTCTTTTAAGTTTTACAAGGTAAATACATTTGAACAAAAACTGCCTAAAATATGGTGTACTAAGGTTAATTCGCAGGCAACAAACTCCTATTTCAGAGAATCTCCATATCGGCGTAACAAACTTTTTCTCCATTTCGACAAGATTATGACAGCTACTATAACCATAATCGTGAAGACAAAATGAAATTATTTTACAGTGCCTTTTTAGACCTCTCCCCTCTTATCTAAATCCAATTAAAGGGAGAATATCCAATATATGATATTTAGGTAGAGTCGTTTCCCTTAGCCAACTGATTTGTCGCTTCCAAGTTCGCAACACCATTCAATATACACAGCGTTTCCCAGCCTAGTACATTGACTTGTGATATTCAGAAAGCACATGAGTCATTGATATAACTGAAAGATTGCTCAAAACGTTGTTAAACACACACACTCTCATACATTAGCCCATTCCCACACAATCCCCCCTTTGAACGCCCCTAAGAAAAATGCTTTGGAAAACATTGTGGAAAAATAAGAAATTGCTTGTATCAAGTAATTTCTTGATTATCATTAATATTTTTCTATCTCAAAATACGAAAAAAAATATATCAAATTGAAATTGTCGTTTGTAGCTTCTCTCAATTTAGACCAATTTGGAATTTTGTTGTGTGGGAATGGATTGAAAAATCGCTCGTTGGTTATCCGCGCCATTCGGTCGTCCCTTGTCTCACAAAAATCCACGTTGGAATAAATTGACTATGGTTAATTGATTCAAAAAGCATTTCTATAAACCACACACTACTTTCATCTCTCACACAACAAAATTTTGGACTGCAAACGAGAATTTCAAAGTTGAATTTTCGTCTTTTTGGATAAAAAAACAGTGTGGATAATGAAGAAATTGCTTGATACAAGCAATTTCTTCGTTTTCCACAATGTTTTAATAAGCTTTTTATTGAGGGGTTTAAGAAGGAGGGATTAAGGGGGAATGGGTTAATTGACGGAGCTCTGGGCACTGACCTCCGATTTGACCGGGTTAACGAATAACATTACTTTGTAAAATGTTTGGTCACGGACAAGGAGATGAAATGCAAATCGTTAGTTGGAGACAAAAGTCACAACTACAGCTGTAGTTAGGTCATTTAAGTCGACATGAATGTCTGAGTGCAAAGTTCTCGTCCGGTCTTACTGGAAGATTTTTCAATCGGAAGATTGATTGACAGCGACCCTCCGTCTAAATACTCTGGATTTTGATGTAGAATTGATTCATTTCTTGTTTTAAAATCTGCGAAAAGATATACATTGATTGATTGATTGGTTAAATGAATAGGGTTAAAAGCCGCTTTTTTATAGCGGCGGCTGGAGCACCTAACAATGGATTCCTGGTATTTCTCGCACCAGTACTACCACTACACCCTTTTCTAGCCTCCAGCTGCTATCCTACTTAGGTTTACGATTATCCACCCATTGGTGAGAGACAAATGTCGGAAAGAATATGTGCCGCCGTCGGGGATCGAACTCATGACCTCCCATTATTGAAGATTAGGAGTCTGATGAGCTAACGACTGCGCTATGACGGCGGCGAAAATATATACAAGTACAGAGTATATGACACCACATCAAATCTGAATCAACTTGCGTTTCAATGACATAAAAGTTGGTTAAATAGTCAAGCTCACATTTCATGCTATCTTCACGCACCTGGATATATTTTACTGCGACATGTGTTTCTGCGAAAGAATATTTTTCTTTCGATTTGAAGTTTTCATACAGAAACTGTTATTGATTAAAGTATTTCAGAAATTCCCTGTAACACGCTGCAACGGTTTTGTTGTTGTTGTTGTTGTTGTTAACTTACCGATATGTAGAAAACTCGATCAGCCACGAGGTTTCGTTTTGGATAACTAATCTTATTCATGTCGAGCAGTTAGATGGTGTCATTTGACTCTAGACATTCGCGATGCCTGTTAAAAGGTATAGTAAAAAGCCCTTTTCTTTCTATGTGTGTAATAGCTCATTTTGTTTTCGAAGGAGATGTAAATGTCTTGACTGGGATTTAATAACCCATGGGAGACAAATCAGTAATATACAATACAAACAACATTGAAAACAGTTATATCCCTTGAAAAAAATGTAAACCCTTCATTAAATCTATCATTGGTCCAAATCTACTCCGCATTTTAGCCTTGACTTCCGAGCCTCTCCTGATCTGAGGTGCGGATAATTAAGAATTTTAAGAGTTGTTAATGAGGAATTTAAGCGCACCCAGCATTGGCTTAAACGAGTAAATTCGGTAAATTTGACGACGTCGAATATTTTCGCTCAGAGTAACAAAAAAAAAATGTCTAAGAATCTTATTTAGCGGAATTGTTCATCTAAACGAAAAGAACGCGCATCTGGAGAGCAGCGAAGATGGGACAGGTTCACCAGCCTAGGTAATACATAGGGAAGCATCCTAGAAGCGATAGTCATATGTCACCGTGTGGCACGATGGTGCAGTCTATATATTGAGATCTAGAATGGCGATTAAAAAAAATTTTCTGTTCAGGTAAACATGTCTCGCAACAAGGGACAGTTAGGAAACTGTCTAAAAAAAGTTGCTAAATTACAACGAAGCAAACAGATTCTACACGGATCATTTAACACTCATATCTCAGAAATTAATAGCAACATAGAATTGAAAGTTTTCTAATAAAGGTCTACAAACAACTTAAGATTTTGATCATGGTCAGCATGCGCAAGTATAGTGCAGCCTGAACGGGTTTGATTCTTTTAGGACTTTTGGATGGTTCCTTTTCGCCTGATAGGTCACATTTATAAATAGGAGAATCGATGGTCCCGTCTACCGTCCTCCGACAAGGAGTGGCAATTAGACATTCAACCATTAAAAAAACGTAAAATTTTGGAGTGGTCCAAATTGAAATTAGTTGCAGTCAACAATTTAAAGTTTATGAAATTTAAGATTTTTTCAACATTTAGAGTTGAAAACATTGTATAAAATGAAGAAATTGCTTGTTACAAGCAATTTCTTCATTTTACACAATGGTTTTGCCCAATTATTTTCCTTGGGGGCACCCAAAAGCGTCACTGTGTGGTAATGGGTTAAACGGCTTTATTTTATTTATTCATTTTTTTAAAAATTTTTTTAGTTAGAAATAAGAATCATCTAAAGTCTTTGCACTCCGACCTAAACGCCATAACTATAGACTGAAATCATCCATTTACACCGGAAGAAAATTTTGAACTTCGACAAAGGTCAACATTTATGTTCATTTCTTTACTTATTTGACAACTCTTACGTCATAACTATAGCTCATTCAAAACGCAGTTTAAGAAAATTGCCTTTAATTCTGTGTCAATGAGCACATATTTTGACCATATATTTTACAAAATAATGTCGTTTATTACCTGAGTTGGAGTTCCTGTTGGAGTTTAGTGGGCGTGGCCAGCGATCCGTCAGTTATGTAGTAAGTGTTGAAATGCGTCCCTTAGTGAAAAAGGCCTATATACGATAAGAGCTTTCGTCACGAACTAGTAAAAATGATAAGCATTACATTCCAAAAGGAGTCTAGTTCTAGTAAATATTCTAGATATAAGAAATTCTTTCTCACTGGAACTGCAAGAATATCTATTACCTAAATGAAGGGATCTGGGTTGAAACAAACAGATCACCTATTGATTACGATATACTTTAAGTAATTAACGAAGAAATGTGTAGTTATTATTAAATAATATTTCGTAATTACGAAATACATTTCACTTTATTTCGCAATTACGAAATACAAACATTTTGTTATGAGGAAGAAATATTTCGTCAAAAATAAAAATCCCACGTATTTGTACAATATGAACTACTTTCCTTTCGTATTTTATAATACGAAATATTATAGAAATATGAATATCAAAAAAATCTGGGATCTCAATTTTGGGGTGAAATAGCTCAACATTTTTCTCTTATCTCTTTTTGAGATCGAGAAGAGGACTAGATAGCAGGGCGAATATTGTATAACGTATTATGTATAGGTCTATGTTCTTATGGAATACCGATTGTTTTAACCCTTTCCCATGCCATCCCTCCTTTTTACGCTCCTCAAGAAAAAGGCTTTAGAAAACATTGTGTAAAATAAAGAAATTGCTTTTATCAAGCAAATTCTTCATTATCCCGATGTTTTCTATCCAGAAATACGAAAAAATCTAAAAA
The DNA here is from genome assembly GCA_946902895.1 of Fragum fragum. Classification (NCBI taxonomy): domain Eukaryota; kingdom Metazoa; phylum Mollusca; class Bivalvia; order Cardiida; family Cardiidae; genus Fragum; species Fragum fragum. The sequence continues at coordinate 54,397,253 of OX336365.1, forward strand.
TCCGTTGACCTTGAAATGGTCGTCTGCGTCTCATCTCTTAAATAAGTTGTCAATATATAATCTAACTGATCGTTATTGTGTTTCAAACTTTGTAACAAAAGAATAAACGGGTTGGTTTTATATTTGAATTGTTAAATACTTTTGTACATTGTTCTTACTTTGCCTTGTATTGTTCAATTAAATAAGATAAAACTTCAGTGTAAGGAGTGGATATACCTTTAACCAGTTACCAGACAACAAAATTTAGACTGGTCCAAATTAAAGGAGTTGCAGAAGACAATATAAAGTTTGTGAAACTTGATATTTTTATTTTTTTATTTTCTTATTTATTTATTTATTTATTTTCAAATTTCTTAGTAGCAAGCAATTTCTCAATATTATCCCAATTGGCTTTCTCGGGGGGGGGGGGGGGGGGGCGTCCAAAAGCGTGATTGTATGGGAATAGGTTAAATTGAACAGTAATAGTGGTTTTCTTAGTCAGCATCTTTCCTTTGTGTATTGCAACATTTTTTGTGTCGAGATCAAACAACTAGAGGTAGGTTCCAATCATTTTGGCCAATCCGACCATACTTATTCCCCGACAAAATTTGTTGTCTCACGTAACTACTCGTTCATATATAGCGTCCGGTCTGCAAACAGCCGCCGTCGTCCGGTCTGCAAACAGCCGCCGTCATAGTGCAGTCAGTACCGCACCAGACTCCCAATCTTCAATTATTGGATGTCATGGATTAGATCCTCGAGGGCGGCATATAATCTTTCCGACATTTGTCTCTCACCAATGGATGGATAATCGTAAACTTAATTGGGATAGCAGCTGGAGGCTAGGAAGGGATGTAGTGGTAGAACTGGTGTGAGAAATACCAGGAATCCATTGTTAGGTGCTTCAGTCGCCGAGAAATGACTGAAATACTGTTAAGAGTGGCGTTAACCCATTACCAGACAACAATGTTTTAGACTGGTCCATATTGAAAGGAGTTACAAACGACAATTTAACGTTTATGAAATTTTAGTTTTTTCAACTTTCTTGGTAGAAAACATCGTGAAAAACTTCTTCATTTTACACAATGTTTTCCAAAGTTCTATATTGAGGAGGAGTATAAAAGCGTCACTGTCTTGAAACGGGTTAAACCCTATTCAATCAATCAACAGGTCTGCAAACAGCCCATTTTTAAGGTGAGTCAACACTACCGATCCGAACTACTCACTTTTCCCGACCTTATTTATTGCCCGACCAGCTCGGTCATACACGAGCTCCTAATGAGAGTGCATCCATGTCGCCAGTTTGTGGTGTCCGTGGTCGAGAGGTAGAGCGTCGGCTTCCCGATCAAGAGATCCTGAGTTCGATTCCCGGGAGCGGCTATCGATCTTGGTTCTGTCATTGGCCCACACTTTCGGCGCCAGTACTGGTGCATTTTCCAGGAAGCAGAATCGAGAGGGATTAATCTAAGTTGTAAGAACGTGTTTTCCAATCGATGTAAAATAAAAAGGTTTATACCAAACCACCAACTGGACTCCTTCTTCTCTTGCCTGGATTTTTACTAGACCACGATCGGGATAATGTTCGAGAGTCAGGTAAAACTATGGTTATTGAATTCTTTCAGATCGAGCAATACGATCGTTTCTCGAAGTACTTGAGAATCTTCTGGTACGCTACTCGATCTTTTATTAATTGAGAGAAAGAAACATAGGATTACCGACCGATGAGGACCAGGACCATCCGACATGTCTTGTCGAGGAATTCGGAGTATTCGAATATTCGATTATGTTTCGTCAGGTCGATGTGATCTGCGATGTGAACCAAGAATTTTCAACAGGAAAAGGACCGGGTATTGATCGAGTTAAACTATTATCAGACGACAGAAATATAGACTTTTCTAAATTCCAAGGAGAAAAGAAAACAATTTTAAGTTAAGCAATTTTGAAATTTTTAGTCTTTTACGGTTGAAAACAAAGTGGACAATGAAGAAATTGCTTTATACAAGCAATTTCTTCGTCGCCCATAAAGTTTTTTCAAACCTTTTTTCTCGATGGGTGTAATTATATGGGAATGGATTCAGTAAGGTTCATATTTGGCGGAGTCGATTGGTACGCGTTCGTTAGAAGAATTAGTTTTATAGGAATAGCGTCGGTTTCTATCATGTAAGCTCGCGCGATACCTCGATCATTTCCGAGTGTTAGACAAAAGGAGGTACAGTTGGCCGAAATTAGATCGTATGATTTTTAAGCGGGGTTAATCTAGCAGTATGATCATTTATGCTCGAGCTAGATCGGACTACACACTCTAACCACGGCGATTATGGTAGGCCAAAACAAAAAAAAAATGAATCGAGTACTCGTTCTTGTAAAAATAAACAAGGGATACAGAAGAGAACGAGTGTTGTTGGTGCAGTCATATTTAATCAATGATGCGATATAGTTCTGTGTTTGATATGTGTTGGAGAAGGCTATGTGCTCTTATTTATTTTCAGGGATTTTTTAACTTCATAATCGATTTTACCTTTTACTGTTGTTGATGGTGGTGGTGGTGTTTGTTCCTTTTTCTTTTTCAAATTTGCTTCAAACTTGGAATGGTTGAAAAGACTTTGATAAACCACAACTGAATAATTATTTGCTTCGTGTAAACTCTCTGATATGTGAGACAGTTCACGGGGCATGTTCCTTTTTCGACAAGAATTTTCAAGTTTTTGCTTTCCGAAAGATATAGAGTCCTCAACCTTGAGATTTATGGAAGTCTTCACCATTAATCACAGGTTTTCTTTGCATTGTCAGAACTCTATAGCTCTCAAGACTCAGTTTCTGAGACAATAAGGGAAGGTCGATTGACGTTCTTGGATCCGGATTGTCAATTGGTACCTGCATACAGCTAGCTGATAAGATTGACCGCGAGAATGAACTGGGAACAGCGTTTGTACCATGTTTCTCATCATTTGTTCTCCTATAAGGATCCATGGATGCTGACATTATCTGATGCTGAAGTGAGTGCATGCCTTGCCTTCTCAGGAAGTGCTGGTGTATATCTGTTTTTGTGCCGTCCTCTGAAATAGACAAGGTAACATTTGAATGTAACAGTTTTGTATGACAATTTCAAAACTTGTAAAGAAAAAATCTAATTAATGTAGAGATAACTAAATGTTAAGGAAACGGGACACAAAACTCATGCGGACTACTTCAACTCTTTAGATCAATAATCTGAGTACGCCTTAAAATAGGACATATAAACAAATACAGCGTCTAGTTAGGTAAATTAAGGAAACATATGTCATCCTAGTTTTCCTACCTGCTTTCACCTCTGGTATACCAACAGATTTGAGATCAGATGAAGATGTTCCAAATACACGATGTTCTTGGGCAACTGTTATTGCTGGTGTGTCTTGATGTCCAGCAGATGATTGTTTTGGTTGGCATTCTAGATTCACAGAATCGTTCTCCATACTATTCGATTTTGTTACTTTTCCATCTTTAATATCCACTGGAGTCGAAGACCGGGTATCTGACGCCATGTCAGAATGAGTATGGATTGATTCACACGTTTTGCTTCTTTTCCTATATTTAGCTCGCCTGTTTTTAAACCAAACCTGAAAATGCGGAAGTTTAGTTTTTTGAATTGATAATGAAATCATCAAATCTCCTAATGAAACTAGTTTTAGCTTAAAATCAGTGAACAAAACATTCTAAAAGAAAAGACGACCACAAGATACGATTATTTCGGTAAACTCTAGTTACAAGAAAGATGGTGCAAAAAGCAACTACATGTATAGTTTTATCAGTACTTAATTACTCACCTGGATAATTTCTGAAGCCTTTAAATTGGATTTCTTTTGCTTAAAAGTCAAAAGATATCTTTTTGGACATTCAATCCCGGTTTACCTTTGAGAGAAGAGCAGACATGTTGTGAAGGGATATTTGCTTCCTATGTTTCATAAATGAGCTTGGCAATGGCATTTCCATCAGTCTCACTTGTGTTTAAAATGAAGACACGGACCAACAATGGATCTAGAATATTCGCCTATGAGCCAGGATCTATTTACAGAAAATGAAGACTCTGATCAGAATGTCCAAATGAAGGTATATGAAAGTTGATATTATGTCTTTGTTTTCGTACTTGTTACTACCCAACTTATCTCAAAACCGCTATTATGATTATGCTTTGGTAATAAACAAATCGCTGACCCCGCCCACCTATTGAGTTTGCCCGGCCCCTGGACTCCAACAGGAAGTTCCACTTCGATTTTCAACGTCGTTATTTTGTAAAATTTATAGCCAGTAGCTTTAACAAAAAATTAGAATGGTTGATAGGAGACCTAATCGTCGTAACTATTGCTTTAGTAAGCTGAAGTAACGACATTTGAGTTGCCAAACAAACAATAATGCTTTACAAAGATGGCGACCAATGTTGAACTTAAAACTTCACTCCCAGTCTAAATCAATTGATTGGCCGAATAATGTTTTGATTGACAGCTGCAATATGGCAGTTTTAAATTAATGATCCTTTAACCAGTCAAACCTGCTGAAATGACAGCAAATTTGATCATTTCTTTTTTCCCAAAAAAAAATTTAGAATAAACTATCTTTTTGATTCAGAACAATGGAAATCAAAGCGCTGAAAGCCTGAGATACGTATACGAGATATATAACTTAGGCAGAAAATGTTTGATGATCGGATCATCGGAAGTGTCACTTTCTACCAAATCTTCTGTCGATGAGACGCGAGGAGACACAAAATGCCAACAATAAATCGATTTTTCTTCCCGCCTTTGACGTATAGTAACGATACATACATAAATGCATGTATATATCGTTGAATATTTTTCACCCGATCAAAATGCCTTGATTAAATCTCATAAAGGCCGCGCAGGGATCCATCCTGTGAATTTTGTTTGAATTCTGTTTAGTACTTTCTGAGAAGAATATCTTTAAAGTAAAAGTTGACGGACGGGCACGACCAAATTGTTTGTAGACAGTGCAAATATGATCCTTAGAATGACCAATTAATATGATAAAACCAAACCTTCCAATCGTGCGTAAAACCGATGGCTTCGTTTATAGGCTATATACAGCAACTTCGTCTAACCGGACCGTTTTAATACTGTAACTCTAGTAATATTATTTTGGCATAAAACAAACACCTATTTTTTCTTAACAATATGATATGATTAAACATGATTAATAATTGTCTAATATATTATATAGTTCCTTTCTTTCTGTCCAGTCACTCATCAAATTTGGATGATTTTGCTAACTTCAGAACACTCACACGAAAGTACTGTACTTTATAAAATGAAATGAGTCACATCTAACCTTCGTCCTTCTTGACTCAATCTGGCGTAATAGTTAATACTCGCAGTCGTGTAATTCGGTCCGATCTACTTTCCATGTGGCAGAAGATTGTGTTAATTGCGTTAGATGTTTTTATATCAAACTCTGCGTGGGTTGAAATTTTAGCATGGTTATTTTAGCTTCAGATTGCTACGCAATCTCAGGCTAAAATATATGTAAATATAAAAAATCGACAAAGTTACAACCGTGTTTTGTAAATTCAACAATAGCTAGACGACAAGTTTTTATATTGGTCCGCAATAAAAGAAGTTGCATACAACAATTTTTAGTTTATGAAATTTAGGAATCTGTTTATGGAGGAAGAAAATATTATAACAAGCAATTTCAAAATTTTCCGCAATGTTTTGCGCGGGTTTCTTATCTTCGTATTCTTCTTGGGGGACATAACAATAATCAGAAAATCGCAACGTCGTCGATACATTAGGCTAACGTCATTTAGACAGCTTTTTCTGGGTACCGGATCTAATAGAAATGTTAGGTGATTTTAACGAACCTGGATCCTGGCCTCTGGTAGGTTCGTCATTATCGCTAGACGTTCTCTCATAACCACGTCGGGATAATGTGTCTTGGAGAATGTCTTTTCTAAAGCTGATAATTGTTGGTTTGTAAAGGCGGTTCTACTTCGTCGTTGTTTTCTATGTGGGCCATACCGAGCCTCGAATATCATATCTAAAATTACGTAAGTATTCATTTCAGTTCCCTATTTTTTCTTGTGCATAGAGACTAAGAATCTAGTTGAGCAAACATTTTGTGACATATAGTTGCTATGTTATCTTCAAAATAAAGCAGTGTCGTATACGGCTATTTAACAAACAATCAAACTAGAAATCTGCGTTGGAATTAATCGAAACAAACAAACAAACAAGATACAGTGTCTTGAGTTCATTGTTCTCACCTCTTCTGAAATTCATGTTGATAATTAAAATCAGGAAACAACGGTTACTAGTTGTAAAAGCGATTTGCTAGAACTTCTAGAGTGTAACCCGCTTTTGTCTGCAAACCAATAATTGTATTTACTTTGCATTCTTAATGAGCAAAGCAGAAGAATCCATTCAAAATGTTTCTGAAATAATCTCAAACTGATCGAGGAACTCATTCTTCGATTTATTGGCAATGAATTTGGTTTACACATGATTTAAAAACAAATATTAAAGGTTGAATTATTTTGTGCACTCAAAGCAGAATTTGGCCTAAATCGACAATCGAGCAGAATACAAAAATACTTTTTCATTCTTGCAGGCGAAATATTGTATTTTCGAGTATTTAGAATTGATATTTACCCGGTATACCTTCAGAGTTTCTATAAATTGTTAGAGGTATATTGGTGGTATATTTAATCTCCTTTAGAATATAAGAATATTCAGTGCGTTTTTTTCCAGGCCAGCTATCGCTAATTGATATCTATAAAAACATTGTGTTGAAATGAGGCTGTGATGAGCTTTCGGTATATTGTTTATCGAAGACTCTTGTTTATATAGTAATTGTCTTTTCACCATTAAGGTGTTGAGGGGATGTTTTTTTTTTTTTTTTTTTCTTCTTTTTTTTGGGGGGGGGTTAATTCATAGCAACTCGTACTGGTAATACACGTATTTGAATATTGTATCTAAATGATACAAACGTCTACTGATGAAGATGAATAAATGACGATCATAATTATACATTAACATTTTCTCTACTTTTTGTATAATTTTATTTTCTGTTTACATAACTTTATATTTTTTGGTTGAAAATGGATTTGTTCAAGGTAATGGTGAAATTGTCGATTACCTGAGCCAAACAAATTTCAAAAGGAAGATGTTTATTGTGGCGTATTTTCTTATAGTTATAATTTTATTGTTATCGTTATCAGTATCATTCTACTTCGAAAGGTTTTTATTTGCTGCTCTTGCTTTAAAGTATCATATTTGATAAATTTTATGATAAAAAAGACTAAATCTTTTACCAGCAAGCCTCTCTGCCAGGGTAAATGTATGTAAATGAGGAGGAAATCCCTGATTGTATGGAGGTACCATCATCCGAGGCAGATAAAGATGTGGTGGCATCACTGGTGACATCATAGGTGACGCCGATGGTATCCCAAACATGTTTTGTCCAGCTCCATAAGGTAGCGGCAATCCGTCAAAGCTCTGCATCTCAGATACAGGTACACTTGGGTGTTACCTGGAAGACGTTTCGGTATTTGAGAAATGAAGACAATCGCCGATCGATATATTTAGACGTTTAAAACCAGTCTTCAGCATCAACGTGTATTAATAATCATCCATTTTCTATGTGATAGATGATGAGCCCCTCTTTTGTTTTTAAAGATAGCTTGGCTGTTTAACGTCAGCTTTGTTTGATTTTTTCAAATCAAAAATGGTAATGTTGACACTCTGATGTTTTCTTAATTTATGTTGTTTTGTTTTGTTTTCTGGAGATAACATAATTACGAGAAAGGTGGGCACAGAAAGGAAAGAGACGTCATCTAATTTTGATTTTCTTTGTTATTATTCACGTCAATAATGTTTCAGGTCATTACATTCATTACCACCAATCACTACCCTTTAATACTGTTCTGAAATTTTTCGCTGATTTGCCAAACCAGATGCGCCAGTTATTAAAGAGATAGAAAGTTACCTGATAATGTAATCGTCCTCACACAAGTATAACTAAAATCAAAGTAAATCATTCTTTATCGTCGGATTTGGGTTCGAGATGAGACATGCTGTACAAGAGCTTCCCTTTTCAAGTATTTGTTTAGAAATACTTAATATTTAAAGTGATTAGCGCTTTTAAAACCTCCGCTAACTAGTTTACTGAAGGGATTTGCCACCGATGATAAGTGTGTATTTTATTATAACGCTTTCCATCATAAAGAGGCTTAACCTAGAAGAGCCTAATTTCATGTAGCACGCTTTGAATTTAAAATGCAAAGTTTGGGCACCAACAATTGAGAGAAACGAGTTTCTCAAATGATTCATAATATAATATGTACAGGATATATATTTTTGAATTTTTTATAGGTAATTGCTACGATGACCCCCCCCCCTTTTTCTTTTTTAACTGTTTTATGGAACGATTTGGTTGTCGTCATAATTGCTGATGTTTTTAGCTCCAATTGCCAAATAAGATTTGTTCTTGGTGCGATGGTCCTGGTCCTCATATTTTTTCTTTAAAAAATCATCTCAGAAACTACCTTATAGACTTCAGCCAAATTACCGGAATGGTCTGTTTGTGAAAAACATGATTTCTACTGAGGAATTATCAGCATTAATTTGTAGTTATTTCTAAGGAAAAAATCTTCTCGGATATATTTCAGTGGATTTAAATGATTTTGACAGAATGTTCTTATGGTTGGCTTCCAATGAATTCACCAAGAATACTTGATTGGTTGATGAAAGTGGCTTTATGCATTACTGGACAGCGCTTATCACCAGCATGTGAAACAAACTCCCCTCTGATCTGTACATTGAAAAACGTATATGTATATAAAATATCTTTACTGAATCCGAGTTTAAATGATTGCGCTTTGGCTTAAATATTGGACGTTGTGAGGTTTGAGGTGATGGTATATGGGCATTATTGCAATAATAATTATTTTTACTTGGCTAATAAGGGTTACAAACATGCAAACAATTTCTTCATCCGATCACGTTACAGTTTAATGTAAGCAATGACAGGACAACGTATACTACTAGCATTTTGCGTTACCAGTTGTAAATGGTACTTCAATGACAACATTCAAGAATAATTTAATTGTTAGTTTCGTCTATCAAAAACGAGCAATCTGATTGGTCGAAAAATTTAATTCATACCTCCATGAACAAAATTTTGAGTACGCAGCCATTTTGAATGCTTCCGCACAAAATAGTTCACTACAAAAAGGTATCAAAATTTGTTAAGTTGTTGCATTTTTCGCTCGATACTATTAAATCATAAGAAATGAAGATAATATTTTTTTGTTTTCATGGAGGTATGAACCGAAAAACCTAATCACACAATGTATGAATCCGCTTCGCGTATTCATACAGTGTGATTAGGTTTTTCGGTTCATACCTCCATGAAAACAAAAAATATTCTCTTCATCTCTTAAGTAAATTTGCAGAATAAAATGGTATGCTTATTTTGACGTTTGGAGTTCAGTATATGTATATATCAATCTCGGACTTAAATTTCCACATTACTTTATTCATCTTTGGAAGTGCCGGTTTACTGGCCACGCCAACTAGCTTCCAATAGGAAATTGAACTGAGACATGAGACGACGTAATTTTACATAAAATATGGTCAGTAGCGTGTAACAAAGAGGTAAAGTGACTGGTTGGCGACCTAAACCTAGTAACTACAACTGAAATAAGATGTAGTTAAGATATGTAAATTGTCAAAATAACTAATTAGTTAATACAAATGTTGGAGTTCAAAGTTCACTTTCGTTTGAATGATTGATCACTCAGTACTTATGTCAACAGCCCCTATCCGTCAATTGGAATGACAGTGGCATTGTAACTAATTAACCCCGAATCAAATACGCCCCGTAAAAAAAGGCATTCTCGTTTTCCTGATCTATTTTGCCATTCGATATTGATAATTTTTGTTTTATTATCTTCTCAAATAAAAGGAATACCATGATTTTTTTCTTGATTTTTTTTTTATAAAAAATAATTTCACACTGTGGGAATTTCCGTCAAATCTTTCAAGATATAACAAGATGCCTATGTTAATGCTAAAAGCCACTTGCAGTGATACAAGTATCACTACATTATGAAGGGGTTATTGATTTCATTATCTGATCACCCAGTTGACAGATCGCGATTGTCAATCAAAGATCAACCGACTAATCAAATCATTCATTTAAACCGGAAGAGAATCTTTTAACTCCAACATTGGTCGAAATTTTTGAAAAACATTTTTGTTGGTGGTTTGGCGACAAAAATACCGTATCTACAGCTTAAACAAGGAGTATTTAAAAAATTTAAGGCGCCAACCATTCTATCGTTGTTATGTATTACTGGCTATAAACTTTGAAAAATAACACTGTTTATGTAACTGGAACTTCCTATCAGAGCATTATGGCCGCGGTCAGCAGTCCATGTATTCTTTATAAAAAAAAACCAAACCATTTATAAAGTAAATGAAAATGAGACGGTCAAAAGGGTCGTCAGAAGTCCGCAAAGGTTTTAATCCGGCAGTGTTTGTAAATTAAACGTAATCCCTGTCCGCTTACTGATTATACCTCCCAACTATCATAGACATTCATCAGAAGTGCGTATCATATTACTATAAATTTCACTTTAGAATAGAACGCTTCGCCACCCGTATTACAAATCTCTCAAGTTGTGCTTGATTTTTAAAATGGATGCTTAAAGTGTTTTGAATCTCTCATATCTTTATCAGAGTTCTCAATACGCCATTTAATTGAATTATTTTCCCGGGTTGTGAGGGAAAAGATAGCTTTTTACATGTGCATCTTTTCAACTATTACTTGACGACAAAATCGATGGATTGCGATGGTCAATCAAAGAATGATAGACCAATCAAATCTTACATTTAGATTAATTGTGAACTTTGAACTCTGACTTAGGCTGACTTTTATGTTAAGCTTTTTGTCGTAACTACCGCTTTTGCAAGCTGAACTTAATACTTTAATAGGTAGCCAACCGACCATTTTACTTTTTGATACATTTTACAGACCATTAATTTTAACAAAATAACGGCGTTTAACGTCTAAACCGAGTTTCATATCAGAGTTCAATGGGCGTAGCCAGTGCTCCGTCGATTCAGGACTGGTTCAAAATGATGTCCAAGAAGATGTAGACTGCGATTCAAAGTTTGCTTGAACTGAAAAATTAGTGCCGTATAGAGAAAAGGGCACCTTGAAAGTAGGAGAAACATTTACTGCACGCAACTTCTTATTTCAGCATTATGACTGTCTTGTTTTCACATCGTAGTGATACAAATTGACTTATCATCGGCCCCGCCCACTGACTCCATTTATCAGGCCTATTGACTCCGACAGGAAGTGTCACCTCGATATTAAACACCGAGCAAAATTTATCACCAGTGGCATGTAACAAAAAAGTAAACTTGATGGTTGGCGACCTAAACGTCGTAACTAAAGTTTTAGTAAGCTGTAGTTACGACGTTTAAGTCGCCAAACCCTAAAAGATGCTTAACATAAATGACGTTCTAAATGAATGATTTGATTGGCTGATTGCTTTTTGATTACCAATCGCGATATTTTAATTTATAACTCGCGGGGTGAGGAAAGTGTAGAAGGGCAGCACGTCTTTTCTAAATTATAATCCCTATAAAAACCTTCAAATACGCGGATTTGGTTTCACTGTAATTGACATGAAGCTGTTTATTTTGCAATCATAATTATTTACTTTCATGGTAAAAAGAATACAAAAAATGGGGACAAAATACTTATCTACCTGACCGTTTTGAACACGAGGGCCTCTGTTTTATGTAACTATAGGATTAGCTTTTTGAAGGTTGAAGGATTTCTTGATTTAATAATCTAAAACTTACATGAGAAAAGGTGACTTTTTAACCCATAGACAAACGGCAAAATCTTAGACTGGTCCAAATTTAAAGGAGTTGCAGACGACACTATAAAGTTTCTGAAAATTTAGATATTTGAATTTTCAGGGAAGAAAACATAGTGGAAAACGAAGAAATTTCTTAATTTTACACGATGTTTCCGCAATTAGTTTTCTTGAAGGGCGTCCAGAAGCCAAAAGAGATGCTTCTGTCGAGCTTAAAAGTTTCTGGCACAGTTCTATATTGTAAAAATATCGTCTTCTACTCCTTTTTATGCGCATTTCGTACGATTTATCTGGCATTTTCTATGCCTATAAATTACCGGATCGCCACTATCAAAAAAATCCCAATTTATTTATCCCGGGGTTAAACTTTGAACTCCGATATTCATGTCAACCGTTTTGGTTGGTTTAACTACTTAAACGTACTAATTTAAGAGACTACGAGGATATTTTTTTTTTTTTTTTTTTTTTTCATGGAGGTATAAAACGAACAAACTTATAACACTGTATAAACATCATACATAAGTGTAATTATGGGTTTTGTTTCATACCTCTACGAAAACAAAAAATATTCTCTTCATCTCTTATACTTCTGTTTTATCAAGCGACAAAAAACAACAAATATTTTACAACTTCAACTACATTTTTCGGATACTATTTTGTGCACAAGAATAAAATAGCGGCGTCCTCAAAATTTTGTTCATGGAGGTATGAATAATATTTTTCGGAAAATCAGAAGGCACGTTTTTGCTAAACGTAACTATTGAATTATTTTAGCGTATTGAAGCTGTAGTTATTCCGTTTAGGTCGCTGACTAACGATTTGCCTTTTATTTCCTGTCCCCGAGCACCAAGTTACCTCATTATCTATGACCTCAGTTTTATTACCGTGTCGGAGGGCAGTGAAGGTGGTAAACGACCCGTCGATTAATTGTTTGGCTGGCTTTATTTTCGGAAGCAAAATTCGCGATTTCGGTATTTAAAAATTCAGATGATTGAGTTGTTTGCGGTACTCGAGTCTGACGATGACAAATAGTTCCCATATATGAATCGGTCTTGTATATTTCTATAACATTACATAAAACAACATGGTAAAATAAAAAAAAATGCTTAAAGCAGGTAATTTCTCCTTTATGACAATTTTTCTACCGATAACTTCCAACGATTAATTAAACTAATCTCGTTTTATTCTATCAAAACGATATATTCAAATTTAGAATATGCAGTTCTACACCACAAAACAAATAGTGCAAATAATTTGTTGCCCCCAAAATGGTGCCATTTTCATGTATACGGTATCTTACATCATTTATCATTCTTAACCCTTTCCTGTTTTGCAAATTTTAGTTCTGTCCAAATTCAAAGGTTTTGCAGGCGAAAATTTTAAGTGGATTTAAATTGAAAGAAAACCATTCAGTACGGTAAAATATTGAGATAAAAGATGAAATTGCGTAAAACCAGGGATTGAACATGAAAAGGTTAATAAGTGTTGTTAGGACAGTCCTGTTATAACTAAAATGAATTAAATCTGTTAAAACACGTCGCGATTTTAGCAGCCGAAATCAACATTTAATCAAGCGATTAAGTTCAAAATAAGGAAACGAAAGAATAGCAAAAGAAAGTCTTGCAGCAATTATGATTATTGTTGTGTTTGTGTGAATGTTTTATTTTGACATTTTCAAATTTATTCAAATACAGGGATCAGCTTAATGATGGACTCAAAGGTGGTATCAGGGACACTTTTGTCTATTATGTTTCTTTTTATTTTAATCCATTGATCGTTTGATCCGAAAAAAAGAACAAAGTTAAGTAACAAAAGACATAACGAAATTTTCAAACCTAAAATTAGATATCAAACAGTGACTTACCAAGAATTCTATTCTGTTCCTTTTTATTTTAATCCATTGATCGTTTGACCCGAAAAAAGAACAAAGTTAAGTAACAAAAGACATAACGAAATATTCAAACCTAAAATTAGATATCAAACACTGACTTACCAAGAATCAGTCTAGTTGTGACTTGTTTCTTTGTCACCTCTTTTCTAAATATTTTGATTGGACTCGTTGTATTAAATGAAAAAGTAAATGTCATATAATTTATTAGAGATATGATTTGTTTTTATCAAATAGCTCATAATCGAAGACAAGAGGCCCGAACTCAAATATAACTGATGCCCGTTATTCAGCGCGAAAACCGTTGTGTAAGGTCTCTTTAAAAACAGACTATAAAAATAAGTTAATCGCGGCTGTCAATCAAATAATTAGTCTACCAATGAAAACATTCATTTAGACCAGATGTGAGTTTTGAGCTCAAATATTGGTTGCTTTTTTGAAACGCTTTCTGTTGGTTTGGCAGCTTAAAAGTCGTAACTGCTGCTTATTAAAGCTGTATATACGAAGTTAAGGTCGCCAACCATCCATTTTACTTTTTCGTACATGCTACCGGCCCTAAAAATTGCAAAATAACGGCGTTTAAAATCGAAGCGAAACGACCTGCCGAAGTGAATGGGCAGGGCCAACGGAATAAGTTGGCTGGACCAGTGATTGATCATTTGTCAAAGTGAATGAGTTTGGGCGGAACGAGCGAGGTTTTTATTTTCGTTTTATATCGTCGCTTTCGAAGCACGTGCTCGTATGAGCGTGACCCCCACCCCCACCCCCACCTAGCCAAGATGATTGATTTAGGGTGATACAAGGATGCAAGACGAAACTGCTGAGAGCCCCTCCTCTTTCTATATCGTACTCTATGTAAAGTAGCGTCACGCAGAGCCTCGGCTCGACGTTTCGTCTGAAAGACAATAAGTATATAATTTTGGTCAGCCCGGGGAGCGAGCCTGTGATCTTAAGGTTTGAAGTACAGTGCCCTGCCAACTGAGCAAATGGGCTGACGAGGTAGAGTTTTTGTTTTGTATTGAAATGAAAGACAATATTGACGACTTAGAGCAAAAACATAGTATAGGTCTATACAATGAATAGACCCATACTATGTTTTTGCTCCAGGCCCTCGATATTTATATACCTACAGCAAAAACCTTGGGGAATCCCTGCATTGACAGACATCAATGTCGGAAATAAGTCTCCATGTTAGAACGGTCTTCATATACATACGGTCTTATCACTGCTCGCTTGTCATTTTTTTCAGCTTAACAATATTTCTATATTTACTTTTAATGTCGCTAAACACTCGACTTCAAACCTCAAGATCGCGGGTTTGATCCCCGGGCTAACCAAACTAACGAATTAATTCGGACTGTGGCAGTGCTATCGATCGAACAGGTTAAAGAATCAGGCGAGGCTCTCAGGAGTTCCGTCCTATATCCTTGCATCAACCGTGACAATTAATCGTCTTCTTCGGGCGTCTCTCATATGGGCAAATTCAAGCTGTAGTTAGGATGTTTAAGTCGCCAAACCAACAAAAATGATTCACCAAAATGGTGGCCAATGTCGGCGTTCAAACTGAACTTCTATTCTTTATGAATGATTTCATTGGTCGAATGATTGTTTGATTGACGGCCGCGATTGGTCAATCATAAATCCGCACTCAAACTTCAGTCCGATCTTTGTATAGGCCAGGGTAACCATTTATTCAACAGGGTTTGGTTTTACCCATTACCAGACAAGAACATTTCAGACTGGTCCAAATTGAAAGAGAATTCTTACAACAACGTATAATTAATGTATTTAAAACAAACTATCACACAAAGTTGACATCGTGAGAAAGGGAGAAAATTCTTGAAGGAATCAATTTCTCAAAAGTTTTCAATGGTCATTCTTCTTCAGTGCGTCAAAATGCGTGATCGTTGGATATTTGCAGTCTGTATTCGGGACGTCAGTCGGGCCTCACTAATGCGTAAATGCACTTGCAGTAAGTGATTATGACATATCATGGGTATCAAGTGGATTCTTAATCCGCGTGCTTGCCCATTTCACTAGGAGCGTGTACTACACAGCGATTAGACCCCGCCACTCTTTTTAGTTATTGATACTTTTTCCATGTAAACTTGTTAATTCCCGTATATTTTCCTTCCCATTGAGATGACGTTCTGCCGCCCAAATGCCCGGCTAACTCGGTATTCAAGCCCTCGACCGTATGCAGTGGGCTTACAGGGCTATAGGATTAAGTGTCGGATTATTGCACAATGACATGTTTATGCAATTCCCATTAGTTGTGCTAAAAATCAAATTCAGTTATGACAAAATGAAGAAGCTAGTTGTTTTAAGAAATTGGCAAAAACGTTAATAGGCTCTCAAAATTATGAAAATAGACCTAGTTCGATAAAATGAATGCAGCATGCCTTTATTCTGTATTTTGTATATGCCGTGTTTTATAATTCATCTAGATGGTTAAAATTTTAGTACAGGCAAAATGTAACAGTATTTGTACTGTTTCTTCGAGTTTTCATACGGCTAGGAGAATAAAAGTACGTTTTCAAATTGCTGTTGTTGTTTTCTTTGGGTTCTCCCACCAAGAAAAAATACTTATCTATAGATTTAGAAAAGTTTACGAGACTAAAATCAATTAATATAAAAGACCATAATTTGCACATAGCTGTTCGTAAATTATTTTCCATCATATCAAGTTTTTGTAGAACTCTCCACAATTTAAAAAAATGTGAAGCGAAATTATACTGAGGAAGATATGAGGAAAATTTAAAAAAAAAATAATTTTATAAGCAATTTCTTCATTATCCATGAGGTTTTCTCCTCGGATTTCTTTGAATTTGGACCAGGCTTTACTTTTGTTGTGTTAAGGGGTTTATTCTAAGAATGCAGTTGGATACCTGATTCTAGGATAAAATACTTGAAATGGATTTTGGAAAGAAGAATATCAGTTTGTACAAAGGTTAAATAGTTCGGTTATTATTGAAACCTTTTATAAATTCAAAGTTTACATTTTGGTGGACCTATAAGTGTCATAGAACGTTTGTTTAATCCATAAAATAATCAAAAGATCTTCCTTAATCCGTATTTGCCTAATAAACCGATCACCGTTTATCACTTCAGCAGGTATCTGTTGATTCAATATCCTTGGTGATCCGTCAAACAAAGAGACTTATCGAAAAAAAGAGATAAGACCCATTGAAGAGAAAGCAAGATTCGTGGTAGTGACCCGTAAAAATCCTTGAAACTCGGAAATAAATGTTTGGTGGACCTATAAGTGTCATAGAAAATTTGTTTGATCCATACATTAATCAAAAGATCTACCTTATCCGTATTTTCCTAATAAACCGACCACTGTTTCCCCTTTTGGCAGGTATCTGTTGATTTTATAGCCTTGGGGATCCGTCCAATAAAGAGGTCAGTTTATTTCTTTTTTAAATAATAGATAAGATCAAGTGAAATTAAAGCAAGATTCGTAAACGTGACCCGTAAACATCCTTGCATCTCGGACCTAAATGTTTGACAAAGTGATTGGATCACGTTGAGATCAATTGACGAAATGCGATCCGTTAATTCAACTGTAAATCTGTGTTCTAGCAATATTTGCTCGGCAGATGTCGGATTTTAAACCCATAGAAAAACGTTCTTATGAAAGTATGAAACGTACATGAAAATTACATATTTCTGCTTACAACTACATGTATGTGCGAAGTTTACCAAATCTTCAAATATTTATAGCAATAACATTATTTTCAGTACGATTTTGCGTCAAATTATTACATAGAGAAAAGGGTAGTGAATACTCTTGTTCCGTCTGCAAATGAGGGGTGATGGGGGAGGGGGAAAAATGATGTTATACATAGAAATCGACTATCCCTCATCTACACTATCTATTAACCGATTGCCAGACGGCAACATCTTAAACTGGCTCAAATTTAAAGAAGGTGCAGACGACAATTCAAAGAACTTGTAGAAGAAATAAAGTTCGGGGAATTTGAAAAGTAACCAACCTAAAGAGAAGAAAATATATTGGGAAAAGAATAAATTGCTTGTCACAGCCAGTTTCTTCTTTTTTCACAATATTTTCTCAAGTATAAAATAACTGGGGCTAAAATTTCGGGAATTGCACAAGAAAGGGTTGATGAACGACCCCAGTTTCAGGTATTTTGACTTTCATGCTTATTTCGAAAACAACATAACACCTCTAGGGCTTAAAAAACAATCTCATTTTAAGGAAAGTAACCGAGCGAACCTTCCCTTCCGATAGCTTACGTTATGATTATAATGTGACATAAAAACCGCCAAAACAGGCAACGTTGTGTTACGTCAACGCAACCACGGTTGACGTTGTATACGCTGGAAGACGCAGAAGAAGTAGGAGAAACTCAATGAGGTCTAAATGATCTTCTATGACATGGAATAAAATTCTGTCATAATCAAAGTGGTCATAGTAAGGCCGTGATTAAACACGAACAGATACAGCATTGACGTTGTACCGACTTAGAATAAACACATTAGGACGACCAATAGATAGTGTACCAAATAATACATTTTGTGAACTTAAACTCAGACAAGTTGCTTTGTCGGAGTACAGAGTATATGAGAACTGATCCGTCAGTTGATACAGACTTCAAACATATTTTCTCATTGCCGCAATAAAACGCGGTCAAAAGAAATTGCATTCTAGATCTCTTGCCTTTTGCTACGTTATCAGAACGCCGAATAGATATCGACAAATTAATCATGGGGAAATGTGTAGTGAGAACAATGTGAATTCGTTGTATACTTTTAAGCCTTTCGTATCCTCTGTGTCGGCATCAACGTCGGCGACGGCGTCTCAGTTGATGAAGGTTTTTTTTAATCTCTCTTCTCAATAGTACCGGGGGACTAATATTTAACACGTGTACTCATCAGGTGATGGTACTTCATCTAGGGTGAAGATCTTTAACCTTCGCGCCTAGTGACTTTGACCCGTTTAAAAACAACTATAACCAAAAACTTTAACCGAGGAACTATAACAAAAACTTCACATATAAATTCATTAGGTGAAAGGTATTTACCTTACCCTGTGATTTTGGCCTTTGAGCTTCATTGAATATTCTTTAACCAAAAAAATTTCTCAGTGTTTGTGCTTCACGCTCATTTATATTGGATGGAAATGTCAAGAGTGGCTCTCCATGCCGCTGAATGTCTTTGCTTCGCGCTCATTTGTATTGGATGGAAGTGTCAAGAGTGGCTTTTCAGGTCGCTCAATGTGTGTGCTTCACGCTCATTTGTATTGGATGGAAATGTCAAGAGTGGCTCTCCATGCCGCTCAATGCCTGTGCTCGTGCTCATTTGTATTTGATGGAAATGTCAAGAGTG
This sequence comes from Fragum fragum, assembly GCA_946902895.1. Classification (NCBI taxonomy): domain Eukaryota; kingdom Metazoa; phylum Mollusca; class Bivalvia; order Cardiida; family Cardiidae; genus Fragum; species Fragum fragum. The sequence goes on from OX336365.1 coordinate 54,416,356, forward strand.
GCTTTTCAGGTCGCTTAATGTTTGTGCTTCACGCTCATTTGTATTGGATGGAAATGTCAAGAGTGGCTCTCCATGCCGCTCAATGTCTATTTGTATTGGATAGAGATGACCTGCACAATCTCAAATAGTCAATTTGTTTGAATCAAATATTTCTGTGTTAACGTTAAAACTTCCAGCACTCGTGTATCGACGCCAGCGTTATGATCTAATACAAATTTTCAAGATCATACATCATTTCGAGGACATCGACCCAAATCTATTCTTCTCATTCAACGACAACACTACCAGAGGACACATTTTTAGACTAACCAAACCAACTGTAACCAAATCGTCAAGGCTAAACACTTTCCCCTCGAGGGCCCTAAATGACTGGAACAATCTTCCAGAGGAATTTGTTGACAATGACAGTGTAAATGTGTTCAAAACAATAGCGATAACGTCTAGAAGGAGCTTACAAATCACATTGGCTTTCATCGCACCGAAGAGGACAGGTAACGGGTACGATGGATAAGCTCGAAAGCGTTTTTCTTAGAACATGTGGAGAAAGGTCAAGGGTGGGGAAAATCAATACCTGATTGTGACGTCATTCGTTGCACTGGCCAGAAAAAATCCCTACAGAAATGCTAGGATGGCGTCATTTACCCGATATAATGACCTAAAGGCAGATTATCTGTAGAAGTTTTTCTTCTTATATCGTCAAGTTGATTTCTATATAATAAATTGAATACTGTGCTGTAGCAGTGATACATAACCTTGTATTTAATCCTAATTCAAATGATCCCGCGGCTCGAATAAAAAACAAGGTTTTGTATCACATCCTTTCCTTATATGTTTTGAATCGGTTGTGATTTCAATATTTTTATTTTTTTCGAAACACCGTTAAAACTGTTCAATCGGGCATAAATTAAGATGGTTTTGTTTCCGAGTAGCAACATTGAAAAGTCATTTTCCGCCAAATTTTTAATTCTACATTTTTCAGATTTTTCAACAAAATGCATTAACCCATTCTCACACAACAAAATTTTAGACTGGTCCAAATTGAAAAAAAAGTGCAGGCGACAATTTCAAGTTAACGAAATTTTAAATTTGTTCGTCATTTTGGATAGAAAACATTGTGGATAACGAAGAAATTGCTTGATACAAGCAATTTCTTCTTTTCCACATTTTTTTTTTTTTATTTTTTTTATTTTTTTCTTGGGGGCGTAAAAAGGAAGGATTGTGTTGGAATGGGATAACTCCGAGAAAAGAAATAGACTTTAACCAATTTAAGATGGGCACATCTTGGTACGAGTTAACCAAATAAGATCTTTTTATGCTGACTGCCTACGTGAGTGAAATTTGAAGCAAACCCGTCAAGTAGTTTAGGAAAACATTTGGTGGACAAGAAAAAACTACAGACCGACGGACCGACTGAATAATTGACCAGCCAACCGACCAACCGACCGACCGACCGCCAAGCTAACTCTTATATGCCAACCCAAACAGAATGTTTTGTCAGTTAATCGATTCCCACACAAGCCCTCCTTTTCCGCCACTCAAGAAAAAAGTTTTAGAAAACAGTGTTGTAAATGAAGCAATTCCTTCATTATCAACAATGTTTTCTATCCAACAGACGACAAAAATCAATTTTCCATCATTGTCGTCTGCAGCTTCTTTCGATTTGGAGCAGTCTCAAACATTGTCGTTTGGGCATTGGTTATTTCCTAAAATGAGACTGTATCGTATTCACGATCTTATGAAAAAGAGTTTTCACTTGATATTTACGGATATCGCAATGTGTTTGGTAAACGTCAAAGCTTTTATACACTATGTTTTATCTATTGTCTATAGTACTTACGCAAATGATACTTTCAATGATTGGTTGGCGACCTAATTATCAAAAGACGGTAGCGAGAATAAGATGTAGTTACACGGTCTTTTCGTCCATCTAAGATTTGATCTTTGACTGGGGCTAATAGCTAACAAGAGTTGTCCGCAAATACGTAGCTCGACGTAATTGCTGCTTGTCACAAAAGATGCTTAATCTATCACAAAGAATTCATTGTCCAGGCCAATAAGCAAACCTCAGTTACCTTATGACTTTCTGTGTGCAATACAACCATGGGATATAAAAGGAATATAAAAATGAAAGTAAACTTTTATTCAACAGGTCAAAAATCAAGGTCGCTAAGTGAAATCCTTCAACCTAAAAAAAATCTGTGTTGATATTAGGTATATTCAAACAAACAAAAGGTCTTTTTGTGAATGTCAAAGCTAAAGGTCACTGTACTAAGTAGGTCAAAGACCTTAGCCAATGTTACAGGGTCAATGAACTTAATGTGAAAGTTAAAGTTTACAGCCAAATGGGTGCATTTTTTTTCGGTAGGTCAAAGGTAAAGGATAATGCCAAGGTCACAGGAGTCTAAGTAGTTGGTTTCAAGTGAAAACCTATCACCTTATGATTTTACATGCCAAATATGGTGGACCTAAGTAGAAACATTCAGGAGAAATAAGCATATACATGTAAATATATATAAATATATACATATTGTTAAAGTTTTTGGTTAAAGTTTTTTTCTAAACAGGTCAAATTGCACCAATGTCACGGATATTGCTGCTAGATACATGGTCATCAACTCATGAGTGCCTGTTTGAAATATTTGCACCCTGGGATAAATAATAACAGGGATGAATTTTAACAAATTTAACCATGCCTAGGGTACGACATTAGCCCTTCCCAGACAATCGTCCTGGGAAAGCAAAAAAAAGGGGTTGCGTGAAGAGCACCACCTGTACTCGGAAAGAATTTGCGGTTGTTAACTGATTATTAACCCTTGTCAAACTGAACCTGGAATATTCCCGTTCTGGCAAATTTAGACCAAGATCAGTCTGCACATAAGTGCAGTCTGATCTTGGTCTACACCTCATGCTTGTAATTTTTCCGTCAGAGTTGTTTATGAAACTGATTTACTAAAGAAATATTGATTTTTGAACAAGCTCTATCAGTGCTTTCAGCCCTTTGATGTAACAGCAATCCAGTGAGGTAATTCATACAGCATGACAAGGGTTAGAAGAGCCTCTCATGGGGATGAAATACATTGTAAAGGAACTCATGGTCTTTGACAGGTAAGAAAACTATTATTCAATTATCATACGATATGTTACAGAAAATACACTGAAGAAAAAAATGAGAAAATTAAAGATCAATAAATTATTCCACACGAACTAATAGGCATCAGAGAAAAAGACCCTGTCGACAAAATTCTGTAAACGTAATCATGTTGCGAGGTGACCTCTGAAACCAATCGAAGCTAATAGTTCGGCTATTTTATTCGATTCACACACAATGGCGCTTTTAAAGGCCCCGCTTTATAAAAGCTTTTGAAAAAAATTGTGGATGATGAAGAAATTGCTTGTTACAAGCAATTTCTTCATTACCCAAATGTTTTATACTGCAAAAGACAGAGATTTTTAAAATTTCATCAACTGAAAATTGTCGTCTGCAACTTCTTTGAATTTGAACCAGTATAAAAGTTTGTCGTTAAGTTAAACAATACACCAGTTAAATTGAAAATAATTAAAGTCTAATTTACATTTATCGTGTCATGCTACTCCGCGTATTACAGGTATCTCTTTGTGGGTTATTTAGTTTATGTGTTTACCGTTAGACTCACTGAATTATCTGACCGAAGAACGCAATGTTTTTCAGTAAATTTCCAACTTTTTGCGTTAACGTAGTCCTTCTATGCATTAAGGTATTTGCATGGCATAATGTTCGTCATTTAAAATTCGAATGAAATTAAACTACTTTTTTTTAAAATTTATAAGCAAAATTTCAAATTTTGTCCCTTTTTGTATAAAAGGTGTATTTATTTATGTCTATCGATATTTCTTTCACTTCTTGAACAACAAAAGCCATATTTATACGTATGATCTCTCCAATCGTAAAAATATAGCATTTGTCCACTCAAAGAAAACTGTTAGCCTGAAACAAACAAGTAATCTCCCTTGTTCATTCTCTTTCGGTCAATTCAAATCATATGCCCCATACATGCGTTAATTAACATTTTTAATTCAATTATATTAATGTGCATGTAATGATTTTAAAAATGAAGAGAATATTTTTACCTGTTTTCATTGTGTTGTGAACTTAAAAACTTGATCACACTTGTATGAATAAGCGAAGCGGGTTCATACCTTAGGGTGATTAATTTTAAGGCTCATACCTCAATCAAAAAGAACTATTCTCTTCATTTCTTGTGATTTAATGCCATTGACGAAAACAAAGCAATTATTTCACTAGCTTTGAGTAAAATTTGATGGATCTTCTTTTCACGCAGCATACCAAATAGTTGCGTGCTCAAAGTTTTTGCTCATGAAAGTACAAAAAACCAGCGAATCAAAACGATTGAACCTTAATAGACGAAACTAAACTAAAATTAATAATCTATATCATTCGCTGTTTCACAGTTAGATGTTTAAATATTAGAACGGAGTCAATATGTTTTGTGTTCACGTAGTTTTCTTCTATCCTTTTGCTAGATCTGTGCTCTGTTCATGATAGCGGCCATCGTTACAACTAACGCGCCCCAAGCTGACCATTTCAAGGTGGAACCGCTGTTTGGTGCCTGAAAAAAGAAGATTCTTTTGTTCAAAATATAACGTTATTATCTGAAAGAACCGTGTATCTATTATTACCAAAAATCGGGATCTCGCATTCTTAATCTATAGCACTATTTCGTCCATACCACCGTACTCTCATCACTCTCAAAAGAGTATTTTGTTTCGAAGATAAAGTTAAACTTCTATTAAGCAACCGCTCAAGGAACATCAAAAATGTGGTCGCTTAATAAACCTGTTTTGTGAAGTATATTTAGCATCGGTTCGACATTATTTATAAATTATTGCAAGATTCTCACTTAATTCTATGTTCATGGAACTTATTAGAATCATCTCATTAAGACAACATAATAAGATCCACTAATATGAGATTCAGTTTTGATAATTCTATTATGACAACCGTTTCTTTTGGAAAGGGATATTTGATCCTGGTCGCTTGATAGAGGTAGATATTTAAGAAAGACTGGATGTATATGAAACTACTCAAGAGCAAAGCGACCTCCCAATTAGTTCGTAAAGTAATTTTAAAAAAAGAGATCAGGTCAGTAGAAGTCATTTTTAAACAGTGTTTCGATAATAAACATCGAGTAGGTAGAGTGGTCATTCTATATTCATAAGATCTAGAAAGATCAATAACGTTTCGATCCTCGATCGATCGATTAATTGATTGTTTTATTAATTGATAGATCGATTCTTTCATTTCCTGTAAAATTTGGATATCTTTATAAAAAAAAGCATACCTTTGTTGTCATCGTTCCTGTTGGTCCTGGAATGAAATATATGGATTATAATTATCGATATTATTACTCTTTCACAGTAATTTCAGGTGGTTTCATGACGTTAACATATAAATGATATTAACACATTCTAGGAAAGAAGAAATAGCTATTAACAAACAATTCTTCTTTTCTCACAATGTTTTCACAATAATTATCACTTTTTTAAATATACACACGCTTTAGTTTCCACCTGCATCCTCTATGAATTTAGACCAGTCTAAAATTGTGTCGTTTGGTAATGGTTTAAACAAACATACGTGTTATACGAATATATGTGCTGATCTACTTTTCACAAGAAAGTATTTAGATGATTGTTTGACTAATATGATACAGTTAAAATCACGCAATGCTTATTTCAAAGAAGATTCATTTATATTTAACCCTTTCCTGTTCGATCCCTGATTTCTACGTCCCTGCGAATTTACAACTGGGAAAACGCTGTAGAAAAGGGAAGAAATACTTGTAACAAGCACTTAATATTTTTTTCAATATTTTCTACCTTACTAAGCGGTTATTTTTCAAATTAAATCCCCTTTAAATCTTTTCCTGTAAAACCTTTGAATTTTGTTGGGTCTTAAATTTTGCCAAACAGGAACGGGTTAAACACTACATAGTCAAAGTAATGAACCAACAAACTGAACCAAGTTATTGTCGACAAAGTGCCTCTGCTTTACGGACCATTCAGATGGGTAGAAAATATTTTGGAAAAAAGAAGAAATTGCTTGCTTTTAAAACACACAACAATTGTTTGCTAAATGGGGCTGGAGGTATTTTGCTCCCTCTTGCGAAAATAATTTTGCTATGGAAAAGTAAAAGCAAGCTGCTTTCTTGGTTTGGTTTTGAAATCATCGTTGAATGCTTAAGATAAATGTTGCTGATCCTGGTCTAAGATTTTGCCATGTCGTAATTGGTTAACTCCCGGGTTACGTTAACCGCGTTTTTTTTTTTTTTTTTTTTTTTTTTTTTATCATAACCTTTGACAAAGAAGATTACTTAACAAAACCATGCTATGTATCGTATAGTACTTTCCGTACTTTGATTATTTAAAACGCACGCGCTGGAGACTTGTCCAATTAAGAAAGACGATTCATACAGCTCTTGAGTTCTAACTCAAGCCGATTTCTATAGTCTTTTATGGTCCTCGTGAACGACAACATCAAAATCAAAATCTGTACAAAATGTAACCCGCGGTCAAGCGAAAAGGTATCCCCTTCGTTGTGAGAAAAGTTTCGGACTTGGTTAGACTGCGCTTGGACTGATCAGGGTAGAATCTTTTCGCTCTGTATCGACTTTCTGAATCTAGAATAACGATTCTCTCTTGTTATACTATTACTTTTGTAATTTGACCTTAGGTTGACCTTTGCTTGATCCAACCCCTATCTAATATGAGCCTCTGCGTGACATTTCCAACAATTTCGCATGTGCGTGATTCGCACACATTGAGCACCCAGGACAGCCATTCGGGGCAATTAGAACATTCGCTGGTTGTTTAAAGGAGCTTTAGGTCAGTATCTATCTACAGAGCGCAGAGTGAAGACTCTGATCAGACTGTGCGGATGCACGGGCTGATCTGAGTCTTTACTTGGCGCACTTGTGTAATGGTTCGAAATGTCACGCATGCGCTCATATATATTGTTTTACAAAACACGTGGAGGTCCTTTTTCGCCAGACGGGTCACCCTGATGAGTGTGCAAATCGGAAGAAGCCCCGCCCCCTGCTGTCATACTTGACATGCTTCTGAAATTTTACCTGTTGACATTGAACTTTGTGTACCCATGGACATGGTAGTTTGTGATGCCGCTGTGGTCATAGACACTATGGTCATGTTTGTCGATGTTTCAGTCGTTGAGCCGAGTGTAGTTTGGAATAACACTACTGTGACATAAAATAGAGCACGTATTTATTCAAGAGTTTGAGAGAATGCTTTTCGTTTTAATTTAAGAGGTGAGGAGAATAAATATATATTTTTTATTTATTTATTTTTTTTTTTTATTTATTTTTTATTTTTTATTTTTTTTTTTTTTTTTTTGCTTTGTTTTTATGGAGTTAAGAAAAGAAAAACCTAATCACACTGTATGAATACGTGAAGCGCATTCATTCATTAGTGTGATTAGGTTTTTCGTTTCATAACTCCATGATAACAAAATATGTTAACTTCATTTCTTATAATTTAATTACATTGAGCTAAAAAGACGATTATTTACCATTCTTTTATACATTTTTTATGGATCTTTTTTGTGCGCAGGCATACAAAATAGCTTCGTGCTCAAAATTTTGTCCATGGAGGTATGAATAATTTTTTCGGCCAATCATAACGCTCGTTTTTGAAAGACGAAGCTAAGAATTAGATTATTGAATTATACCTCGAAAATGAAGCCGCGGTTGGTTTCATGCAGAAGTATGATAGCGTTTTGCGTTTACAGCTCAAAAAAACATTTCTTATAATTTGATGTTAAACAAAACATAAAAAGCAAACAAGTTACCACTTGTGGAAAGGTTTCCGGAACTAAATTTTGCGCAAGCATACAAATTAGTGGCATTCTCAAATAGTTTTAATATTGATAAGAAACGAATTTCCAGTCAACCAGAATATCGGAATTTGCTTTGACGAAAACTGAAATAAAAATTAAATGGTGCTGGAATACATAAACTACAAAAAGCAATTTGTATTTGTGTTGATTTAGATACTGCAGACCAACGTGTAATTCTATCTACCAAATTCGCCCTTTTTTCGTAGAATTTGAAGAGAGTGGTGGGAATACCGGTTATCGTTGTCCTATCTAAAGAGGAGGATGGGTATTCTTAAATTGTGTGTATAAAGTGCATATATGTGGGCGGGCAATGTGTCGTAACTACAGCTTTAATAAAGCTGTAGTTACGATATTTTGTTCGCCCACCGTCGATATACCCGTTGGTATCTTAGAACATTGTTTGGTGTCAGTATAGTATCTCTCAAAGGAGTGTACGAAATTTCGAATTAAGTAGGACTCATCACGCCAAAAGGGGCCATCGAGTTATTCGGTAAACCATGGATAGTAAAACGCGTTTTCAGCGACAACTCAAGGTACATCAAAAAAGAAAACTAGTAGCTTAACCCTTTCCTGTGTCTGGAAATTTTAGACTAGTCCAAATTCAAAGAGGTTGCAGACGACAATGAAAACTGGATGCCATTTGAAATGAAACCATCGTTTGTGGTAGAAAATATTGTGGGAAAAAGGAGAAATTGCTTGTTACAAGCAATTTCTTCTTTTTCCACAATGTTTTCTTGAGTATAAAATCACAAGAACGTAAAATCCCGTATTTGAACGGGAAAGGGTTAATAAACATTTTTGTGGTATAACTGTATAAAAAGGATACAATTGATCGCTTATGTGAATTATTTCTCACTAATTCCAATTTAGTGTGAGTTCATTAGAATCGAGAATGAAAACTGACATGAGTATAATTCAGACATAAAGCGCACATACAATGCTAATATTTTACATAATGTACTTTTTGGGCATAATTGAATAAGTTGTAGTTACGACATTTAAGTCGCCAAATGAACGAAATGCTTCACATTAATGTCGGTCAATGTGACTTGTTGGAGTTCAAAGTTCATTTCTGGTCTAAATGAATGGTTTGATGGCTCGATTGGTTCTTTGACAGGCCAAAGCTATCCACCTATTTTTCTTAAGGTAGCTCCTGCCTTAACTTTACACCTTTCAATAAGACAATCATTTGTCATAGTTTTTAAGTTGGAATGCGGAGCAATTCCAACTTAGATTTAACAAAACCGCAAAAGGAACACAAGACAATTTCATTTCGGGTTTTTTGATAACACATATCACGTGATCTCTTAGATATGAATACACCTCGGGCTACTTCTCAACTCATCTTGCCCCGGACAATCAGTTAGTTGTAGCCGAAGACAATAATATGGCACATGTAAAGGATAATGTTAAAATTCGTTTAGAGACTTCTAAACACGCTTTAGTTTGCTTTAAATTATTGAAAAATAAGCTAATAATCAGCGCAGTGATTTGTTTTTTGTGATTCGCCGTCCCGTGTTTGGCAATCACGTGATCTCAAGTGACATGTGGTAGTCATGTGACCAAAAATAGGCAATATTTACAAATATGGCTCAGGTCGCAAATGTATTTTTACAATAATCACGCCGCCCAGTACTTTAAAACATTCTAGAGCGATTAAGGGTGATCGTAGGCATCAAGCAAACGCGATCATTGTGGGATTTACAGCTTTTACTCAATAAAAATCAAATAGATGCAAAGCGAAAGCAGAAGAATTTGAGAATTAGAATGTAAACATATCAACTTCCGGTTTCTACTTATTTACTAAATAATTACGCTTTATTATGTCGTTATTTACAAGTTTAAATCAATAATAACACATCAAACCTTTAACAAGTGACATCTAGCTTTCAGCTTGGTCCTTTTTACTTAAGATTTTTTACGGTTCTAAAGCCGAATAACGAATAAGGAAATCGCGCGACTACAGGGCGCCGAAGATAATTTGATATTATCATCATCATATTATAGGAATTTTTAGGAAAAGGGCAAAACTACCATGTGCAAACAATAACGTTACAATAACGTTGACGTTTTTTCTTTTTTTTTCTTTTGAAATCTTACTCACAACACTTTAAATATTCTTTTTTTCCTAACTCTTAACCGGTATTTCAAATCGATCACCCTGAAACAAGTTTCCGCGCATTTCCGCAAATTTCCACGTATACTCATAAACTTGAAGTGAAAATTTACGTGAGTTTAGTATGATCGTTACAGAATTGGCCGAGTTAAGGGTAAAATAATCATCGAGGTCATTGATTTCTTCCTGTAGAAGCTGTTATTCTCTGTTTTCAAGATTCTAAAAGGAGTTCACGTATTACAGTTGATCCAAAGGAGAATAGTATGCTTGAAAATTCTAATTTTGCTGTGCGTAACACGAGCTTATATCCAATTCCAACACGATCAAATTTTAGACCAGTCCAAATTCAAAGAAGTGGCAGACGACAATTGTAAGTTGATGAAATCTTTAAAATCCTGGTCTTTTTGGACAGAAAACATTGTGGATAATGAAGAAATTTCTTCATTTTCCACAATGTTTACCAAAGCCTTCATAATGAGGGCCATTTAAGAACGTCACTGTCTGGGAATGGGTTTAGACAATGCTAGTTTTTGGTTTCTGTATGTGGATTTATGTTTTTGTGCGTTATTCACGCACAAATGTACACGAATGGGAACGTTTAAGTTTAAAGGAGGGAGGCTTACTCGGAAAGTAATAAATGAATTTGAACCTAATTCCACAGTTATGACCCTTTCAGCGCATTCCGACTTCTCAGTACTTTCAGTCCTTTGATTTATATATAGAATCTTGGTAAAGAAATGGAGAATAAGATACTAAGTGTTTTTGTAGTTGTTTTTTCTTTTTCATGAAGATATTACGGTCGGGAAATTCAAAAGCAATTTTTCGAAAGTCCTTTCGCGAAAGAAGTGTATATCATTTCCCCTAACAGTCAGCGGTAATCTAAAGCACAAGCCCCATAACACAGGCTTTTGTTTTATATTTTCATGAAGACGGCGATTGTTTAAGAGATTTGTTACTAAGATTAGTAATCTTTGCGCCGGACAAATTTTGTCCTACCATAAATTTAGTATAGCAGACGTACGTTCCATTTAAACACGCATGAAAAATTTGCTTCTCTTGGTCATGTTTAAGCTGAAGTCGTTTTTATGATCGTGTTAATGCATAAACATGTGTATTGTTTGTCCCACCTTTTTTGATTTGTGTATCGCGTTTTGCGCAGCTCATATATCGAGGGCTTAGAGCAAAAACATGGTATGGCTCTATACAATGTATAGAGCCATACTATGTTTTTGCTCTAAGCCATCGATATTGCTTTCGTTATAGACGATCGCTGCTTTAAAACATAATGGCGCCCATTATGCGCGATTAGATATTATACTTTTTACATGTGTGGATTTTAATAACATGAATTTATATCTAAAAACAAATGCCTGTGGTCCATAACAAGGTTTTCAAGATTTTTAGCAAACATTGGCACTTGAAGACCATTTCTCAAAAATAATGGCTTAGAATGCCAAAGGCCTACTGTCCTTGGATCCCCGATGAGCGCTTGGCACTAAATAGTTCAATAATATACACACCTGACATACAGAGGCAGGCGGCAAGAATGGTAGTGGAAGTGTTCATTTTCACCTGAAACAAATAGAATGATACGTTCTGAAAAAAGACCAGGTAATTCTGATTTACACAAAATGTCTATCTAGGAAGTGTGAAAAGTATCAACCCTTTCCTGTTTTGCCAAATTTTAGACTTGTCCAAATTCAAAGGGTTTTCAAAAATTGAATTTATTTTCAAAAACAACCATTCGTTAGAAAAGGAGACATTTTAGAAAAAAAAGGAATTGCTTGTTACAAGCATTTTCATATTTTTCTACAATGTCTTTTCAATCATTAAATTGCAGGGACGTAAAAACCAGGGATTTATCAGGAAAGTATTAACCCGTCACAGTTTTTTGAATTCTCGGATCGCTGACTCCGCCCTCTGATCTTAAACATCTAACCTGTATACTGGTCATGTGACATATTTCTGAAAACGTTTCAAGGGAATAGACCAATCGCTGGCCCCGCCAACTGACTGCCTAGACCCGAACATTTACTCCGCCTGGAGGTTCCGCTTCAATATTTAACAGCGTTATTTTGCCAAATTCATCGCAAGTAGCATGTAGCAAAAAAGTAGGATAGTTGGTTGGTGACCCAAACGTCGTACCTACAGCCTGAATATGCTGTAGTTATGACATTTTAGTCGCCAGACAAACAATAAAGGCCAATGTCGGAGTTGAAAAGCTCACGTCCAGGCTGAATAAATGATTGTTGATTCTTTGATTGACAGCCGTGATAGGTGAAGTGATTCGAGTTCAAATTTGAACTCGACTTTCAGGGTGATTTGATAGTTGGAGTTCAGTATTAAATTTTCTTTCGTTACTTTCCTTTTTATTTCACTAACACAATTTTCTTTTTATTATTATCATTTCCATCTGTGCTTTAACATACGAAAGTTTGAATTCAATGAATAAAACTCGCATTAGAGGAAATAGATATTTAACCCATCCCAAAACGATCCCTCCTTTTATGCCCCCTCCGCCTCCAAGAAAATAGTTCTGGAAGAAATCGCTCTATGCACGATGTTTTCTATCCAAAAAGACTTAATATTTTTTTAAAATTTCATCAATATATATTTGTCATCTGCAGGTCCTTTCAATTTGGCTAAGTCTAAAATTTCACTGTGCAGGAATAACTTAAGTATGGACCAGTATTAAATACCCATTACTAATTACCACTGTACGAGTACTAACATATTTCATCACATTACACATGTTTCTATATTATTGGCCATACTCCGTCCCAAGTGAGTATAAGTGGATGTGGTTTCATTTCATTACTAATTGATCATATGATTGTATAACTGCACGCATCCTGTAAGACAGATTAGCCGTCCCTCCATAAAAGGTTAATGTTTAACCCATTACCAGACGACAAAATTTTAGACTGGTCCATAATGAAAGGAGTTTCATACGACAATTTAGAATTTATGAGATTTTAGATTTTTTCAACTTTCTTGATTTAAATTATACAATTCCTTCATTTTACACAATGTTTTCCAATTTGTTTTTCTTGAGGGGCATCGAAAAGCGTCACGGTGTGGGAATGGGTTAAACTAAGTTTAAAGTGATATCGGTTACAAGTGGACCTAGAAATCATCCTTGTTTCTTCTGTTTAAAAATATTGCACATTTTACGGCCAGTAACTTGTAACAATAAAGTTAATTGGTTGGTTAATGACATAAGCGTCGTAGCTTCAGCTTGGATATGACGTTTAATTTACAAAATAAAAAATATGCTCCACTCAAATGTCGGCCTATTTCGGAGTTCAAAGTTTACATCCAGTCTAAAGAAACGATTTGAATGGTCAACTGATTATTTGAGTGAGAGCCGCGATCCATCAATGTTCAAATAAGTTTGATTTTTAGGTGTGCTTTAAAAGGTTAGGTTATATACTATCAACTGTAGCTTATATCCTGCATACATACATCCCTATTTCCCCTCTAGCTGACATACTTGAGGCTAATATTACTCCATTCCCACCTAGTGACGCTTCTAGACGCCCCCAAGTAAAAGACTTTGGAAAACATTGTGAAAAATGAAGAAATTGCTTGTTACAAGCAATTTCTTCATTTTCCACAATTTTTTCTTCCCATAAATTTAAATTTGTCGTCTGCAACCTTCTTTCAATTTGGGCCAGTCTAAAATTATGCCGTCTGGTAATGGGTTTAACAGCTATTTTGAAAACTTAAAGATAGAAAAACGAAAACATACCCTGCAATTACTAGTGAAAAGCATAGACACGCGGTCGTTCGCAATTAAGAATTCCAATCATTCATTAAGATCGGAAATGGAAGTTAGTCTTCTACATTTATGTCAAGCGTTTTGTTGTAGCTGGTTTGCCGATGGAGCACAGCTTTTTCAAACTAAAGCCGTCGGCCTTGCCGGATATTCCGTGGTGGGATCGGCCAGTGATTCATCAATAGAGGTATCGCCACTGTCAGCCAAAATAGATTGACCAATCAAATACCATTTTTTCGGGGCTGACATGTTTATCACCGACACTTGTATCAAACAATTTCGTTTGTGAACAACAAAACGTAAACGACCTGCAATTACTACGTTCTGGACCATTTTGGGTTTTTTTCCTCAGCGAACAACAAACCAGCGTCTGGTATCCCCAACAATCTGCCTTGTCGGTGTGTCTTTCGAAATGGGCGTGATGGGCGATCCGCAAATTAACCGATGGCTGCTGTCAATCAAAGAATCAATCGACCAATTAAATGTACGTAATTCATTTAGACAGGAAATGAACGTTGACATTTGTGTAAGGCATTTTACGTTGGTAAAGCCACCTAAACTTATCCAAGCTGTATTTATACGACGCTCAGGTCGCCAATCTACCATTTTTTTTTCGATACTACCGGCCATGAACTCCCTTGGGGAGTCAGTGGGCGTGACTAGTGGATTCAGTGGCCAGGGAGAACGATCCGTCGATTTGTATAGCGGCAGACAGTTCTGATCACAGTTCATGTATATATAGATTATAATGTATACAGATGTAATTCTAAGTGCTAAAACCACATCAACTAAAGGATTTGTTGATGCCATGCGTTTGATTTCCAGTGTACCGACGAACATACAGCCGGATAAATTGGGTGTTTTCCCGGCCTATTGTCAAGATTATCATACCGTGTCATTAAAAGCAAATTGACATTCCACGTGAATGTATGAAAACGGAAGTTTTTATACCTCTTTACGATAGACCAAGAAGACTTGTATATGGCGATAGATAGAACGACATTGCAGTCCGCAAGGTAGACTTCAAGTTTTTTAATCAAGCGATATAGTCCTTTTTGAGAGACAGGTCATACATATAAGGAGTATTGTTTTATACCACATCACAATAATGTTCTTCAGGGAACTGTTTAAACACTGTACATAATCACTCTTGATTTCAGTATTTCGGCAAAAATGCCTTTATCAAGAAAAAAAAATATTTTCTTTTTCTTGATAAGGGCATTTTTTCCGAAATGTTAAAAATTAAAGGGATTATGTATAGAATTATGTTATAGTTGTCCTACAAAACCTTGTATTCGACTAGAGGTTTTTATTATTATTTCACGAGACCGAAAAATTACTCGTCGAGAATCCAATTCAAGGTTTTATATTACTGCTGCACTACATATACTACAAAGTATCATTGACTACAAAAGATACAAGAAACTTACGAAACTTGTCTAAAAATTACCTTGTGAACATTCTATTAACGTTAATCTCGATGCGACGTTATTTTACTTTGACTTGCGAACCTGTCCTAATCTGACGATACAAGTTTCGGAGAGCAGAGTAGATGGGACAGGTTCACCAGTCTATATTTTACCGGACAATTTAATATCTGTACCAGTTCACTACATGTCCGACACGGATTTTGTCGAGTACGATTTAGTACGATTTTATCCGCGTGCTGAAGTATCTCATATAGTAAATTAGCATGTATACAATAAATCCACCTAAAGTTTCACGAAAACCGTCAGATCAATCAGATCAGTTAGTAGAGCACTCGACTTCAAAACCTCGATATCGCAGGTTCGATCCCCAGGCTAACGAAATCAACAATTTGCCTTTCGGAAGAGACGTTAAACCGAGGCACCTTGTGGCGGTGCCTTCATCGAGCAGGTAAAAAAGTACAAGGCGGGGTTGCTAACAGTATCCTTGCACTATCCCCCGTAACAACTAACCGTCATCTTGGAGGGTCGCTCATATGGGCAAATGCTACTGTGGCGACCATAAATAAACGATTGTTCATATATCTATAAAAACATAACTTTGGCGAGCAACCAAAACACTGTAACCTCAACTATAATAGCTAGTTAGAGCTTTGAGGCAAATATTGATATGACAGAGTTAAGAGTTTTATTAGACAGGGAAATGAAACTTGTTTCATAGTAACTACATACAATTTAAATTCTTAAGGTGGGAAGCCGTCCCTGTTTAAATATAATTATGTTCGTCTTGAATAATTTCCTTAAATTGTAAAACAACCTTATGCAGAAGGTAACTACATGTATTTATTCTCATTTCATTTGACTCGGGTCCCGCTAAACTTTTCATCCTGTTTCACAGCAGGGAGACAAACTACTTAACCCTTTCCGGTTTAATCTCTGTTTTTTACGTCCCAGTGTTTTTATACTTGAGAAAACATTGTGGAAAAAGAAGAAATTGCTTGTTACAAGCAATTTCTTCTTTTTCCATAATATTTTCTACCCTACTGAATGAATATTTTTTAAATAAATTCGAAAGAACATTGTTGTCTGCAAAACCTTTGAATTTGGACCAGTCTTGAATTAAAAAAAAACTGGAAAAGGTTAAGAAGCATCCTTGGAAATAAAAACTTGCCGGTAACGAGCAACTCACAGATCGCTGGATCCGCCCACTGACCTCTGATCGGAAGTTTCATTTCGATTTTGAACGGAATTAACTTGCAGAATTTATGGCTATAGTAACATCTAACAAATAGTAAAAAGATTGGTGGGCTACATAAACGTCGTAATTGCAACTTGAGTAAGCTGACGTTAAGACTTTCAAGTGGCCAAACTAACAAAAATACTTCCAATGAATGTCGGTCAATGACAGAATTGAAAGTTTACCTTCGGTCTAAAAGAATGACTTGATTGGTCGTTTGAATATTTGATTGACAGCTGCGATCCACCATTCTTCGTTTTTGTGTACATTACAAATACGTTGTCGTCTGTCCCTTCTTTTATTTTGAATCAGTGTTATTTTTTGACATGTTGTTATGTATCAATCTGTGGCTACGACGTTCTAATGCTAAACTATCTTCTAGTGACTACCCATTTAATGACGGCAGAAGTTTAGACTGATCCAAATTGAAAGAACTGCAAGTGACAATTTCAAGCATGTGAAATTTTGTATTTATTTTCCATTTCGGATAGAAAACGTTCTTGATAATGAAGAAATTGCTTGTAACAAGCAATTTCTTCATTGTCTACAAAGATTTCCCGAAGCCTATTTTTCGTTGGTGCGTCTAAAAGCGTCATTGTGTATGGGTTAACTTGTACCTACTCTATTTTTCTCATCTGAATGGTTTCAGAATCACTCATTTCATTTCGTTAGATAAAACTAACCCGAAAGTGCATTTATGCATTGGGCGTTGAAAATGCCGAATACTATGGTTACGAAAAACTTCACAGCCCCCGACAAATTCCTTTTTAATGAATAAGGCATTTTTTAAATCTGTTATTTCCGTATTTAAATGAGGGTGAAGCTGGAATTGCTGGTTATCAAGATTACAGCTGTTTACAAAGGACAAAAGGATGGTCCTCATGGGCAAATGTTGCAGACGATATGTTTAACCATTTCCCTGACAAACCCGGGATTTTACGTCACTGTGATTTTATACATGAAAAAACATTGTGGAAAAAGGAGAAATTGCTTGTAACAAGCAATTTCCCCTTTTCCAACAATATTTTCTACCACATAGGATGGTAAGATTTCAAATTGCATGCATTTTTGCATTGTCGTCTGCAACCTCTTTCAAATTGGACCTGCCTAAAATTTCATAAAACAGGAAAGGGTTAAAAGAAAGGGTAAACCGTCAATAAAGCATCATTTTCGTTATCAAATATAATGATAAACGGGGCTAATTGAATTGACACATGCATTTGTTCTGTTGTTATAACTATGTTTGATTGAATTAAATCTTGAAAATAAGTACAAATCCGAGATAATCCTACACTTCTAGGCTGCTGTATATGAACCGCCCGATATTTCCGTAATAATGATATGATAGAATGACCATTCCTGGTTCAGAAAATCTATTATGAACATAAATGATCGACCCATATCAGTCTGCGAAGTCAGCGCAGTCTAACTATGGTCTTTTCTTTTTGCACTTAACGTGTGTGTGTGAAGGGGGGGCGTCGGCATACGGGTCACATATATAAAATTGCACATACATGCAGCCTGGTCATAGTCTTCCTCGCCCGTATCATTTGAGTAATCCAATTCATTATTTACATAAAGAGTTGACCGAAAAAGATAAAGGTCGGTAGATTTGATAATGACGAAAATGATAGCGATAAAGTTTTAATGATAACTATTATGTCACCTTGATTTTATAGAGGGAAAATATGACGAAATTTAGAAACATATATATAATAAAAAAAAAACACCTTGTAACAGCCAAGACCCTCAGAACGATGAAAGGTGGCAACAAGGATAACAGAAATTGATAATGAGGACGTCTCATCTATGCCACGTTGAAGTAATATCATTAGACAAAATAATGTTTGCTGCTCATGCATTGAAAGATACAAGAATTTTCAAAAATGAAACTAATTTCTACCCTGTGTCTAATTATTCTAATTCAACCACGAACGCTCATTCTGATCGACCTGTCATTTCAAATAAGAGAGGTTGATCTTTAAACAAGAATGTCATTTCACACAACCTAACGTTTACTTTGACAATAGCGGATATTTTAAACGAGCTTTGGGCGCAGTCTGCCAATTGTCTTTAATTTACCTAAACCGTCACTGAGCGACCAAAACTTCGTAAATACAGCTTTGATAAAATTGTATTTACAACATTCTGGTCCTCCACATGCGACTTGTATTATTATTGGAAGCGGCTTGCATGCATGCGTGCATGCATGCATATCGATGGCTTTGAGCAAAATAGTATGGCTCTATACATTGTATAGAGCCATACTATGTTTTTGCCCTAAGCCCTCTATATGTAAGTTCTAGTTTTCAATATTCCAGTGCCCAAAATATGATATTTCACACCCTTAAATTTCTTTCGAGATAAATGACCACAGCTGTCGATGTGCAATTAAACACCAATCAATATCACTATCATTCACGAAGATTTTCGTAAATATTGCAACATAACCGCTTTGATTTCATTTGAATTGAAGACATGAACATGTTAAGGCATTGGAGAAAATACTAAAGCTTCGGTTAAAATACAAATGGTGACACATGTATTATGCTAAAATACAATAATTACAATATTTTTACTATAATCATAATAAATAATGGATAACAATGAACATGCCTTTATCTAAAATATCTAGGCTACCGAGTTCCTGTGATCCTTGTTGAGACAACGCCTATGGTATGGTTAAAAATTGTGACAGAATCGGCGAAAAAAGTATTCTGGCAAGTGTGAAAGTATGAATCCTGGATAGACTGCACATACTGACCATAGTCGAAACATTGCGGTCTTGGAAGATGTTTTGAATCTAGAATGACCATTTCTCCTCGCCGTAATTTAATTTTCGAGGTACCATCTCTGAATGATATCTGCTGGACCATATATTCGCCAAGTACAGTTACATCACTATAACGACTCTGAGACGATTCTAATGAGGTCCATCAACACAGGATAACTTTTGATAATCTTATTACAAACACGTCCAATTATGAAGATCTTTTGTTTGTTGAAAGGGAATTCTGATACTGGTCGCTTTATGAAAATGGTCACCCAATAGAGGTGTTCGCTTGAGCAAGAGTAACTGTTTTGCCCTTTCTCTGAAGTAAAATAATAATAGAAACAAACGTTTTATATGATCATTAATTCGGTGAGGATATAAGACGGATTTACTTACTAAGTGATTGCCTCTCGAAACGTCCGTATCGTCCCTTGTTGTACTATGAACTACAGTTTTAGATAAACTTTCCGCGTCATTGTGAAATTAACATCCTATTACATGCAGATTTCATGTGATGTGAATAGGCAGGGAAATTCCCTTCCGGGTGAACCTACACGGAAAGGAGGATAAGCCTGACAAATCTTCTGAAAATTAACCCGTCCACGATCCTGGTGCAAGGATCAATCGATCTCTAAGCCCTTATTGAAAGGCATTCCGACACGGAAGTTTGTATGACGGTCAAGACACCATTTTTTGTTTGTTTTTGAGTTTTTGGTGTGATTTTTTTGGGGGGGTGGACGATTGGAGAGGGGTCCCTGAGAACAAAACAAAAAATAAATCGCTGGTAGCCGAGTTAAACATCATAACTACTGCTTCTGTGAGCAGTTATTACGACGAGTAGGTCCTCCACGAATGAATCAGTTTTGCAAAACAATCGGTGATATGCCATGGTAGCTCCGATTTTCTATTGATAGCGGCAATTAGGAAGAATTCGACCACTGGCCCCGGACAGTGGCCTCCAATACGATGTCAATTTAAAGGGACAAAAAAATATCGTCGGCGTTTTAATCGCTGTGACTAATGCTTGTCCAAATCAAAGTATCAAAAGTATGTTTGTAAATGAGTAGATTTTCTCCAAAACTGTTCCATAGAAATTTGAAATTAATCTTCAAGAAAAAAAATGAATAAAAATGCAGGGGTCTCCGTAACTTTTTTTTTTAAATCTAGAAAGTTGTCCAGCCCGCTGAATATTTGACCTTGAGATGAGGCCTTGTCTATAGATATCTAAAAGTTTGTTACAAATGACATAGCTACTCATGATGCAGAGCAATTCTCTCAAATCATTTTGAATTCCATGCACATATGTAGGAGATGTGCTCTGGAAAGGCTAAATTTGAAATGTTAACCTTGAGATGTGGCCTTGACATTGGAGCTTTCTGACAATGGAGAACAATTGTGTTATTTTGGAATCCGTCTATGAATATAGGACAATGTTGGACGGACTGACGCAATAACAAACTAACGCACATACACAGATTTGTCATGGTGACAATTATACCTTGATCTACGCAAGCGGGCACGATAAAAGGTGCACATTTGACCAATCACTCACCCCGCCCACTTAACACTCTGGTCACGCTCATTGATTCCGACAGGAAGTCCCGCTTCGATTTGGATAGGTGTTGCTTTGCAAAACCAATGGTCAGTACCATGTAAGAAAAAAGTAGAATCGTTGTTGGCGACCTAAACGCCGTAACTACAACTTGAATCAGCTGTAGTTACGACGTTCAAGTCGCCAAACAACAAAAATATTTCACACAAATGGCGACAAATGGCGGATTTCAAATCTGAATTCTGTGCTGAATGTATAATTTGATTGGTCGATATTTTGCTTGGTTGACTGCTGCGATTGGTCAATTTCTACCGCGCAGTTGACGATGTCAGAAAGCGTAATGACTTGCTTACCTTCGAAATCTCTAAATCTATGGTCATAGACTCAAAACCTTTTTTGAATTATAGATAGGCTAGTACTAAGCAATAAGAATAGGTCTATGTACATGCCGTAAGTATTGTTCGTGGAATTCCGCTTGAGGTAAGAAGTGAACTTATATTCAAGACTTTCAAGAACAATTTAATACAGTTTTGTTTTCCAGATTTGTTCTTAAATTCTAACCTTTTTGTGCAGAATGTATAATAAAGATATAAAATTCATATACATGCGCTTATATGTATTTGTCGGATTGAAAATAATAAAGTTGTCTATATTCCAAAAAATAATATTCGCTTGATATTGGATAAGTTACTTTTGTCAAACAGGGTGAGAAATTGAAAGACAGAGAGGGTCAGACACGCACACGGATAGTGAGGAAGAAAGAGGTGAAATGTTTGTGTGTGTGTGCGTGCGTGCGTGTGTGTGTGTGTGTGTGTGTGTGTTTTCTTCTTCTTTTTTAAGTTGTTTATATCTTGATATGAAGGCATGTTGAAAATAAGATCTTTTCATAATTGTCTTAACTCTTGTAATGCTGAGTAAAATAATTCTCAAACAGTATGTAAATGAATGGGCTGAAAGACTTTAAATAGTAAATGCAGGATTAGTTTACTTTGAACAGAAGATCTCATACACAAGCCTGACTTAAGGTGGATAAGCAGGTGGTGTAGACAAAGATCAAACTGCTCTTAAGAGCAGGCTGATTTTTGTCTATACCTCCTGTCAAAAAAGGCATATTCCGTGTTCAGTATGACAAGAGTAAACAAGTTACCTTCGTCAAATAAAGATATTATCATCATTATTATTATTATTACTTTTATCATTATTATTATCATTATTATAGTAATGCAACTAGTTGTCGTACGACGCCTACATATAACGTAATAATCAAATGTCGTTACGTCGTGGTATGCTCGGAAGGGTTATTTAAAAAAAGAAATCTCACAAAAACAACAATTCTTAATCAATTTAATTGAAACCTTCCAATGTTATCCATCCAGAATAGATTTAATAAATGTAAAACATTATGAAAATTGCGTCAATCGTTTTATGAAATTGCGTCAAATCGTTAAATCGCGTCGGTAGTTTCCTCTTAAATTTTGGATTTCGCTTTTTAGCTAGCAAAGCGTCAGCTTTGATAGCTTAAGTTAACGCACAATTTTAAGGTCGTCTCAAAGTTCAACGAGTGCAAACTGCCACTGGAGGCTTAACCACTAAATCTATTGAATGTCTACGCCATAAAAAGTGTTTCTTACGTATTTTAGGAATATTGCAAACTCTAATTAAATTGTAGAGAACTCTTTCAAGAGCATGCTATTAAATCCATTCCCAATCCATTCCACTTTTTAAGCATCCCAACAAACGAGCAATTTCTTCATAGTCCACAATGTTTTCTACCCAACAAGGGAAATAATTTCTAAGTTCACTGACTAACTTGAAATTGTCGTCTGCTACTTCTTTCAATTTGAGCCAGTCTTAGAGTTTGTCAAGTTGTAATGGGTTAACTCCAGGGTTAACTTTGCTTACAGTACTTTCAGTACTTTGATTTCTTTTATGGGGCTCCATCTTATTGCGCCAAACTGAAATGCCGAAAACACCATTAAATCATATGGCTTGCATTTAACCATCCAAATTTGTCGCTTTTGTGACGACACCCGAGCAAGAAAAACTTGAGAAAATATTGTGGAAAAAATGCTTGTACAAACAATTTCTCCATTATCCACAATATTTTCTACCCTAAAAGACAATGGTTTTCAAAATAAAATTAAATCAGGTAAATTAAGGTTGGTCGCATCTTCTTTTGATTTGAACCAGTTAGACATTTTGTCGAGTTGAAATGGGTTAAAGGCTGGTCCTTTGCCGACCGTTGTTGTTATTGTTGTTATGTGTGGGGGGGGGGGGTTGGGGGGGGGGGCGTAACTGGATTTTATTTTTCTAAGCGTCACGACTGAAGACGTTCACTGACTAGTCGATGAAGAAGATTGAACACAGTTTGAAAAATTAGACTAATGGGACAATTGAGATAAGGACCGTTTCCCAATGACGTACACCAATTACCACTTAGATAAAGGATAAATAATTGTGTATACGCATTTAGCCAAAACGGAAACAACGATACCTTTCGTTTGTGAATCATTATGCGTGGATGGACCGTCTCGGAAAAGCTGAGATTATTGTATTGATTGATTGAATGGGGTTTAACGCCATTTTTAACAGTATTTCAATCATATCGTGGCGGCCGGAGCACCTAACAATGGATTCCTGGTATTTCTCACAGCATTATTACCACTACATCCTTTCCTAGCCTCCAGCTGCTATCCCACTTAGGTTTTCGATTATCCACCCATTGATGAGAGACAAATGTCGGAAAGAATATGTGCCGCCGCCGGGGATCGAATCCATGACATTTCATTGTTGAAGATTAAGATTATGGTAAATTGAGACTATAAATGGGCAGGCAATCACCCACTTCCGCAAAACAAAGCTACGATAACTCTGTATGGTACATGATCAACGGGATTGTTCGTATGAACACCTGTCACGTCGATAAAGTGGAATTGACCAATCGCGACTCTCAATCAAATAATCAGTCAACCAATGAAATCGTTCAATTAGTCTAGAAGTGAGTTTTTAACTCCGCAAAGGCCGCCATTTTTTTTGAAGCTTTTTTGTTGGTTTGGCGAATTAAACGTCGTAACTGCAGCTTATTAAAACTGTAGTTACGACGTTTATGTCGCCAATCAACAATTCTTATTTAGTGCAAGCTACTGGTCATACTTTTTTTGCAAAATAACGCCATTTAAAATGAAACTCCCTGTCGAAGCCATAGGGTTGAGCCGGCGGATTAAGTGGGCGGGGCCAGCGACCAATCAATTCGTTTATGTTGAAATAATTTTATCGCTCAAAAACACATCTCGTAGTAATTCTTACAGAGAGGGACCAACATGGACAACTGAAAAGAAGTGAAACTGATTCTCAGAATCAAGAAGGTCATTCTACCTTACTATTAGTTCGGGTTTAAAGAAGCAATCTATGACCGGCCGGAACTTGACAAAATCTCTTTTTCCAGTACTGTTAAACTTATTTAAACAGCCACCTGATTTAGGGTATTGTTACTCTAACTAACTAAAAGACACCAAAGCGGTGAAGAGATACAATATGTTTCATGTAATACTTCAGCCGACAGTCACCATTTTGAGCCAAAAGCTATGTTTCAGTGCCTCTTTAGAAAACACTTTCATTTAATTGTAAAGCTGAGTCCGGTTAGTTGAGTCGGTACACGCTGTGCTTTCAACCACGGAGTCTTGAATTCGAACAGCGACTCGACAAACAATCTTTAAGCCATTCCAACATAAGAAAATTGAAAGAAGTTGCAGACGTCGTTTCAAATTGATGAAATTTTAAAAATCTCTATTTGGGCAGAAAAAATTGTGGATAATGAAGAAATTGCTTATCACAACTAATTTCTTCATTGTTATTCAATGCTCTTTTCAAGAGGGGAGTAAAAAGGAGGGATTGTGTGGGAATGGGTTAAGTCGTCACAGCAAGCATCATTTGTCTCTCATTAAAAGGGGAATGAAAACAAATGCGCCTAAGTCGGATGAGTAGCTTGTTACGCGTAGAAGCTTTTGTGGTTGTGCTGGTATCAGGCCCCTTTTCTCATGAAACTTAACAAATCAGACCCAATTTACAAAGATACCATCCTAATGATAAATAGGTTGAAGAAAATTAGAAAGACTGAGGACTTTTTTGTAATAACGACGTTTTTGTAATATTTTTTCATAAGGCCCCTTTTCTTGTGTCGATTAACCAATCAGACTCAATTTACAAAGGAACGGTCCAACTGATGGTACAATCATTCTATTAAAGTATGAAGAGAATCTGATAAAGACTGAGGACATTCTTGTGTTAATGAGGATTTGGTAATAACTTTTCATACAGCCCCTTTTCCTGTGATATTAGACAGATCAGTCCCTTTGGAAAGAAACAATCTCAATGATGCTACAAATATTCTCTGAAAGTTTGAACAGAATCCGACGAAAACTGTAGACTCAATTATGTTAACGAAGATTTTTTTAATGAAATTATTGTAATGCCCCTTTTCACATGATACTTAACTGATCAGAAGGCATTTGTGAAGGAACAATGGTAACGATGGTAAATCATTCTGTTAACAATTGAAAAGAATTTGATGAAAATTGTTGACTTTATTGTGGTGCAAGGATTTTGAAATGAAATTTTCGTAAGGCACCTCTTCCTGTGATGCTTGACAGATCAGGTCCTAATGTCAACATCAAGGATCGGTATTATTGTGCAATCATTCTGTGAAAGTTTGGAGAAAATCCGATGAAAGCTCTGGACTTGGTAACAAGGATTTTAAAACCAAATTTTCATAAGGCCCCTTTTACGTGTTTCTTGACAGTTCAAACCCTGTTATGAAAAGAATGATAGTTATGACCTTCCAATCATTTGTGAAGGGTTCAACAAAATATTATCGAAGCTGTGGGATTTATTGCATAAATGAGGATTTTTTAATTAATTTGTCATACAGCCCCTTTTCCCATGTTACTTGATGGATCTGAACCAACTCAAAGGGAACTATACTTGCAATTGTATAAGGATTCTGTGAGAGTATGAAGACAATCCGATGAAATCTATGGACTTTATTCCATTAACTAAAATTCATTTAACTAAATTTTCACGATTCCCCTTTTCAAGTTTCTTGACGGATCAGACCAAATTTCGAAGGAAACAATCCTCACGGTGTTACAATCATTCTGCGAAAGTTTGAAGAGAGACAAATGAAAACTCTAGAGTGTTAACAATGATTTTAATCAAACTTTTTCCCTTTTCCCGCGATACTGGACGGGTCAGACCGAATTCCGAAAGAAACGATCCTTATGAGTCATTCTGACTTTAAAAAAGAAACCGATGATAACCGTGGATTCTAGAGTGTTAACGAGGATTATTGATTATTCAATTTAATTTTCATAAGGCCCGCTTCCCGTGTTTCTCGACTGATCTGACCCAATTTCGAAAGGAATGATCCATATCGTGGTACAATCATTCTGTGATAGTTTAGAGAGCATCCGATGAAAACTATATATGGACTCTAGTGTGTAAACGAGGATTATCAATTAAATCTTAATAAGGCCCATTTTCCCGTGTTTCTTGGCGGATCTGGCCAAATTTCGAAAGGAACGATACTTTGGATGGCACAATCATACTGAGTAAGTTTGAAGAGAACCCGATGAAAATCTTGGACTCTATAGTGTAAACAAGGAAAAGTTAACGGAGGCCGGACGTCAAAAGCAATCGCTATGGCTCTTCTGGCCTTTGGACAGTAAAGCTAAATTTCAGCCAGTCAAAACGCTTGAATATTGATAGACCAAACTAAAATAAATCACATATCTATGGTTGGCGAATAACAAAAGAAAAATAGCTTCTCTACGCTGCAATTACATTTTGATTACAAACCTAAGATATTTTTCCATACTTGTTACACGTAATTTCTTAATCCATCCCCACACAACAAACTCTTACACTGGTTCTCAATTAAAGGAAATTGTAGGCAACACTAATGATTCTTTGTTGCTTAAGTTTCTTAAAAATCTGTCTTTTTGAAAAACCAATTGTGGAAAATAAAGAAATTGCTTGTAACATGCATTTTTTTCTTTTTCCACACTGTTTTATCAGACTCTTTTCTTGAGGGGGCGTAAAATTGGTAAAATAGGAATAGGTTAAATGGTGCATTTATGTTAAATCTCATTTAGTTGTAACGTGGGCGATGGTGTTTCGATATAGCCTCATCCTCTTATGACAATAATGATAATTTTCAGGGAATCGCTTCATATCCTAATAAGGTCATGGGCCTTCAATTCTTTACTCAGAATATCCCAGTAACTAAAAACTGAGTTGGGTTTGCTGCGGCTGTTTTGTTTTAGCCCATCTTATCTAGCCATGGCTCAGTTGGTAGCGCATTGGACTCTAAATCATAAGGTCAATGGTTCGATCCCCGGTCGAGGCATATATCCTTTCCGACGTTTGTCTTCCACCAATAGGTAGGTATCGTAAACCTATGTGGGATGAGCAGCTGCAGGCTCGGAAAGGATGTAGTGGTAGTATTAGTGGGAGAAATACCTGAAATCCATGGTTAGGTGCCCAAGCCGCTGCGATATGACCGAAACACTGTTAAAGGTGGCGTTAAACCCCATTCAAATGAACAATTTCTTAAAGAATGCCGAAAATTATTGCAAGACACGCCCGTCAAACAGAGAGTAACCTGAAATGGAATACCTCTAAAACTAAGCCTGGAAGAGACTGAACTCTTTACTGGTGCAATTAATACCTTTATATTTCTCACATCATTCGGACGATAACAGTTAAGTTCCGGACAAAGAATTAGACGTTACCCGCGCTCTACCGTATGCGCCATTTTCGAAAGGCGTGAAAAAATAATTGATGAGAGCTGCGTTTAAGATGAGGAAGTATTTGCGAGCGCGTTCCCCTTAAAACCCCTTAAAACACCCATTTGATATAACCCATAAACAAACGACAATATCTAAATTGGTCCAAATCGAAGGAAGTTATACATGACGATACAAAGTCTGTTTAATTTGAAAAAAAAATGAGTACCTAAAGGGGTATAAAAGGGAGAAAGGGAAAAACTAATTGTTACAAGCCATTTTCTTTTTCTCAAAACGAATTCCAAGTCAAAATGTTCTCAGAGCCTTTGTTTGTTTGTTTGAATGGGATTTTACGCCGCTTTCAACAATCTTTCAGTTATATCGCGGCGGCTGGAGCACCTAACAATGGAATCCTGGTATTTCTCACACCAGTACTACCATTACATCCTTTCCTAGCCTCCAGCTGACATAGGTCTACGATTATCGACCCATTGGTGAGAGACAAATAGTCGGAATGGATGAGTGCCGCCGTCGGGGATCGAACCCGGGTACTCTAGATTGACAGTCCGACGCGCTATCAACTGCGCTATGACGGGGACGAAAAATTCAATTATAAACAAGAGCCATGTCGGACATGGCCATCCCCCGAATAAAAAGCTTGATAGTAAACTGAAGCCAGTTAGATTTAGGCACTGCATTCCTTCTCAATGAGTTCGATAATATCTATTATACTTTCAGAGATATGCTCAGGACAAAATCTAAGTCTTTAAAACAACAAGGGCAATAACTCCAAAATTATGCAAGCAAGGGTTGTGGTTCTTGTGCACTGTACTTCTCTGCAACGAGATCTATCCACCTATGAAGTTTCAAGTTAATAGCTATTATACTTTCAGAGATATTCCCCGGACAAAATCTTAGTCTTTAAAACAACAAAGTGCAATAACTCCAAAATTATGCAAGCAAGAGTTGTGGTTCCTGTGCACTGCACTTCTCCTCAATGACATCTATCCAACTACGAAGATTTAAGTCAATAGCTATTATACTTTCAGAGATATGCTCCGGACAAAATCTTAGTCTTTAAATCAACAAAGAGCAATAACTCCAAAATTATGCAAGCAAGAGTTGTGGTTCTTCTCCTCAATGACATCTATCCACCTATGAAGATTTAAGTCAATATCTATTATACTTTCAGATATATGCTCCGGACAAAATCTTAGTCTTTAAAACAACAAAGGGCAATAAATCCAAAATTATGCAAGCAAGAGTTGTGGTTCTTGTGCACTGCACTTCTCCTCAATGACATCTATCCACCTATAAAGTTTCAAGTTGATAGCAATTATACTTTCAGAGATATGCTCCGGACAAGTTTAGTGGCGGAAGGACGGAATGAACGAATGACGGAAGGACGGAATGACGGACGGAGACCATTACTATATCCCCTTTTCCGAAACGGCGGGGGATAATAAATCTATTCTAGAAAGCGTGTTAACCATGTTTTTCTTAAAAAGTCTCCGTCTTAATTTCTGGGTAGGAAACGTTGTTGGAAATGAATAAATTGCTTGAACAAGCAATTTCTTGATTTCTAACAATGTTTCTAAAGCTATTTCTATAGGGTGTATAAAGGCGGAATTGTGTGGGAATGGGTTAAGGGATAGAAAATGTTGTGAGAAAGTGCGGTACGTTGTGTTGCAAGAATGTAATTAAAGCCAATGTCCTATTTTCAGGGTTGAGTCATTCTTTGAAATATTTTGGGGAATAAGGGGAAATAGCAATGATAAATGCCAATTATCCCGGCTATATGCCTTATTTTCAGAGTATAGCAGTTCTTTGAAGTATTTTGGTAGAGGGTCAATTTACGTTTACATACCACTTTTCAAAGCTATAGGCCCTATGGTTTAGGAAAGATTTTCAAAGATTCCCTTCATTCCTACGTAAAACCAGGGATTGCACAGAAAAGAGCTTATTCTAGGAGTATGATAAATCTTTGAAGTATTTTAGTAGAGGGTCAATAGTTGATGATATATACCAAATTCAAAGCTCTAGGCTTTGAGAGAAGTTATTTTTTCAAGTTTTTTTTTTTTTTTTTTTTTTTTTTTTTTTTTTCATTCTCTTGTAATGGTAACCAAAGTTCTTCGTGGATTAAAACTATTTGAAGTATTTTGAACAAGGAAATTATGATTAAGGCCCCTTTTCCCGTATTTTTCTATGCAACTTTCCCATTTCAGATAGGAATAATCCTTGTGACGTACCAAGCATTCTGACCAAGTTTTAAAATTAAATTTGGGCCAAAATTGTGACCATTAATGTGATAACAAACAAGAGGCCAATGAGGGCCTGAGAAGCTCTACTGGTTTTAAAGTTTTTCGTTGAATTAATCTGGTATTTATGGAAGTTAATTTCTTAAAGAAGAATGCATAAAATGAAAATAACAAATTGGACTTTATCCCCTTTATTATTTTGAGCAACAATCCATAACCCTTTCCCGTAGTCAAAATTTTAGACTCGTCCAATTTCAAAGGATTTACAGAAAAAAAATCAAAATGGATTCGATTTGAAAAATAACCATTCAGTTGGGTAGAAAATATTGTGGAAAAAGAAGAAATTGCTTGTCACAAGCAATTTCTTCTTTTTATACGATGTTTTCTTAATAACAAAATCACAGGGCCGTAAAAAAGGGATAAAACAGGAAAGGGCTAAGGCCCCTTTTCCCGTGTTTCATGGCGGGTCCAAAAGGAAGTTTTCTTAGGAACCTTAAATCATCCTGTGAAATTTTCTTCATAATCTGATAAAAATTGTGGACTTTATCACGTAAACAGGCCTATCTTGGGTGAAAATCCATAAGGCCTCTTTTCCTGTGTTTTCTTATGGAACCATTTTCATTTACAAAATGAACTTTCCTTATGACCACACAATAGTCCTGTGAAAATTTAAAGACAATCTGATATAATTGTGAACTTAATCACACAATCAAGGTTGTTTTGAATGATAATCTGTAAGACCATTTTCCTGTGTTTCCAATGCCACAATTATTCCTTGCATCTTTGAAGAGAATCCGATAAAAACGGTGGACTGTTTTGTGTCAAGGATGATATTTCAATCGCGATCTCATAAAGCCCATTTTCCCGTGATACTTTATTGTTAGCTTAATCAAACTGTGAAAGTTTAAAGTGAATGTGATTAAATATGGGGACTTCATTATGTTAACTAGAATCATTTAAAAAAAATCATATGACCCCTTTTTACATGACACTCGACGGATTGTACCCAATTCTGTAAAGAACCATCTTTATGATTGTACAATCATTCTGTGAAAAATTTGAAGTGAATCCGTTGAAATCCGTTGAGGACTTTATTGTTACATGTTGAACAATAAAAATTTCTCTCACCAACGGGTGGATAATCGTAAACCTAAGTGGGATAGCAGCTGGGGGCTAGGAAAGGATGTAGTGGTAGTACTGGTGTGAGAAATACCAGGAATCCATTGTTAGGTTCTCCGACCGCCGCGATATGACTGAAATACTGTTAAAGGTGGCATTAAACTACCATCCAACCAATCAATTTGTGTTCACACAAACATTCTGATCAAGTTTAAAAAATATTTGGCTATAATTGTGGCCCTTCGAGTGCTAACAAAGAAAATCTCAATTAGATCTCTTTTGCCATGTTTTCCAATGGAAAGTTCCAGTTTCCGATTAGATTCATCCTTCTGACCTGCCAAGGAATCTGACCAAAATTTAAAAAAGATCGCGCCAAAATTTTCGTCCCTAAATGCGCACAAAGGGAATTGTCATTAAGACCCTTCTCAAAAATAACCTTCCCATTTTCAAAAGGGTTCATTCTTGTGACCAGACAAACAATCTGACCATGTTTCATGTAAAAATTGGACCATAGTTGTGGCCACTATTTACGTACAAGGAAAGTGTCATAAAGGCCCTTTTCCAGTGTTCCAATTTTCGATAGGGTTCATCCTTGTGCTCAGAAAAATATTTTGGCCAAGTTTCATGAAGATTGGGCCATAATTTTGGCCCCTGGAGTGCTAACAAGAAAATTGTCATTAGGGCTCCTTTTCCAATTTTTTTCGATGGAACGTACCATTTTAAAAAGGATTCATCCTTGTGACCAGACGAATATTCTTACCAAATTTCAAGAAAATTTGACCAAAATTGTGGCTCCTACAGTGCTAACGAGGAAATTGTTCACGATGTACGGCAGACATTCAATGATCACAAAAGCTCACCTTAGGCACGATGTACTCAGATGAGCTGAAAAACAGTGGTTCAACAGAAAGAGCCTTGATGTGATATTAGCAAATTCTGTGCAAATAACGGCTTCGATAAGGGAAGGAGGGGATCATGATGATAAGAGTAGGAACGTGCCTTCAATCCTTAGCGGCAATTGGCAAAGAGTGATAAAGTTCATCCTCTTCATACCATACTTTTGAATACGATCGGTTGTTGAAATGCTTATATATAGAGGTTCGTCTCTTTACTGTAGTCCTTAAGTATTTTGCAAAATTTTAGACCTGTCAAAATTCAAAGATTTTGTTGACGACTTTATTTGAAAACAAGAGAACCGTGATGGTCCTAAATCGCTCACCTTAATCATTTGCTGTTAAAAAATGCAACTGGAGCCAAATCATCATTACCAGTTTCATGTAGATTTGTCCAAAACTGTGGCCTGTTTAATGAAAACAAAGAAATTATCAGTAAGGCCCATTTTCCTGTATTTTCCAATAGTACCTTCCCATAATGAATAGGTTTCATCCTTATGACCTATCAAATATTCTGACCAAGTTTCATGAAGATTGAGCCAAAATTGTGGCCTCTAGAGTGTAAACAAAGAAATTGTCATTGATGCCCCTTTTTCTGTTTTCCAATAGATTTTATCAACAGGGTTCATCCTTATGACCTAACAATTCTTCTGGCCAAATTTCGTGAAGATTGGGTCAAAAGTGTGTTAACTTCTTGTTGTTGACGCCGAACGACGCACGACAGACATTTAACGATCACAAAAGTTGTGGTCAGGTGAGCTGAAAATATCATTCAGTAGAAAATGTGGTAGAAGAAGAAATTGCTTTTGATAAACAATTTTTTCTTTTTTCCACTTTTTTTCTCAAGCATGAAAACACAGGGCTGTAAAAACCAAGGATCGATCAGGAAAGGGTTAAGCCGTTACATCCATTCCCTAGATATTACAAACGTGGTGAATATCGTTAAGAAAAACATTTTATAACAATACGAAATTGCTCTTAACAAGCAATTTCTCCTCTTCTTACAATATTTTCAATCAGTAAGAATGCTTATTTTCGATTGACATGCACACCTTGATTCCGTCAGCGACTTCGCTTTTAGACTGATCAAAATTGAGAGGATTTGCAGACGGTAATTTTACGTTTATAGAATTCTAGATTTTTCCATCTTTTGAATAGAAAACATTGTTACTAGCAATTTCTTCATTATACACAATGTTTTCCCTAATTGTTTTCGGGGGGGCGTCTGAAAGCGTCATTGTGTGGGAATGGGATAATTGAAACTCTAGATACGGTCATTTTCTCGGGCGTATACAATAGTTGAAGTTGTTGCCATCAACACTTCTTTAGTTTACAAGACTCTTCTCATGTCTTCCTTGTTTGACAGGCCATATCAAGGATGAGTCAACACTTTTATCTGCAAATGTACAACCATACAGCGCGATATGGTCAAGGTATCAGTAGGGAGTGATTACACTCGGCCTTATTTCGATTTTATTACATTGTTCGAATTATCAAACGTGATCCGTCCGGCGAAAAGGCACCATTCAGGAATTAACGGATCGCTGACTTCGCCCATCGATATCCCACAGGAAATTTCACTCGGACATTAAACGGCGTTATTATTCAAAGTCTATAGCGATAACAATGTAGCAAAGAAAGTAAAATTGTTGGTTGGCGACCTACATGTGGTAACTACATCTGGAATAGGTCACAAAACCAACGCAAATGCCTCATATAAATGTCTGCCAATGTCGGAGTTCAAAGTTCACTACTAGTCGAAATGAATGATTTGGTTGATCGATTGCTTTTTTGACAGTCGTGGTCCGTCAATTCCATAAACAGTAAGCTTTACGGTACAGAAGGGCTGTTTTGTATAGTCATCAGTTAAAAAAAACCGACCAGATAAAATATTTCTTTCTACGGTTCTCCGAGTTAAGTATAATTGAAGTTTACTATGTCCAAATTGAAAGCCCTCACCAACGACAGAACAAGAAGCCCATACGGTCTAATCGGTCACCTGAGTCCAAAGAGCACAAATACAGATAAAAGTCCACCAGATTATGCTACATACTAATTATCAAAGCTCTAGGCCTTTTAGTTTGGGGGGGGGATCTTTTAAAGGCTTTCACTAAACATGCCTATGTTAAACTTGGAACATCTTGGAACGGGCTAATTCTGACCCTGGGACCATAATTTATACAATCTTGATAGAAGTCCACCAGATGATGCTTTATACCAAATATCAAAGATTTAGGCCCTCCTGTTTAGAAGAAGAAGAGTTTTAAAATGTTCACTTTATAAACCCTATATAAAATTTGTGACGTCCGGGAATGGGCTAAATTATGACCCTGGGGCCATAGTATATATTCAATATTGAAAGAGATCAACCAGATGATCCTACATACCAAATATAAAAACTCTAAGGCCTATCCGTTTCAGAAAAGAAGATGTTTAAAGTTTTCACAATATAAGCCTAAGTTAAACTTATGACGTCCAGGAATGGGTTCATTTTGATCCTGGGGCAATAATGTGCACAATCTTGAAGGAGGTTCACCAGATGATGCTGTATACAAAATAAAGTTCTAGATCCTCCTGTTTGGGAGATTTTTAAAATTTTCATTATTTTAGCCCTTTGTTAAACTTGTGTCCTCCAGGAATGGGCTAATTATGACCCTTGAGCCAAAACTTGTACATTCTTGATAGAGGTTCACCAGAAGATGCTACATTCCAAATATCAAAGCTCTAGGCCCTCTTGTTTGGGAGAAGATTTTTTTAAATTGCACTATATAAGCCCTTTGTAAAACTTGAGATGTCAGGGGTTTGAGAAATTATGATCCTGGGGCCATAATTTATACAATCTTGATAGAAATCCACCAGATAATGCTACATACCAAATACAAGAGGGCCGTTGGCCCCGGGGCGCTCACCTGAGATAAAGGCTCTTTTTCTTTCAACAGGCTAATTTCATTTTAAGGATAGGATAATGTAACAAGTGGGCAACACTTACATAGAAAGACTATGAACCTTGGGGTCCAAAAGTCTAAATTACAATTTCAAAGGCTTTAGTGCTGATTTGAAAGAAGGAAAAAACTTTTTCCTCCCTCTGGATCCATGGGTTATAATTTCAGAAATAAGAAGAAGTCTGTGAACGGATGCTTCATGCCTATATCCCCCGGCTCCGCCCCTGGAGACCCGAGGATCATGATTTTAGCTATTTTGTAAGAGATCAATATACTGATTATTCATGCAAAATATTGAGGCTCTACGCCTTCTGGGTCAGAAGGGGAAGATTCTTAAAGATAATTTCAAAATTTCACTTTTGTTGCCATGGCAACCAGAGTTTTTAACGGATTTCAATTCTTTAAGCTATTTTTGAAGGGGACCAACTAATCAACATTTCTGCCAATTTTTTTTCAAATCGGCCCTGTGGTTTGGGAGGAGATGTCATTTAAAAATCGTTGATTATTTCTATATAAACCCCATCCCCCTGGGGCTCCGCCCCTCGGGACCCGAGGATCATGATTTTAGCTATTCTGAAAGAGGTCAATATAGTGATGTTTCATGCAAAATATCAAGGCTCTACGCCTTCTGGGTCAGGAGGAGAAGATTTTTAAAGAGTATTTTAAAATTTCACTTTTGTTGCCATGGCAACCAGAGTTTTTAACGGATTTCAATTCTTTTAGCTATATTTGACGGGGACCACCTAAGCAACATTTCTGCCAAATTTGGTTCAAATCGGCCCAGTAGTTTGGGAGGAGATGTCATTTAAACAAGAGGACAATGATGGTCCTAAATCGCTCACCTGAGGCATCTGCAAATTAGAGTACTTTTTAGTACAAAAAAGACACAACTTGAGCAAAACAAATAAAACAAGTATAAGATTTTGGGCTTTGTACAAAACAATCTAGTAATGCTTTACAATAAGAATGAATTCCTTTGGCTTTATAGTTTAATCCATTACCAAACTATCCAAGAATTTGTCACCCTCAGGGAAAATAGGTTTGAAAAAAGCATAGTGAAGGAGGGAGTGAAAAGCAATTTATCCATTTCTCACAGTGTTTTCTACCTGAAATTCTTTGTATTTAGATTACAATCAAACTCTAATTACTGTCTGATACTTCAATAGGTGTAATTTTAGCAACCTTGGTAGAGAACAATCTGGATGTACTATAATCAAAATATGAATGCATTAAAACTTATACATGAGGAGTGGAAGATATTTGAACATGCTCTTATTGAGCGTTTTTCATATCTTTGGATGCCTTGGGAAGGGCCATGTCTGTCCTAAGGATATAAACATTGTAGATAGCAATAATGTTATCCTATGTTTTAAATGTAAATGCTCTAGAACCTATATCTAAGAAGAATTCTTTCAATGCTATTTACGCAATTTTCGACCCAAGAGACATTTTTTTATCTTAAGAGCATATTTTCCTGTTACATAGTACAAAATTATTTAGTCATGCTACATACCAATTATGCATGCCCATCATCTTATATTTCAGAAGGAGAAGACTTTTGATGTTGCTCTAATTGGGTGTTTTCCAAAATTTTTGACCTCTGGGGCAGTGCTATGTTTTATCTCAGGGCTAAGATTTTAGCTAACGTGGTAGAGAACCATCTGGATATGCTATATACAAAATATGAGTGCCTTAGATTTTGTAGATTGGGAGGAAAAGACTACTGAACATGGTCTAATTGAGCATTTTTACAAACTTTGGACACCCAGGGAAGAGGTGTTTATTAACCTACAGGCATAATTTAATCAAAATTGATAGAAAACAGCCAGGCTATGCTACACTCAAAATGTAAATGCCCTCCTGCTTAAAATGAAGATTTTTTTTTTTACATACTCAAATTTTGCATTTTTCCCAATTTTGGACCCCTAGTGCAGGGCCGTTTTTGACCCAAATATGAATATCCTAGACCTTATAGTTTAAGAGAGGAAGTCTTTTGAAATTGCTCTAATTAAGCATTTTTCCAAACTTCGGACCTCAGGGGCGGGGCCATTTTTGACCCTAGAGATTAAATATTTAAAAACTTGGTAGAGAACCATATGATTAAGCTCTATATAAAATATAAATGCCTTTGGCCTTATAGTCTGTGAAAAAAAAGACAACAAAGATTTTCTAAAATTTCCAATTTTCATATGCCGCAGTTACAAGAGTTTTTCACGGAATGAAATTCTTTTAACAACTTTTGAAGAACTTCACCCAAAGAACACTCCTGCAAAGTTTCAGCTTGATTGGCCTACTGGTTAAGGAGGAGTAGATTTTTAAAGATTTTTAAAGTTTTACTAAAGATTCCCATTTTCAAATGCTGCGGCAACCAGAGTTTTAGACGGAATTAAATTCTTTTAACAACTTTTGTAGAGCTTCACCAAATGATCATCCCTGCAAAGTTTCAGCTTGATTGGCCTACTGGTTTAGGAGGAGAAGGTTTTTAAAATAATTTAAAGATTCTTAAAGATTCCAAATTTCAAATGCCGCGGCAACAAGAGTTTTTAACGGATTTCAATTCTTTTAGCAATTTTTGAAGGGGACCACCTAATCAACATTTCCGCCAAATTTGATACAATTTGGCCCAGTGGTTTGGGAGGAGATGTCATTTAAAAATCGTTGATTATTTCTATATAAACCCCACCCTCCTGGGGCTCCGCCCCTTTGGACTCGAGGATCATGATTTTAGCTATTTTGAAAGAGGTCAATATACTGATTATTCATGCTAAATATCAAGGCTCTACGCCTTCTGGGTCAGGAGGAGAAGATTTTTAAAGATTATTTTAAAATTTCACTTTTGTTGCCATGGCAACCAGAGTTTTTAACGGATTTCAATTCTTTTAGCTATTTTTGAAGGGACCACATAAGGAACATTTCTGCCAAATTTAGTTTTCAAATTGGCCCAGTAGTTGGGGCGGAGATGTCGTTTAAAGAAATTGTTGACGGACGACGCACGACGGACGGAGGCCGGACGAAAGGTGATCACAATAGCTCACTTGAGCTAATAAAAGCTCTTGGTCCTCTAGTTTGGGAGAAGATTTTTGAAATTTTCACTTTCTAAGCCTATGTTAAACTGGTGACGTCCGGGAACGTGCTTATTTTGACTCTGGGGATTTAATTCATATACAATCTTGATAGAGGTCTACTAGATGATGCCACATACCAAATATCAAAGCTGTAGAACTTTTGGTTCGATAGTAAAGATTTTCAAATTTGTCAATATGTAAGCTTATGCATCGCCACCTTTGCCGCCTGAAACCTGGATTTACTTTTGCTCCTATAATTCCCATAGAGCGGGCGGGATTCGAACCAAGGACCCTCCGGTCTCGAGTCCTCGGTCTTACCACTTCGCAATGGACTCCATGCTCAAAGTATTACAAGAACATCATGTCGGTCCCAATTCGCTCATCCAAAAAGCGAGAAAGATATTGCCACGTGTATGACATGAACCCTCTCAGCTTCGTGGTTTGTCAGGCATAGGTGAAATACAATGTAAGACCAAATGTAGCCAAAATAATAAGGTTGGAGCTTTATCAAAAGAATTAAAGTGAGCAACCAGGTGCTATATCATAGAAAATGTGAAACCACTAGGCCTAATAGTTTGTAAGCAGGAGCTGAAACCTGAGAGGCCTAAATAAATACAAGAGGCCCACAGGGCCTTATCAGTCACCTAAGTCCAAAGAGCACAAAAACAAATAAAAATCATCCAGATTATGCTACATACTAAATATCAAGCTCTAAGCCTATTAGTTTGGGAGAAGAAAATTTTTAAAAGTTTTTACTAAACAAGCCTATTTTAAACTTTGGACATCTTGGAACGTGCTAATTCTGACCCTGGGGCCATAAATTATACAATCTTGATGGAGGTCCACCAGGTGATGCTGCATACAAAATATTAAAGCTCTAGGACCTCCTGTTTGGGAGAAGAAGAGTTTTAAATTTAAACTATATAAACCCTATGTAAAATTTGTGACATCCGGGAATGGGCTAATTACCAACCTAGGGCCATGATTCATACAATATTGATAGAAATCCACCAGATGATGCTACATACCAAATATCAAAGCTCTATGCCTATCTGTTTGAGAGAAGAAGATTTTTAAAGTTTTCACTATATAAG
Source organism: Fragum fragum (assembly GCA_946902895.1). Lineage (NCBI taxonomy): Eukaryota > Metazoa > Mollusca > Bivalvia > Cardiida > Cardiidae > Fragum > Fragum fragum. The sequence goes on from OX336365.1 coordinate 54,455,301, forward strand.
CCTTTGTTAAATTTGTGACATCAAGGAATTGGCTGATTTTAATCCTGAGGCAATAATTTGTACAATCTTGATAGAGGTGCACAAGAGGATGCTGTATATCAAATATCAAAGTTCTAGGCCCTCGTGTTTGGGGGAAAGAAGATTTTTACAAATTTCACCTTTTAAGCCTATGTTAAATTTGTGACATCAGGGAATGGGCTAATTTTAATCCTGAGGCAATAATTTGCATAATCCTCATAGAGGTCCACCAGATGATTCTGTATACCAAATATCAAAGTTCTAGGCCCTCCTGTTTGGGAAGAAGAAGATTTTTAAAAATTTCACTATATAAGCCCTTTGTAAAACTTGTGACGTCCGGGAATGGGCTAATTCTGTCTCTGGGGCCATAATCTATACAATCTTGATAGAAATTCACCAAATGATGCTACATGTCAAATATAAAAGCTCTAGGCCCTCTAATTTCGGAGAAGAAGATTTTTTAAATTTTCACTATATAAACCTATGTTAAACTTGTGACGTCCGGAAACGGGCTAATTTTGACCCTGGGGTTATAATTTATACAATGTTGATAGAGGTCCACTAGATGATGCCACATACCAAATATCAGAGCTGTAGGTCTTTTGGTTTAGTAGAAAAAGGTTTTCAAAGTTGTCACTATGTAAGCTCATGTACCCCCCACACACACCTTTGCCCCCCCCCCCCCCCTCTAGCACGGCAATTTCTTAACAGATTTTTTTTCTTGTACAAACTTGATAGTCCTTGCCCTAAAGACTCTAAATACCAAATGTAAATCTAATCTGACAGCCGGTTCATGACGAGAAGATTTTTAAAGATGTACCCTTTTGGGCCCCTTATGGAGCCCCAAGGGGAGATAACTACATGACGTGTACAAATCTGAAGCACTTCCCATAAGGATGCTTCCTGCCAAGTTTGGTTGAAATCCATCCTAGGGTTCTTAAGAAGAAGTCGAAAATGTAAAAAGTTAACGCACGACGCACAAAGCACGACGATGGACTAAACACGATCTCTATAGGTCACCATTACCTTCGGTCAGGTGACCTCAACACATTTTACACAAGAGGACCATGATGGTCCTAAATCGCTCCCCTGAGTATGATGGTTCATGGATTTATGATTTATACAAAATAGCAAAGCCCTCTGTCTAATTATTTTCGAGATGTTTAAGGATTTTCTCTTTTAATCCTAGGTATATAGATGATCCCACCATATAACCCTAATTTCCTGAACAAGGCAATGCTTTGAAGTATAGACATTAATACATACCAAATATAAAAGCTCTAGGCCTAATGGTTTAGGAGAAGAAAGTTTTCAAAGATATCATTCTTTATTCCTATAAAAAAAAAATAGGGATCACACAGAAAAGGGCTAATTTTCAGAAAACAGTAATTCTTTGAAGTATTTTGGTAGAGGGTCAATAGCTGATGATACATACCAAATGTGAAAAGTCTAGGCCTTATGGTTTAGGAGGAGAAGATTTTTTAAGATTTCCTTTGTAAAATCAGTGATCGCATGGAAAAGGGTTAATTTTAAAAATACGGTAATTCTTTTAAGTATTTTGGTAGAGGGTCAATAGGGGATGATACATACCAAATATGAATGCTCTAGGCCTTATGGTTTAGGAGGAGATTTTTTTAAGATTTCCTTCGTAAAATCTGGGATCGCACAGAAAAAGGTTAATTTTAGGAGTACAGTAATTCTTTGAAGTATACTAAGGGAAAAAAGTTTAGCAATTTTTTTCGACCTACATTATTTTTCAACGTAAATGTATAAACCTTATAAAATCTCGTTTGCAATTTTTAAAAGCTAAGTAACTAATTATGCATTAAGAGCACGTTTTCCTCGCTTCTAAAGGCTGTCTGACGCAATTTTGCTGAAACACGTTCTGCACGTGCTTCCATATGTACGTGAAGTCTATATCCACAATATCTATCCCAGTTTATTGGTTAGCATCAATCACAAGATAACTCATTAAAATATTTAAAAAAAAATTCAAATTGGACGTCGCCAAGGGCTTAACTATGACCAACGGAACGTAGCCATCGGTATGCTGGCCGGTGGTATGATGGTAAAAGAGGTGGCTCAACTTTTGGCGTGAGCCAAAGTTCCATTTCAAGACTTAGAACAAAGTATCGTCAATTAGGCACCGTCAAAGACAGGCAAGGTTCAGGCAGGCCACGTAAGACTACCTAACGTGAGGACAATTACATCGTGACGTGTTCACGGCGTAATCGCTTCCTCAATAGCACTCGTTTGGTCCGAAATGCAACGGGAACACGGGTCTGTGCTCGTACTGTAAGAAACAGACTTTGTTCGGCACGTTTACGCGCACGTCGACCTTACGTTGGCATTTCTTTGACACGTGCACACAGACATGCAAGATTGAATTGGACAAGAGTACACCGTCGATGGCCAAGACAAATGTGGAATCAGGTCCTATTCACAGACGAATCCCATTTTAATTTGATGTTTGCGGATGGCAGGGTACGTGTTTGGAGGCGTGATGGCGAAAGGATGGATCCCGCTAACGTCATTCAACATGACTGTTTTGGAGGCGGCAGCGTCATGGTCTGGGGTGGTATATCATACCGTGGCAAGACTGACTTGGTAGCTATTCAGGGTAACTTAAATGCCGTTCGATACTGCACCGAAATTGTCCAGCCAGTGGTATTGCCGTTCTTGCGTCAAGGGCTTATTACCATTTTTCAGCAAGATAATACCCGCCTAAATGTCGCTCGGCACACGTTGGACCTTTTACAGACTAATAATGTTGATGTGTTGGATTGGCCAGCCAAATCACCGGATCTGTCTCCGATCGAACACCTTTGGGAAGAGTGACAGGAATGACGTTAATAACGTTAGAGACCTGGAACGTGTTCTGCGTCAGGAATGGGGTCGTATCCCTATGGCCATTAATCGTAGGCTCATTTCCAGCATGAGAAGACGCTGTGATGCCGTTATTGGCGCAAACGGTGGACACACAAGATATTAAATCTTTGTGTTACTTTTACTTCCCTACCCCTACCATGTTTGACGCTGTAAAACAAACACGTATGACCTTGAAATCATCTGATTTTTTTTAAATACTGTGGCTAACACATAAAAGATCGATGTGTGAAAATATGGTTAGAATCCAAAGCTAGACACCGGAGAAATTGGCTGTAACGTACGAAATTGCTAAACTTTTTCTCTCGGTATATTCTGGTTGAGGGTCAATAGGTGATGATATGTACCAAATATGAATGCTCTAGGCCTTGTGGTTTAGGAGGAGAAGAGTTTTTAATATTTTTTACGGACGGACAGACGGACAGACGTACAGAGGGACAATTACCGATCACAATAGCTCACCTTGAGCACGTTGTGCTCAGGTGAGCTAACAAGAGGATCATTGGCCCCGAGGCGCTCTCCGTAGATAACGTCTCTTTTTCTTTCAATAGTCAAATTTAATGCCAAGGCCAAGATTATGATACAAGTGGGCATAACCATATTTTATACATATACATGTATAGGCTTTGTACAGAGGGAATCAAAAAGTCAGAATTTTAGCAATGCTCATTTAGCTCTTGTGAAAGAGGACCACATGAGGAGCATTTCTTCCATATTTGGTTCAAATTGGCCCAATAGTTTTGGAGATGTTGTAAAAATCTGAAAAAATCTTAAAAAACGTTGTTGCCGTTGACGTCACGTGACGTTGATGTCATTTTTATCTGTTATTGTTTAAAATGGTGTCCCTTGAAAAAGGTTTTTTATACCGAAACTAGTCGGGAAATTAAAATTTAAACAATTTATCTTGAAGTTTGATCTCTATTTTTTATTGTTATTGCATTATATAAAGCACTCCCACGGGGCTCTGCCCCTGGGAACCTAACGGTAATGATAATAAAAATGTAGAAAGAGGCCAATATACTGATGCTTCATGCAAATTATCAAGGTCTATGCCTTTTGCCTCAGGAGAGAATAATTTCACATCTTTTTATAATTTCCCAAAATCTATTAAAGATTTTGTCACCATGGCAACCTGAGTTTTCCATAGATTTCTATTCTTTAGCTATGGTGAATGAGGCCCACCTATTGAATATTTCTGCCATATTCGGTTCAAATTGGCCAAATGTTTGGGAGATGTCGTTAAAAATCCTGCTTTATTTCTATATAGAAGCACCCCTAGGACTCAGGTGTCCTAAAGGATCCCTTCTTACTCTATCTAAAATCTTGAAGCTGACTAAATAGGGCTTTAAAAAAGAATACCATAAGGAGAATCTGATTCAAAGCTCTAGGCAACTTAAATTATGAGAAGATCTTTAAAGATCTCTTTCTGTATTTTTACGTATAATCCTAAATCATTCCAGATTTATGGGAACTAAAGAACACACGTTTACAAGACGTGTCTGTTTTGAATTATTTCTACCTCTTTTCATTATAACGTGTTCACTTAGCAACGTTGGTATTAAAGTTTCATGAAAATCCTACGCACTGTCACTGAAAGTGATTACTTGCCCCAATTGCATGTCACAGAAAAAAATGTCACATTTTACCTATTTCTCAACATAGAAACTCCAAGAAAGATCTATCGATTGTAACCAAAATATATCATGCATATCTCTGCTTGATACTTAGTGTTACTGTGAAACTAATACCTGTTTAATAGTTGAATAGAAAATGAAGTAAAAGACGGACTATGATGGTCTTCTATCGCTCCCCTGAGTATGATGGCTTTATGATATATACAAAATATCAAAGCCCTACACCAATTTAATTTGGGTAAGAAGATTTTCTCCTTACATCCTAGGAACATTGAAGGTCCCACCAATTAGCACCAATTTCCAGAGTATTGTTATTCTTTAAATTATTTTTGTAGAGGGTCAATAGGCATTTACACACACCAAATATCAAATGTCTAGGCATTATGATTTAGGAAGAGAAGATTTTTCAAAGATATCTTTCTTTATTCGTTTCACAGAAAAGAGCTTATTTTCGAAATACAGTTATTCTATGAAGTATTTTGATAAAGGTTCAATAGACATTGATACATACAAAATATTAAAGCCCTAGGCCTTATGACTTGGAAGAAAAAGACTTCAGATTTCCTTCTTTATTTCAGTGTAGAATTAGGGATCACACAGAAAAGGGCTAATTTTCAAGATACGGTAATTCTTCAAAGTATATTTTGGTAGAGGGTCAATAGATGATGATTTATACCAAATTTCAAAGCTGTAAGCTTTATTGTTTGGAAGGAGAAGATTTTCAAAGATTTCCTTCTTTATTCATTCGTAAAATCAGGGATCGTACAGAAAAGGGCTAATTTTCAGAGTACAGTAAATCATTTGGCCTTACGGTTTGGGAGAAGAAGACTTTCAAAGATTTCCTTCTTTATTTCTATGTAAGATTAAGAGATTGCACAGAAAAGGGCTAATTTTCAGAGTACAGTAATTCTTTGAAGTATTTTGTTAGAGGGTCAATAGATGATGATTTATTCTACACATCAAAGCCCTGGGAGAAGATTTTTTTCACTCGGTTTCCATGCCAACCAAAGTTCTTCATATATTTCAATTCTTTGAGGTATTTTGTAAGAGCATGAACTAAGGATAATTTCTGTAAGTTTGGTTGAGGAGGAGAATATTTTTTTGTAATTGTGAACAGATGGACAGACAGATGGACTGAGATGGACAATGGACTATGACAGATAACAATAGCTCACCCAGAGCACATCGTGCTCAGGTGAGCTAACAAAGGGCCATAACACCAAAGAGCTGCACAGAGTGACACATATATACCTTACGGGACTTGTCAGTGTAAATTATATGTTTTTCAATGCATGTATTTTATTTCAAATTGTCTCATACATAGCTAGACAGCATAGAGACATTATAGAGATTCATTGTGTCAAGTTTCAATGTACCCACAGGGCTTAAAAAAAATCACATAACCTGAAGAATTTCGATAGAGGACCATGAGACAATACTACATACATTGTTTTAAAGCTCTAGGCCTTACAGTTAAGAAGAAGACGATTTTTAAAGAATTCTTTAGAAAATCCTTTCAGTTGCATTAGTAATCATTTACCAAACAATTACATTTCTTTGAAGAATTTTAGAAGGCCATCACCCCAGGATCATTTTTGTTGAATTTAACTGAAATCAGAATGCTAGTATAGGATGATATAATTTTCAAAGAAATTGTTGTTTATTTCTATGTAAGTTCAAAGTACCCATAATCGTAGCATCATAACCTAATGTATTTTGGTAAAGGGCCATGAGGAAATGCTACATACAAAATTTGAAAGCTCTAGGCATTTCAATTTAGAAGAAGATTTTAAAGTATTCTTTAGAAATTCCATTTGGTTACCATAGCAATCATACTTATCATGAAAATCTGACAGGTAGTTTAGAAGATTTTTAATGTTGGACAGATGGATGGATGGACAACTAGTGATCACAATTGCTCAACAGAGCACTTTGTGCTCAGGTGAGCTCAAAAACATACGGGTCAAATAAATTGACTCATGCTTAACAAGACACCATACAGATTCATTGTTCCAATCAAAACTGTAGGATGAGTTTCAAACACAGGTTCCATTGTAATTTTAAGCTATTTTGCCAAGTCAAGGATAGATAATTCTGAATCATTAGAAAGATCACTTTAATGTTGGTCTCATATACAACTCAGTAATTCATTCTCACAAGTTTCAGTTCATTCCAATTGAAACTGTAGACAGTATTGTGCAGACAAAATATTGCTATCAGCCTATCAGACAGACAGACATACAAAACATGGCAGACTATAGATATTGACCTAAGAGTCTGCATGCTATGGTGAGCTAATAATGTGTGAAATGTTTGGCTTCTACATATATGTGTCGCGCTCCAGAAAAACCGGCCACTTTGACAAAATTTTCAAAAAACGTTTTTTTCTGGTTTCATAAATTTCAAGACCTCCCTAGCATGAAACTGAAAACCGTTTATTTCTATCGCGATTATTCGCAGTTCTAGACACATTTAAAGTTATCAGGTGTTCCGTTATAATCGGCATTGCAAGTTGACGTTGCCGCTTGACGCCGTGGAGCCGTAAAGTTAGCTACGCAAGCTTAGTGTAAATGACTACATTACCAAAGCATGATTACATTGTACAATGATCAGAATGAATTTGTACAAACGAAGTGTAGTTTAATAATCTTACTAAAATCATTCATTTTAATATCAAATTTATTATTTTGTAAAGAGTTTACGACACTCAAGCTGTGAGTATCTAAGTTTTATTATCGTACATTTTATCCCGGCAATATCAAAGAGGCCACTAGAACGGAAATGCAGCTGAAACGAAGTCTGAAGACCGAATTCTACCTTTAAGAGCCCATGATAATACTATTTGAATAACTATTAAGTAATTCAGTCAAATGTTCTAATGAATAGTACCCATGTACATTGCCCTTTAAAAGGACCCGAGGCGAACGAACACAGAAAAAAACACACAATTATAGAGAGGGAAAAAAACAATTCTACATACAGAAAAGTAAAAAGAATATTCATTTATTTTTGTTATTTTATGTTTTGTTTAAAAGTTGTTGCTCTGCTTAAATGTTCACATATACATTCTGAACTTTATTCTCAGGTGTGAAATTTACGTCGGCCTTAATGAAATTATATAACCCACTTACCAAGTAAAAATGTAAACAGTAATACACATGAATTTCAAAAGAAATCCTCAAATACATTTAATTTCTCTGTGTCTCTCATTGTTAGAACAAAAGGAAGTACATTAGCGTAACTTAATTTTCATTCGGTGACGCATGACTCGAACTGGCGTAGAATTTGTGTTCCAGCCATTGTCTTCGATAGCTTTGTGTCAAATTAATGTAGATAAAAGATCAGGTATGTTATCTTAAGCCTCGAGTTATTGTACACACTTTGTTGAAGGTGGACTTTTGTTTAGGTGCATGACTTAGTGTTCAAATTAAGTTAAGTTTTAATTTAAAGGTAACTTTCATATTTATATGTGGTATTGGAGATACTTCCATAGTAGTCCTAGTTATGCTCTAAGAATACATTATATGTACATGATGTATCAAACTTATTATTCTGTTTTGTTGTCTGTTGTTTATTACCACCAATAAACAGTTTTGATATACAGCAATTCCTAAACCAATAGGTTGTGCAGTATAGAATTTTAAACTTTATAGGCGCTATTCCGTCTGTAACACACTGCATTGACAATCTTCTGGACGCGGACTCTAACTTCATTTAAAAAATCTTTCAGATACTTTTTGGTAAATGATCTACTAATGCACGATATGTTAATGAGCAAATGGTGCCTCATATTTAATATTATAATTGTACTCTTGAGAACAGTAGTAGGAACCAATGATTAGGCATATTGGCATCTACATTGACTGAAAGGTTTTTACAAATGCCGTCTAACATCATTCACAAAAGTGTACCCTCAATTTGAAGGCATGTAACTGACATTGAAATCTGGAAGTACGAGTTCAATCCCAAGTGATTATTATTTTGAACGATTTCAATCCTTAAATTCATGTTCCAGTCCTATCATTAAAAAAAGCGCATTATCTCCCGAATTAAGTTTCTCTATAGTTAACCCACGATCCCTCCTTTTTACGCTTCCCAAGAAAAAAGCTTGGGAAAACATTGTGGAAAATGAAGAAATTGCGTGTATCAAGCAATTTCTTCATTATCCACAATGTTTTCTTTCCAAAAAGACAAAACAATTGAAAATTCCATGAACTTGTAATTGTCGTCTGCAACTTCTTTCAATTTGGACAGGTCTAAAATTTCTCTGCGTTGGAATGGGTTAAGGAAAACAAAATTGACTATTTTCTGTTGTAATTGAGAAAGACTAGATTTGATTTGATTCGATTGAACTTATTTCAATGTAGTTTTGATATGGAACAACTGACTCGATTATCTTTAATATCCTCTTGGTCCGCAATCTTGCATTGCCTTTGATAAATCACCTAATAACCTTATTAAATTATTGTTACTTATTTTGATGCCGTAAGAAATTTTAATTTGAGATTTCATATCAAGGTTCTCAGGCTTAAATAAAGGATAAAAACTAAATGCTTGATTTACCTAAATCTTTCCGTGTAGTATTCCATGTTCCTTATTAACGAAATGAATGAGTGTCTGCTAGAGTTATTGTTCATATGGGCAGTCGAGAAAAATATGAATACGTGAAATAAAACGGGTTTGGACAGATCAGATTTGAGTTTCACATGTACATGTAAAAGATCACTTCTGTTCTTGTAAATGGTTAAATCTGAACCTAAGTAACAATAGCAGTTTATACGAGATCAAACAGCATTTTAGCATTTTTACGGTCGTCTAATCTTGTCCTTCTTTGATAGACCTTTGCCTTTTTTCTGATCAGCACAGGCGCCTAGTTCATAGTTACAGTACAATACAACTATTAAATGTATGCGCGTTTTTCTTGCTTAAATTACCAAGATCTAGAAACAAATGCTTGTGAACCAGTTATGGTTCACCTAAATACGTTGTTCTGTGGACTTGGGTAGAATTAATATCCGTAAAACCTGCGGTAATCAGCCCTCTTCAAAATACAAACAATAAGTTTTGTGGATTTGTTTGATATTTCTCTGTATTCCTTCGACCGACAGTAAATTCCACACGATACCGTGTTTATACCAGTTTAAGCTATATGTGGACACAAGAAACTTAAAGATTATTTTAAGTGGTTAAGTATACAATGAACTGGTTCCATTTTGATTTCATACATTTGCTGGGCTTGCTGATAGTAAAAGATAGAGTAAAAGATAGAGGAATCCATGGTATGGTGTTCAACCGTCCGCTGTATGACCGAAATACTGTTAATTGTGGCATTAAACCCTATTCGAACCAAATCATAAGTTCCGTATGCCCTTTTCAAAATTTAGGTTCCCTTTCTTTTTCTTTTCCTATCATATTTTACGCGACAATATTGGTGGTTTACCAAAATATCGTAGCTACAACTTTATGCGATCGGTGTTAGATAAAATGTGAAAAGTGCAAGAAATGTGAATGTCAAAAAATGAAAATACGATACATTATCGCCGACCAAGAAGTGTTTTCTGTTACAGTAAAAAAAAAAAAAAACGCGTCTATTTGAGGAATCGAACCAGTATCGTTAAATCAAAACTAAAAAAGCAACTGCTGTCGTATCCACTCGACTAGTAAGCATTTATAACACTAGAAGATTCAAATATTTAAATAGTTTTACATAGAAACGTGGAGTTATTTATAGACGAGAAAGTTATTTATAGACAGATTTTTCTTACCGTGAAAGACAACTTCGAAAGGCAATTTTTAGGATCTTCGTGAGGGAAATAATGAAAAATAACTCATTTATACGTTCATTTTGAATTCTAAGACTTTTTCGGATCTAATTTCTGAGCATATTAAAAAACGTTCAATTTTAAAGCTTTGTCTACGGGCGGCTACGTCGGGGGCTTCTTTTATGCAAAATCCTAATTTTACGACGATAAAGGGAATCTTCAACAAGTTTTCATTTATTCAAATCGTCTTCAGTCGATTTTGAAATATGAACATTTATTACATGCAATATATTCATTCAATCACACCAAAGAAATCTTCCTCAATTTCATTTTTGAAAAAAGTCCGCCAGAAAAACTCAAAAGTCGATGGAACTGATTAAAGCCAATAAAAGCATGTACTTTTATTAAAATTTGTTTAAAAAATGTTCTTATGAGTTTTGATTTTTCAAAATCCTTTTACGAAAATATATTTCTCTGGTATTGTATGCTGATAACATTTTTTTATGTGTATTTTGAACGAGACACGCTTTAAACCTTACATTTTACATAACGTCAAATTTGAATGGGTTTTTCCAATAATTTCTCGCGATGTCAAAGTTGCCGGTTTTCCTGGAGCGCGACACATATGTAATTGCATTCTGTAATTGAGCCTAAACGGGCTACTTATGATAGAGTGATTAATTGACTTTCATATTTTGTAGTCCATCTTTTAAGCCAAGTTTTCATGAAGACACTTAAGTATATAACAATACGAAATAAGACAAACACAAATATTTTTCAGCATCAGTGATCATAATTGACAATAAATTTCCAGCATTAAATATTGAACGGTTGTTGCAAATTATAGTGTTCTGAGGGTGTATTTATCTTTCTTAATAAATCTAACGCACTAACAATTAGGAACAAACATGGTCATGTAACAACAGTTGACTGTATAGTATACTACAACATAGAGCTGTTTGATCTTTGAACAACAGCCATAATTATTTAAGTAGATGGCAATAAGACAACGCTTTATGGAATATTTGAAAGCTAAAGACCTTACAACTTAGGAATAGGAAGAATTTTCAAATATATTGTCACTTATTTCTGTGCAATATCCAGTATCCCTATACAGAGGGCTTTTTCTCATCTGAAAGACATAACTTAAGGCATTTTGGCAAGAAATCATAAGACAATGCCACATGCTAAAATTCAATTTTATTGGCAAATTAGCTTTGGTGAAGATTTTCAAAAAAAATGATTTCCTTATTCAGTCCTCTTCGAGTTCTGGGATCCCAAAATATAGGACCATGTTTCAGAATAGATTAATTCTTTGAAGTATTTGGTGACATAAGGCAATGAGGCATACCAAATATAAAGGCTCACGTCCTAAGGGTTTTGGATAAGATAATTTAAGATTTTTCGTTCTGTTGCCATTACAACCATGATTCCTAATGCATTTCTATTTATTGAAGGTTCTCAAAGAGCATGAACTAGGGATCATTTCTTTCAAGTTTGGTTGAAATCTGATGGTTAGTTCGATTATTTTGTAATTTTGAACTGAATAGCAGACAGATAGACTGGATTTGTTCTACCAAAAACTGCTGATCCCCAAGCCCTTTGTACAGAGTCACTGGATGAATATCTTTATCACGAAAATATCATATCATTGGTTAAGCACCATTAATAATATGCATATCACTTTTCACTTTATTGCATGTTCATGTCGTAACAACCATTCCTTGACTCTATTTCTTGTTCCATAATGGTAATTCCCGAGGCTTCCTGATTCATTTATAACACGATGACAAGGAATAATAAGCATCACAGGATTATTTCGCATGGCCTGACCAACAGCACGGCAGGCTTTAGGACTATCACACAACTTTCCAAGGGTCTGGTAGGAAACCATCTGTCCAAAAGGAACTTTCTTTTGCAGAGTAAACCATACTCTATTTGTGAATGACCCTGAAATGTCATAAAAAGTTTTCATGATAGTCTGCATTGCAATTCTTTGGTGGGCAAACAACGTGTCATAAATTCAGCTTGAATAAAGCTGTATTCACAACATGTTGTTTGCCCACCTAATTGATGAATGTTATGCCTGGCCTAGGATTTTAGACAAGCCAATGCCACACCACACCACTTAAAACAGAGGTTTTCATACCTTAACGATTTAATACCTCTTTTTTTAAATCTTTTGAAACAACAAGAGGACCATGATGGTCCTAGATCCCAAACCTGAACTGTCTGCTGTTTAAAAAAATGCAACTGGAGACAACTATAATCAGTTTCATGAAGATTGAGGCAAAACTTTGACTTCTATAACTACAATCAGTTTCATGAAGATTGAGGCTAAACTTTGACTTCTATATTGTAAACAAAGAAATTGTCATTATGGCCCCTTTTCCTGTGTTATCCTATAGAACCTTCCCATAATCTAAAAGGTTCATCTTTATGACCTAACAAGTACCCTGACCAAGTAACATGAAGATTGAGCCAAAATGATGTCCTCTAGAGCATTAACAAAGAAATTGTCATTAAGGCCCCTTTTCCTGTGTTTTTCAAAAGTACCTTTCTATAATCAAAGGGGTTCATCCTAGTGACTAAACAATTATTCTGGACAATTTTCATGAAAATTTAGCCAAAATTGTATTCTCTAGAGTGTAAATGAAGGAATTGTCATTAAGGCCCCTTTTCCTGTGTTTTCAGAAAGAACCTTCCCATAATCAATAGGCTTCATCCTCATGACCTAATTATCATTCTGGCCTTGTTTGATGAAGATTGAGTCTAAATTGTGGCCTATAAACAAAGAAAATGTCATTTAGGCCCCTTTTCCTGTGTTTTCCGATAGAACCTTTCCATAATCAATATGGTTCATCCTTATGACCTAACAATTATTCTGCCCAAGTTTAATGAAGATTGGGCCAAAATTGTGGCCTCAAGAGTGTTATTCTGACCAAGTTTCATGAAGATTAAGCCAAAATTGAAGCCTCTATGGTGTAAACAAAGAAATTTTCATTAAGGCCCCTTTTCCTGTGTTTTCGGAAATATCCTTCTAATAATCAATAGGGTTCATCTGTATGACCTAATAATTATTCTGGCAAAGTTTCATGAATATAGAGCCATATTCATGGCCTCTAGACTGTAAACAAAGAATTTGTCATTAAGGCCCCTTTTCCTGTGTTTTCAAATAGAACCCTCCCATAATCAATACGGTCCATCCTCATGACCTAACAATTATTCTGACCAAGTTTCATGAAGATTTGGTCAAAACTGTGGCCTCTAGAGTGTAAACACTTCAAATGTTGACACCACACAACACACGACAGATGACAGACATTCAACGATCACAAAAGCTCACCATGAGCACTTTGTGCTCAGGTGAGCTAATGAAAAAAGTTCTGCGGCACATATCCTTTCCAACATTTGTCTCTTACCAATGGATGGATAATGGTAAACCTAAAAGGGATAGCAGCTGGAGGCAAGGAAAGGATGTAGCAGTAGTACTGGTGTGAGAAATAACAGGAATCCATTGTTAGGTACTCCAGCCGTAACGATATGACTGAAATACTGTTAAAGTGGCGTTAAACCCCATTCAATCAATCAAGACATACAAAAAGAATGTCTTTATTTCATATCCGTCATAATTTGTTTGAATGGAGCTTTATGTGGCAATTAATAATCTTTCATTTACAGCTGTCTTGCGTTCCCTTGAGCAGGCGTCAACTCGAGCTCATGTGACAGCTCAAACAAACCTCTTGGTTAGGTTCCATCCTCTTCTATATTCTTATTGCTTATTACTGCACTCACTTGAGCTCGCATTCCCTCCAAGGCTTGAGAAGTAGTCTCACCTAACTGACCATCTATTGCTTATGAGAAATTAACTTACAATGCTTGTTTGTAATTTTCATAATAACCTTTACATATTGTTCAAGAGGTTTTCAAAGTGCTTGACAACTTGTTTTACACCTTTCTGTCTGCCATCCCTATTCAATGCGAGATCTTACTGAGGAGGAACATTGTCAGAAATGAAGAAATTACTTGCAACAACAACCTTCTTTTAACTTGTAAAAGTCTTAACTGATGGGTACTCAGAGAAAATATTGTTGTAACAGCCTCTCTCATTTGAAAGACAAGTATAAACTTTTGTTGTTTCGTAATGGCCAAGCTGACAGTCTAGTGAATTGTGGAAACTTTTATGCTGTGCAGGGATGTGGAAATACGGATTTTCTCTACTTGTCAATGGACAAGTAAAATGTGATTTTCTTCTTGTCCAGGATTAAATGGACTTGCCCATGAAAAGTTGAAGAACAGATAAATTTTTTGAGAAAACATTATTTCTAAAGAAGAAAATGCTGGAACTCAGCATTTTCTTCATTAATACCAATATTTTCTAGCCTTAGATACAATCATTATGCTCATAAATCTCTTCTATCTATTTAGTACCATTTCAAGATTTGCCTTGATGTCTACTTGTCCAAGGACAAGTAGCCTCGAAAAATGTACTTGCCCGCAGATAGAAAAGCCCGCGTTGGACAAGTCGGGCATTCCACACCCCTGCTGTGTGAATTTCACATTCACCAGCTTAATCCTTGTCATGCTGATCCCAAATTATTCCTGTTTTGTCATTAGTTGTGGTAGGTTTGTAGATTAGATCAGTCTGCATAGATGTGCAGTCTGATCTTAGTCTACACTACCTGCTTGTTCTTTTAGGGTTGAGGAAATATTTGAACACAAAGTACTGGTAGATCTAAAGTCCACAAACTAAAGGCATTGAGCACCTGTATCGCTACACAGGCCTGATTGTACTGTTTAAGCAAATAGTCTTTTCAGGAATTCAATATAAATCTTGTCAATGATATCTTTTAATTTTCAACCTTATCATTGTTTTACAAAAGCTTATTTACCAGGTCAGATGAAAAAGTGATTAAAAGATTTCGAAAAAATTCACTGTATACCATATATGGACATAAGCCACGACCATAAAGGCCATATTTTCAACCAATCAAAATTAATTGATGGAATCTGAGGATCATTTAAGTGAAATTTGGTTGATATCAATCAACTGGTTTCTGGGAAACAGATTTTCAAACCTTTCATCATATATGGAAATTAGCTCACCTAATCTAGCCATGCTTTTCACCTGATCAAATTCTTTGAAGGCATCTGATAAAGGGTCATCCAAGGAATATTTCGAAGAAAATTGGTTGAAATCCATCAAATGGTTTCTGTGAAACAGATTTTCAAAACTTTCATCACATATGGAAAAAAGCCCCACCCAATCTAGCCATGCTTTTCATCCGATCAAGATTCATTGAAGGGTCATTCAAGGAATATTTCGAAAAAAAATGGTTGAAATCCATTAACTGGTTTCTGAGAAAAAAGATTTTTTAAAGGTTTAACCATATATGGAAATTAGCCCCAACCAATCTAGCCATGTTTATCATCAGATAAAAATTCTTTGAATGCAACCAATAAAGGGTCACCCAATGATCATTCTTGTAAAATTTGGTTGAGATCCATCCATTGGTTTCTGGGAACAGATTTTTAAAGGTTTAACCATATATGGAAATTAGCCCCATCAATTTAAGCAATGTTTTATGTTCAATACTTTCTAAGAAGGAAGTTTTTTAAAGGATTCACCATATATGCAAATTAGCCATGGTCATTAAAGCCATGTTTTTCATCCGATCAGAATTTTTTGAAGGAATCTGATCACCCAAGGAACATTCTTGTAAAATTTAATTGAATTCTGTTCTGTACTTTCTAAGGTGAAATTTTTACAGACAAGAGGACCATGATGGTCCTAGATCACTCATCTGAACTGTCTGCTGTTAAAAAAATGCATTAGAGACAAATAATTATAATCAGTTTCATGAAGATTGTGGCAAAACTGTGACCTGAATATAAACTGAATAATATTCCATATATCCGACAAATAAATCTTGTCACAGAATTCCTTTAAATAGTTCTAGAGAACCACTTTAAACTGTTCATGTCAGTAAAGTTATGTTAAATTCATTTACTACCCGTAAGTCAGATTAAAAGGTATTGCGGTAACAAAATTTTCAAAGCATATCATATATAAAAGCCATGAGCATAATAGCCATGTTTTCAGCTGATCAAAATTAAATGATGGAATCCTACAAAAAGTCACCAAAGGACCATTCCTGTGAAATTTGGATGAGTCCACTGAGAGATTTCTGAGGTTTTTCAAAGTTTTCAGTATACACTGTTTATAGACATAAGCCCCATCAATAAAGGCCATGTTTTTCATCCACTCTAATTCATTGAAGAAATCTGATTATGTGTTCCCAAAGGATAATTCCTTTGAAATTTTGTCCTCTTGAGATTTTTTTTAAAGATTTCACTATAAACCATACATAGAAATAACCCCCACCTATTCAAGGTATATTTTCATCCAATCAAAACTCTTTTAGTCCAATCAAAACTCTTTTAAATAATCTTATAAAAAGTCACTTAAGCATTATTCCTGTGAAATGTAGCTGAAATCCATCATCTGGTTTCGGAGAAAAAAGATTTTCAAAGCTTTCACCATATTTGGAAAGTAGCCCAGCCCATTAAAGCCATATTTTTCATCCAAGCAAAATTCTTTGAAGGAACTGATTTAGGGTAACACAAGGACCATTCAATTCAAATTTGGTTTCTGAGAAGAAGACTTTCAAAGTTTTCAACATAAATAGCCCCGCTTTTGGATGCCGCTCTAGATAAACAATTGGGAAAACATTGTGGAAATGAAGAAATTGCTTGTAGCATGCATCTTCTTCATTTTATACAATGTTTTCTACCCAGAAAGATGAAAAATTATAATTTCATTCACTTAAAATTGTCATCTGCAACTCCTTTCAATTTTTTTAACATTTCATCATATGGTGCTAATAAGCCCCAAACATAACACCAATGTTTTTTCGCCCAATCAAAATTTCTTTAACCCATTACCAGAGGATGAAATTCTAGACAGGTCCAAAAATAAGGGAGTTGCAGACAACAGTTAAAAGTTTATGAACTTTTAGCCGTTTTCAATTTTATGGGTAAAAAAAAATGTGGAAAATGAAGACTACTTGATGCAAGCAATTTCTTCATTTTCCACAATGTTTTCCAAATTATATTTCTAAAAGGGCGACAAAAAGCGTCATTGTATTGGAATGGGTTTAGGAAACTGAGAGAGGTCTGAGATTTGATTGTTTGAATGGGGTTTAACGCCACTTTTAACAGTATTCAGTCATATTTGAATGATGGACAACAGGCTATGAAAATAGCCCTCCTGGACAAAAAAAGGGGAGTAAAAGATTTTGTTATTTTGGATTAGAAAACATTGATAACGAACAAATTGACTGTCAAAAGAAGTTTTTGTTTAACACAATGTATTTGAATTTTCTTGGGAGGAGTAAAAAATGAGATTTGTGGGAAAGGGGTACCAATTCTATTTAGGAAATGATAAATACAGTAACAAACAGTAAATATCTCACCATTTTTGCCCACATATTTACATATCTTTGGGTGATTTTCTGTCTTTAGTACTTCATTGCTGAAAAAAGCCTGCAGCCAGACAACGCTCTCTGTAGCAGGTTTATACATATAACCATTGTCCTGGTACAATTTGCTGTCAAGGGTAACAGGTACTCTGAAAACATTTCAAATCCTTCAAACATTTTTCTTACAATTCATTTAAAATAGGTCGCATCCTGCCAGAGCCCAATTATAATTCTAGTAGCAATTTTGCTTGTAACAAGCAATTTTTCCATTTAACATAATGTTTTCTACCAAGAAAATTGAAAAAATTTGAGATATGATGAACTTAAAATTGTTGTCTCTAACTCCTTTCAATTTGGACCAGTCTAAAATTTTATTGCCAGGTAATTGATAAAAGATGTTCACTAGAGGGTTCTACATATCTTTTGTGGCAGTGGGATGAGAAATACAATCGAGGCCTTGTAACAGGTAATTTCTCCTTTTCTCCAAATGTTTGGCACTCATTTTCCAATTTTTATGGCAATTTGAAATGTGGTCTGCTTTTAAATTTGGACCAGTCTAAAATTTTGTCGTGTTGTAATATGTAAAAAAAGAGTTTACAAAGAGTTGAAAAAATCAAAAATTTCATAAACTTTAAATTGTTTTCTGCAACTCCTTTCATCTTGAACCAGTCAAAAGTTTTGTTGGTAAGTCAATATAATATTATGTTTAACACTGCCATTTGTAGTACATCTTACTACGGTGTCTAACTGTTTTAATTCAAAACACTATGAGACAGAATTTTAGTGACCTAAACCAAAAGGAGTTGCAGATAACAAATATTAACCCATGTGATGCTGAACTCGGTATATTCTGGTTTGAGCAGTAGGTATAGACAAAGATCAGCCTGCACATAAGTGCAGTCTGATCTTGGTCTACACCTCCTGCTTGTACTTTTTCTGTCAGAGAAGTTTACATAATTAAATTTCAAAAGACTGAAATATTGATGATTGAACAACAAGTGCTATCAGTGCTTTCAGCCCTTTGATTTCAATGCAATTTTGTATGAGATTTTATACAGCATGACAAGGGTTAAGTGAGACAGTTTAGGGGAGGTTTTTGCTTGTTTGAGTGGGGTTCAACACCCCTTTTCTTTAGTATTTCAGTCATATAGTGGTGGCTGGAGCAACTAACCATTGGTTCCTGGTATTTCTCACACTAGCACTACCACTACATACATTATCAAGTTTCCTAGCATCTAGCTCCTCATCCGGGTAAGGTTTTCAATCATCCACCCATCGGTGGGACACAAGTGTCATAAAAGATTTTTGTTGCAACTGGGAATCGTACTTACTTAGGAGTTTGATGCGCTACTAACTGGGTTATGGCCGCAGCAGTGGGGTAATTTGTGAAGGAAATACTAATTTGGAAACCTCCAGGAGACATATGACTGTTTGTAGTCTACATCTTCAAAGTAGACCAATTAAGGGTTAAAGGTTCTTTCCTCTGAATGCAGTGATCTGCCAAAGTTTTGGAAAACAAGGGCAAAATGTCCCCATAGTTTTAAACAGTTGGATACATTTTACAAAATCAATGGATTACACTAACAATCTACCAGGGTTTTGGAACCAAGGGGAAAGTGTCCCATTGTTCTTAAAAGGCTAGGGACATTAACAATTTTGGCGGGACAATGGTGCAAAAATGCAGCCTTGGCAGATCACTGTGAATGGATTAGCTTTGTCTACTAGCTCTCCGCATTACATTTAGTGGCAGCGGTGGGATAATTCCTGACTGGGTTGTCTTACCCAGGTTTATTCTAGGCCAAGACTCTAGGAGGGGAGAGTAATATGGCAGTTTCAAGGGAGGTAATTTGAAGTGATAAGCGTACGAGGAAACCTCCTGAAAGATATATGACTAATTGTAGTCTATTTAGACAAAGTCGACCCATTAAGGGTTAAGGACCTTTTCTCTGAGTTGATTAGCTTTGTCTTCCAGCTGTGCTTGTACATAAGTTCAAGAAATTCAAATTCTTTTCAAGGAAAGAAAACATCCTAGGAATAAAGTATTTGTATATTTAACCCATTCCCAATCAGTGACGCTTTTAGACACCTCCAAGAAAAAGAGCCTTTGAAAACATTGTAGAAAATGAAGAAATTGCTTGTCACAAGCAATTTCTTCATTTTTCACAATGTTTTCTTCCCAGAAAGTTGAAAAAAAATCCAAAATTTGATAAACTTTGAATTGTCATCTGCAACTTCTTTCAATTTGGGCCAGTCTAAAATTTTGCCATCTCGTAATGGGTTAAAACAATGTTTTTCATTTTTGGCAGTGTATTGCCCCGAATGTCCTAAAAAATTAAGATTCTGTAGATTGGGTTAATTGACATTTCATAAAGTACCTGGTGTCTGGACAAAAGTTGTCGTCTGTAACATCTCCAAGCATACCTAGACTATGAACACCCTTCAAGCAGCTAGTCAATTTCAACTGTCCAATTGGACTGTTAATTATGTAGGTATTTGTTGGTCCATATGGACACTGTATGGCTTTCTTTGACATTTTATGGCTGAAATCATAAACATGCTTCACAATATACAAAACATTCTTACGAGTCATTGCATTTCATTTCTCTTTATATCATATTCAACCCATTAACTCCACAATCCTATATTGTACTGAAGAAAAACAAATGGAAGATGGAAGACATTGGTTGTAAAGACATTATTTTTGGTTGTAAAGACATTGTTTTTCAATATCCCCACAGAACTTTATTATTCAAGTAGCACAGTTGACTTTTGACCTATATTACCCCCAAAGGCACCTCATTGGGTCATGAATATCATTTGTACAAAGTTTCAAGGTCCTTGGTCAGATGGTTTATGAGTTGGAGCATTGACATGATTTTCAAAGTTCAATTTTTCTTTTTTTTTACCTGTGCGACAAAACAAGAGGGCCATTGACCCTAAAGTGTCCACCTGAGTCGATGACTTCAGAAGTAATCAAAGCACCAGTGAGTTAATATTGGTCAAAAGTCACCTGTGAGCAATACATTGTAAGAAATCAGAAACAAAAACAACCTATAAAGATTCAGAATTTTTGTGCCCCCGGCTAAGATATGGGGACAAACATATTGGCCGAGTATGAAAACAATCAAGCCAAATATGTGGCCTATACAGAGCACACAATCATTTCTTGATGTTAAACCTAGTGACCTAGTTTTTGATCCCATATGGTCAAATATAACTTCTGTCAATGAATTTACATACCAAAACATTTTGAATAAATATTAATACATTTGAGACAAAAATATGGCCCCTAGACTGCACAAAAGGTTTGTCTGAGATTTGACCTAGTGACCTAGTTTTTTACCCATGTGACCCAATATTGAACTTGAACAAGATTTTTTGAAGACAAACTTTCTGACCTAATACTCAAACATAAGAGCCCTCAATTTAGCCTCTTCAGTGCACACAAGGTTTTGAAAGATTCGACCTAGTGACCTAGTTTTAGACCCTATGTGACACAAAATCAATCTTGACCAAGACATTATATAGACAAACCATTATTAGCAAAAAATGTTGCTTCTAGTGCACACAAGGTTTTTCAGGATTTGACCATATGACTAGTTTTTTAACACATGTATCCATATAACTGACATTTCATGGGGACAAAACTTTCTGACAAAACATCAACACATTTCGGCCAAAAAAGTGGCCTCTAGAGTGCATACAAGATTTTTAAAAGATTTAACCTAGTTTTCAACCCCATATAACCCAATAATTATGAAACTTGACCGAGATTTCAAAGAGACAAACATTCTGCCAAAAGTCAAATCATTTGCGCAATAAAGGTAGCCTCTAGAGTGTGCACACGGTTTTTCTAAGATTTGACCTTGTTACCTGGCCCCATGTAACCCAATTTTGGTCATGACCGAGATTTAATGAAGACAATTATTCTGACCAAAATATCAAGACATTTGGGCCAAAAAATAAGGCCTTTAGAGTGCACACGTACAAGATGTTAATTGATGACAAATGCTGACAACAAACAACAGACAAAGCATGACCACACATTGTGCTCAGGTTAGCTAAATCTGATGGGGCACTTCCTTGGATCAATGGCAATAATTGTATGAAGTTTCATGGTTAGAGGCCTATTGGTTCAAGAGATAGAGCACAGAAATGAAAAAGAGGGCAACTGGCCCTAGGACACTGACCTGAGAACAAGAGGGCTGTTGGCCCTGGGGCGCTCACCTGAGATAAAGGCTCTTTTTCTTTCAACAGTCTAATTTCATGTTAAAGTTAGAATTATGAAACGAGTGGGCCACACTTACATATAAAGACTATGAACCTGGGGATCCAAAAGTCTAAATTACAAATTCCAAGGCTTTAGTGCTGATTTGAAAAAGGAAAAAACTTTTTCCTCCCGCTGGATCCATGGGTTATAATTTCAGAAATAAGAAAGAAGTATGTGAACTGACCTTCATGCCTATCCCCCCCCCCCCGGCCTCCAGCTCAACCCCTGGAGACCAGAGGATCATGATTTTAGCTATTTTGTAATAGATCAATATACTGATATTTCATGCAAAGCTCTACGCCTTCTGGGTCAGGAGGAGAAGATTCTTAAAGATTATTTTAAAATTTCACTTTTGTTGCCATGGCAACCAAAGTTTTAAACAGATTTTAATTTTTTTAGCTATTATTAAGGGGGACCACCTAAGCAACATTTCTGCCAAATTTGGTTCAAATCGGCCCAGTGGTTTGGGAGGAGATGTCATTTAGAAAATTGTTCTTTATTTCTATATAAACCTCATCCCCCTGGGCCTCCGCCCCTTGGGACTTGAGGATCATGACTTTAGCTATTCTGAAAGAGGTCAATATACTAGTACTTCATGCAAAATATCAAGGCTCTATGCCTTCTGGGTCAGGAGAAGAAGATTTTTAAAGATTATTTTGAAATTTCACTTTTGTTGCCATGGCAACCAGAGTTTCAATTCTTTTAGCTATTTTTGAAGGGGACCACGTAAGCAACATT
Source organism: Fragum fragum (assembly GCA_946902895.1). Lineage (NCBI taxonomy): Eukaryota > Metazoa > Mollusca > Bivalvia > Cardiida > Cardiidae > Fragum > Fragum fragum. Next base: position 54,478,090 of record OX336365.1, read on the forward strand.
TCTGCCAAATTTGGTTCAAATCGGCCCAGTGGTTTGGGAGGAGATGTCGTTTAAAGAAATTGTTGACAGACAAAGCATGACGGACGGATGCTGGACGAAAGGTGATCACAATAGCTCACTTGAGCACTTTGTGCTCAAGTAAGCTAAAAAGGTCATCAGAAGATTATTTTTAAGTTCTTTTTTTAATTTTTCATTATTGTTGCCATGGCAATCAGAGTTTTCACAGACTTCAATTCTATGAGTAATTTTTAAGAGGCCTCAAAAGAAACATTCAAGCCAAATTTAGTTTAAATTGGCCCTGAGAACCCATTGTCTAAAAAACTCTTCTTTATTTCTATATAGGCCCAAGCTAGTCATCCCTAGGGCTACGCCCCTGAGGACCAGAGGGAATTATGTCATATCAAATAGTTTACCCAAAACTATTGTAAGTGATTATAATTATATAAACTCTTACCTCAGTTTTGAACTGTATACATTGTATATCGCATTCAGGAGAAAACAGTCCAAATGCAACATTCAAAATATTCCATTATACATGAACACCTTATTAACACTCGTCATGCTGTATAAACAAACTCACCAAATTGTTGTAAAATCAAAGGGCTGAAAGCACTGATATAACTTGTTGTTCAAAAATCAATATGTCTTTTAGAAATCAATTTCACAAACAACTCTTGCAGGAAAAGTACAAGCAGAAGGTGTAGACAAAGATCAGACTGCACTTATGTGCAGGCTGATCTTGCTCTACATCTCATGCCAAAACTGGAATATTCCGAGTTCAGCATGACAAGGGTTAATATATTTTTAGCAAAATTTTTTACGCAAACTATATTCCACAATACGTCAGTCTTTGAGCTAATGTTTTTCAACATTTTGTCATAAACAACAATTTGTATTGCAACAAATTGTCGTGCACCGGCTACTATGTCCAAGAATCACAAATGTTTCACATTAGAAAGTTCTTTGGCTTCTTGATTCCGGTCGGTCATTACTTTAGGGTTTGGGGTTAAGTAAATCAAAAATAATGAAAAATAGTTTATTAAGAATGAATGTCCGGAAACATAATAAAGGTAAATCTATTATTTTATATTTAGGTACAACACTTGTCATTTCTTGTACATTGTTGTATTTTCTTCATTTACATTTGGCCAGTCTGATAATAAGACATGCATTGGAATCATAAATGCTCCATAAGGCTGTAGAAAAAAAAAATCTGTATTAAGCAGCCACTTGTCATATATGGTCAGTTTTGGTCTGTCCCTTGGCTTCCTGCAAGCTGCAATATCATTGCCCTATTTCTGATATGTTGATGACGAGGCTGACCAGAAAGATGGCAGTATTATTGCAGCTAGCATGCTAGGCTACCAGTCAACTCGGCCCATGGAATAACTCGGCCCAGTCAACTCGTCCCCAAAATATAATCAATAGTAAAATATATCATGATTCTTAGAGTATGTTTAAGTTTTGTACAAATGATGCAGTATTATCTTAATATTTTTATCATTAACATTTTCAAAATACAATATTTTGTGTTTTCAATATTATTATATCCAATCGTTGCTTGAATATGCACAACTTGAATGACAGTTAAATTTCAATTTAACTTTTCAATCTGCACTTTATGCATCCGTAAATTTCCTCACAACTGAATGATTATTTGATACTTTTTTTATTTGTAATAATTATACCAATTAATAATCAATATAAAAGTTGTTTTGACATAAATTCCCCCCCCCCCTGAGATATCGTTGGGCCAAATTGCCTATGGGCCAAGTTGACCAGTCACCACTTGCTGCATACAACAGGTTTGACTGTATCCATCTTCAACAGCCCTATTAAACACCAAAGCTTTAATGCTATCTAGGGTAATGATTGTATCAATTTCAGTCCCATGAGTTGATGACTCATGCCCATCACAATGCGAGTTCAAGAGGTAATTGTGGACCTTTTTCTATCTGACAGGCAGTTTTTCACGGATTAGTTCTCACGTTTCCACTGAGAAAGTGTCGACGAACGCAGGCTGTATGACGTTCACAATGGCTCACTTGAAGCAAAGCTCCTTCAACCTTGTTCTCAGGTAATCTGGAAACGGTCGCAAATTGCAAGCAGGGAGACAATAAATTTAACTCAGATATAGTCCATAGTAGCTGCGATATCGTCACCCTCTTTCTGATAATCTGCTCGCCAGAACGGTAGAGCTACGATATCGCAGCTAAGTCCATAGTGACTACAGATCAAATATATTGTTGGCAATTTACAAAGGAAACAATGAGCAATTTCCGGTGTACAGAGGATTGTACCAAATAGCAAAAACAAAAAGATTCCTACTGGTCCCTTTCCTGTCTAAGTTAAAGTTTAGTATTCATTACATTCACGGCGATTTCCCCCATGTGCCAAATCTGCAGGAATGATATAGACCGGAGTTGCTATAAAGCAACTGAACCGCAACCGCGAACTTTACTGTCAGTCCGATTAGCTCAGTTGGTAGAGTATGTGACTTCAAAGATCACATATTCAAGATCTAGAATAATCATATCTACTGACAGAATAATTGTCTTTCTGGTGAGACGGTAAACCGAGACCCCGCGTGGCGGTACTAGATGGATAGGCTACTGTACCGGAATATACCGGATTATATTTGGCCAAAAAAAGGTCAACCACCCGTTTACCCATAAAGCACCATAATGATGGCTGAAAAATAACAGGTAGAACACGGAAACAAACAAAAATTCTCAATTTTGAAGAAATTACATACACATAAACATAGTTGATGAACTTAATCGACCATTCCAAATGATATTCTACGGATCCACGCAGCTGACATTAGCCTCGGAATGATCTATCTTCAGAATATTCAAGTGACCAGGATCTCCATAATTTGACCGTCAACAGTGTCTGACCGATCCTAGTGACAGGTTGTCATTTTCAAGTTTTCACATATATGAAAATCTCTTTTTGTCTGATTTGTTAATGAGTCGATATTACCAAGGCAGGCTAGACAGACAAACAAAGCCAAATGAGTTGGTTAAGGGAGGCTTAACACCAACTTTACAAAAGAGGAATCGATCCCCAGAAGTTGACCAGACAGATGAGACTTCACAACATGTTCGAAGTACAGCTGTCAAATCCACTGGATCCAATCGCGATTCATCATTCAGGCCCCTGATGACTCGGCCATCTTCCCAGCTGCCCAGATGGGACATCACACCAGGCCTGTTGGGAATCTACAACCATGGAAATACCTGCTTTATGAACACTATATTACAATGTTTAAGTAACAATGACTTAGTCTCGGAGTACTTTGTTCAAAGGAAATATAAAGAACTTATAAATGTAAAGGGAGGAATAGCTAAGAGATTGGTAGGCAATCTGAAAGCAGATGTTGCAGAGAGTTTAGGAAGTCTGTTGGAGAGTCTCTGGTCTGGAGAGTACACACCTGACATATCTAACCAATTCAAAAATGTTGTCAGCAAGTATAATGCACAGTACAAGGGTTCTTCTCAACATGATGCACAAGAATTTCTATCATGGCTGCTACAAAGGCTAAATGATGAGCTTTATCACAATTTACACTCCACAAAAAAGAAAGCCAAAGATATTCAACCTAAACCAAAAAAAGACAAGGTAAAGTCCCAATAATCTATTTTATTATATACCTTGCTGTGAACTCTTGGGATTTCTTCGTGTAGTAAATTTTGATAACGTCACTGGAGTAACGTTAACACTTTTCAGTTTCACTCTCTGCCGTAATTTAGGAACTACTTTTTTCCAACCCAGTGACATTATAAAGAGTCCATCAAAAAGATTGGTTTCGATATTTTAATAAAAAATAATAAGGTATATAATAAATAGAATAATCAACTTGTTATTCCAGATTTGAAAAAAATATTTCACTCGGTTGCGTTGTTAGGCGTTAAAAAAACTCTTGCTACGCACTCGTTTTTTCAACGCCTAACAACGCATCCTCGTGAAATATTTTTCATTTCTTGAATAACCAGTTGATTATCCTCTATTGTATATTTGTGTAGTGATATTCATCCACAGTGATGACACTTTTAACCTTTTCCCGCTTATTGAAATTTCAGACTGGTCCAATTTGAAAGAGGTTGCAGACAGCAATGAAAACTGGATGCCATTTGAAATGAAACCATCCTATGTGGTAGAAAATATTGTGGAAAAAGTAGAAATTGCTTGTTTTCTCGAGTATAAAATCACAGGAAGGAAAAATCCCGTATTTGAACAGGAAATGGTTAATATATTAGATAATATATTATATAACAAAGTCAACTGCATTGTTCACAATAGGTCTGTATTCACTTTCATTTTAACAGAAATGAACAGATCTTTGGCCCTGCCCAATGAGCTCTGAAAGGAAATTCCACTTCACTATTAGTATGGTAAAATTGATAGATAATGAAATTAATAAAAATGATCAGTTGGCAACCTAAACGTCATAACTACAGCTTGTATAGTTACATCATTTAAGTGGATGGACCAACAAAAATGCTCCAGATAAATATCTGTCAATGTCAGGGGTCAAAATTCACTTTTGGTCTAAATGAACAATTGACAGCTGTGAATCCTCAATTTACTGAATTTGTATGTCAAATAGTCTTCTTGATGGATTGGACTTTTCTTATCTTTTATAGGAAACTCATATGTATAATTTCTCCAGTATCAGCTGCAAAATTTTGATTGTGTTATAATTTTGAAGTTTTGTAGTTTTGTTACTGTCATTTCAAGATGTATGTAACTTTTTCAAATTAAAAATATTTTCATGGCTTGAAATTATAATTGATTTTCTTTTAACTTATCAGATGTTCAAAAGCAGACATTATAAAGTTTCAGTTCAATAACGGTTATAAAAATATATAAAATGCTTTTCATTAAAATGGCAAAAAATAGCCCGTAGTCCTGAAATCTATAAGCAACATCAATTTTTCACCATTTTACTAGTTTACTATAGTTAGCATTTAGCTTTCACCATCAGAGTGAAAAAGGTACAGTGACTACAGAACTATAGAGGTCAATTTATTTTATCGGCTTCTTGCAATGGGCCATCAATTTATAGTTTCAGGTAGCAGAAGCAGACAGTAGTCCAGAAATGGTCATGGCTGCCCACCAAGGTTTTGAAGTCTACAACAGGTTCCAAGCATTATACAGATCTTCTCTTACCTGTCCAAACTGTGGGGAACATAGCAACACTTATGAACCCTATGCCTTCCTTTCCTTACCAGTACCTCACAAAACATTGCGTCCAGTGTACATAACTGTTGTATATTTAGATGATAATCCAAAACAGCTGAAAATTGCCCTTGAAATGAGCATTCTTGCTATCATAAAGGACCTCAGAGAAAAACTTGCCTATGAACTTGAAGTCCCACCAAAAAGGGTAAGTTTCAAGAATCTGTAGATGTTGTTGCACCTGTCTTTGACAAATTTGGGTCCAATGGAATCAACAGTCAGGGTCATAGGAATCCTTGCTAAAGGTTTGAGAATTCCTGATTTAAACATTTTAGTGTTTTTAGATCACCTGAGCACATTCTCATGGTGAGCTTTTGTCCCTTGTGCATAGTCAACAATTCAGTGTTACCACTCTACAAGTCACATTTTGGCTCAATCATTCTCGAACTTGCTTAAAATGTTTGTCTGGTGACAGGTCATGAAAATGAAGCCTATTGATTTTGGTGAGATTCTGACTAATATTAAAGGAAAAGGGGCTTATTGACAATTTCCTTGTTACCACTCTAGATGTCTCATTTCTCGATATTTGGCCAAAATGTTTGTCTGCATTAGATCTCAGATAAGTTCAAAATTGGGTCATATGGGGTCAAAAATTTGGTCACTAGGTCAAAACTTAAGTAAACCTTGTGTGTACTGTAGAGCCCCTATTTTTTGTTCAAAGGTCATGATATTTGTTGAAAAAGTTTGCCTGCATGTCTTTTACAAGTTCAAAACTGTGTCAAAAACTAGGTCACTGTCAAATTTTAGAAAAACCTTGTGTGCACTCTCAAGGTCACATTTTGACCTAAAAATCTCGGCAGTTGGTCAGAATCTATGTATATACATAATCTTGGACAAGTTTGCGATTGGATCACATGTGGTCAAAAGTAAGTCACAAAGTCAAATCTTAGAAAAACCTTGTTTGCATCTGGAAGCCATATTTTAGCTGAGATGTTGCGAATTTTGCCACCATGATATCTTGGTCTAGTTCAACATGTCACATGGGGTCAAAAACAAGGTCACTATATCAAACCTGATAGAAAAACATATCGCAATCTAGTGGCGAGATTTTTAGCTCAATTACCATGACATTTAGTTGGAAGGTTTTTTGCAAGTTGTCTCCATCAAGTTGGCCATCAGATCATATGGGGGTCAAAAACTAGCTCACAAGATCAAATCATAAAAAACTCTGGTATGTACTCTGGAGCCCACAATTTGTGGCTCAAATGTTTTAAAAGTTGGTCAGAATGTTTTTCTCCATGATATCTTGGTCTAGTTGAATATATCAAGTTACTATACTTCTGGCATAAATATCCTAAAACATGATAAGAATGTCTTTCTAGTTTTATATTTGAGACAAGACTTTGGTAACAAGTTTTGTTAGGACAAGATAAGGTCACTTGTGCTATTTTACTTTTATAGTCGTTGACTCAGGTGTGGGCATCAGGGCCAACGGCCCTCTTCTTTTTAAAAATAGCATCATTTAACCTGATTGATATACTTAATGTTTCCATTAATTTTACTTTTCTTGTCAGCCCAAGTAATGTTAAAATAAGCTGTAGTGTTTCATTTCTTTCAGTTATTAATTTAAGTTATAATTTTCAGTTGTAAATAATAACCATTAAGAAGTTTACGAGGTCACTCTACTAACAGCTGTTTTCAAGTAAATGATGAAAACCATGATAAATATGAAATCAATTTTTACAGTTAGTCCTCTGCCAGATATTTGATGATGGATTCAAAAACACATTCGGTGATGAGCAACATTTATCTGATGTCCATGAAAATGAGACAGTATATGTATTTGAGACATTTCCCTTCAGTGATATCAACAAAACCCAAGCCAGTGTTGAAATTATACAGATAATGCTAGTCCATATTGAAAAAGTTACATCAACTAAAAGGTATGTATATTATTAAAGAATTACAAGATGTATCAAGTAGAGCTTTATCAAGTGGATGCATGTTTCATTTCTAGAAATTGGGCTGTCTGTGCCCCTCATTGAAAAACAAGGGCTATTTAAGAAAAAAAAATAAGGGGTAAAATATCTTTTCAGAAAATATTTTCAAATTTAGATAGAATCAAGACGGTTCAATGTTAGTAGAATATTGTCATTTTCATTTCATATTCCAAGCCATAAACTAATACCTATCCACAACGGATTTAAAAATTTAACTATGGAGATAAAAGGTGTATAAAATAATCTTTATAGCAGTACACCTTCTGTCACTTATTTGTCCTCTGATAATGTAGGAAATTTTTGTAGGCGCTTTAGATACTCTGTTTAACTTGGTAAATAATTAAGTTCACAAGATCAATCAATATTTTGGTTCAATATTCATAATTGACAGATCGCTGACCACTTACTCCACTAGCCTTGCACACTGACTCCAACAGGAAGTTCTACTTAAGATATTAAACTTCATTTTTTGAAAAATTCATATCCAGTAACATAAAATTAAAATGGTTGGCTGGTGACCTAATGGTCATAACTACAGCTTTAGTAAGCTGTAGTTGAAACATTTAAGTCGCCAATGCAACAAAAATGCTTCTCAAAAATGTCAGTCGATGTTGGATTTCAAAGTTCACATCTGGTTCAAATGAATGATCTGATAGGTTTGTTAATTCTTTGATTGACAGATTGGTCATTTGTGTAAGGAGATAAGATTTGAATAACCTGCTAAAATGCCTACAATACATATGTTCAATATGAAATGTTGTTTAGTCCCCCAATCAGCAAAGCCAAAAGGACACTAGGTTTCTCTCTGTCCCTCTGTCTATCTGGTCATTTAGTTTGCTGAAATCTGATAGACATTGACTTCATTTTTGGTCTGTTAGTCTGCAATAAAGTTATAGATCAAATTTGAGTATCATGTGTTTTATTCTAGTCCATTGATTTTTGACAAAAATTATGGATGTTGGTTATAGAAAATTACACTAAAATCCCAGAGTACAAAGAAGAGGGGGTATATTGGTTTCATCCTCTCTGTCTGTTCATCCATCCGTAGCCTTTGTTTCTACACTCTAACTTAAGAACCAATTCACCTACAACCTTGGGATTTCACACAATTGTGCTAAAGACCCAAGGAAGTGCCCTATTGTTTTTGGGTCCATAAGTCAAAGATCACAATTGAACTTTTGTTGAAAACTTTCCATGTTCTAGCTCATATGGGCATTTTACCTAGTCCCTTGAAAAATAATATATAAATGTTGTCAATGGCCCAAGGAGTTGCCCTTTTGTTTCTGGGCCATGTAGGTCAAAGGTCAAGGTCACAATTGAACTTTTTTGCTAATGTAGGTGAAAAGCTAACTCTTCTACTTCATTGGGGTTTTCTATGACTCGGCTTTGTGACAATTATAGTTACTTCAGAACCCATAAACGATTTAAAGTGAAAATTTTAAAAATTATTGTCTCAGAAACCAGTTGACAGAAATGTACTAAATTTCACTCGAGTGATCCTTTGTATTTTCAGTTACAGATTTTGCAATCCCCAGGTGATTCGTGTTCATAGAGATACAGGCTTTATAGAGTTACAAAGACTGATTTTAAAGAGTATGGGCCTGTCTGTGTGTGATGAGATTGTGGAGGAAAGCAAGGTATCAAAAAAACATATTTCTGACCTGTTTTGCATAAATTGATCGTTAACCCATTTCCACACAATGACGTTCCCACACAAGGATGCTTTTTGATGCCCCTCAAGAAAACCAATGGGGAAAATATGTAGTTAAATGAAGAAATTGCTTGCAACAAGCATTTTCTTCATTTTATACCAAATTTTTATGCCCTGCATCGAAAGATCGGGGGCATATTGTTTTACTGTTGTCAGTCTGTCTGTCCGTCATCAGTCTGTTTGTCTGTCTGCAAAACTTAACCAAATAACTTAACATTGCCAATTACTACCAGCCTATTCAAGATACAATGCTCATATTTGGCATGATGATACATCTCCATAATACACATCTCCTCATGTCAAGGTCATGTGATAAGGTCAAGGTCACATACCAAGGTCAATGCCAAAAAACTTGTGTATGGCGGGGTTATTGTGTTCACAAACACATCTTCTTTACCTAGAAAGTTGAAAAAATCTGAAATATCATAACCTTTAAATTGTTCTCTGCAACTCCTTTCAATTTGGTTTGAAATTTTGCTGTTTGGTAATTGGTTTAATGTCACCTTTGGATACTTTTATGACATTTATACAGTAGGCTCCTTTTAATTCCAACTCCTGTTTTTGTCAAAGCTTCTGTTGCAAATAACAGGTTGATGTTATTAGAAGGAACTATTTCTTCTTTATGCACAAAAAGCCAGTTGTGATTTAGCAGTGAATTGCTAATATCAGGGTAGCAATTAAGATTATGCTGTATAAGTCACCAATGTTGCCAAATGCGAAAATTAAAACTAAGTCGCGATAAAAATTTGAATCCGGCAAAAATGCTGGCGATAAAAAACTTGTGGAAGCAATATTGATTTTCATATTAAGTACTGCCCATGCACCAAAAGTTTGTATTAGACTGCAATCAAGGCAGATTGTTGTAGTGTAGGTGTTAAAACGGTGATAATTGTGTTGAATTTCAATAATCATGCGAGTCAGTCAATAAACGAAGTGTGACAAACACTAATCTATTACCTATGATACAGGCGATAGTTTCTGACCATGATCGAAAAGACTTTAATGACAGTTTACATTACATAAATTAAATTCAACAAAATCAATATCAGAAAATCTTACTTCAGTGGGTTTACAAAAAATCCAGAATACATGTCCAACAAAAAAAACATAAATTGACTAAAATATACAAATGACCAATCCAAGTCTAAATTCTACTCTGGGGAAATTGTTCATTGTGGGAAACCCTCTCAAGGCTGTCTTGTTGGTCTCGTTGATGTATGTCACAGCCCTACGCTCCTATAGAGTAGAATGGTCAGACCCATCATTTTTATGACAACTGTGTTTTTGCATCAACAGAGGAATATTTTAGGGTAACAAGCAAGAAAATCATAGTCTTTAAAAACACTTCGGATAAAAAGTTGAGGAAAAGAAATTTACAACAAGACTAACGTCATTTGATCTCCATTTCATCTTATAAAATTGATCGATTTGACGATTGATAGGCTTCAAAACTGTAACAGAAAAACTTGTTTGCCATTCTCTGTGGATGGGTGGGGTACTGTGAGTAGGATACAAATTTTTAGTGAAAATCCTGAAATCGCTTGAAAAATTATGGCTTGTCTGATTGAATTCAAATGGAAATGATAGATTACACATTCAGTTATCAAGCTTTTTTGTGTGTGTGGCACATGTTGTATGTTTTTGGCAGTCAATTGTCTCCTAGCTCAGCGGATTTCAGTGGCATGAAACTCGGCAAAAAATTTGGCTTCTCATTTGGCTTCATGGCGATGGATTTAGCTCTACTTTAATTAGGCGAAAGTGATGGAGAAAAGAAAAATCAGCTCAGGGAAGGCCCTGAGTGATTGTTGGCACATAAAGTTAAACTCTCATATTTCTTCTTTAATTTTATCTATACCCTTCTGAAAATAGTTTAGACACTAGAATTGTATGGTCCAGGTCATCTACATCCGTTCTTTAACCCATTTCCGACACAACAAAATGGTGTGTCCTAATTCAAAAAGATTTCCAGATGATGCTTCTAATGAAACGGATTTCTAAAAATCTTCATCTTTTCTTCCACAAAGTTTCCCTAAGGTTTTTTTATGAAATGGAATTCTTAAAATCTTTGTCTTTTCTGGTAAAAAACATTGTGGATATTGTGACAAGCAATTTCTTCATTTTTCACAATGTTTTCCTAAGCTTTTTTCTTGATATGCGTAAAAAAGAGTGTTTGTGTGGGAATGGGTTACAGGCCAGCACAAACATTGTCAAAGGAAATCAAGTTGAAGATGATTTTTTTCTCACATATACCTTCAAATACATCATTTTGATTTCCTGCAAAAAAGAACACCATATCATATTATATGGTCAGATATATCATTTAAGCCATTAGCATATGATAGAATTTTAGATTTCAATATGAAAGAATTTGCAGACAACAATTTAAATTTGGTGGAATTTTAAAAATCTTTGTCTTTTGGGTTATTGTCTTAACACATTCCCACAAAATCCTGCTTTTTATGCCCATCAAGTCAAAAAGATCTGGAAAAAATTGTTGGAAATGAAGAAATGGCTTGTATCCACAATTTTTTTACCACAAAAGACAAAGACAAAAATCAATTAACTATAAATTATTGTCTACAACTTCTTTTGATTTGGACCATTCTATACTTTTTGTGTTGTAAAAGGTTAAGTAAAGTGGTACTTTTACACTAAATGTCCCTGTGTTAACCCATTGCAGGAATACCACATTTGAGACTGGTCCAAATTTATTGGAGCTACAGACAACATTTCAGAATGAACCAAAAGTGAAAAGTAAATGTAAAATACCGTCAGGGTAGAAAGTTTTCCATGTTATAAAGGCATTTTTCAAATCACTAATTTTCTTTATCTTTCAATCTGTTCATATGGAATTGAAACTGTCTTAAAACTTTCTTACAGAACTACGAACATGCCATATTCAAAATCCGTGTGATAGATAGTGGAGTGAGAGATGTATATCTACCCTGTGATGTTGAGATGCCTTTATATACAGAAGCAGTTGACAGGTAGGTGACTTAGATAACAACACGATCAAAGTGACAGCTCAAGTCAAATATATTATATTGAGCTTGCCCAGAGTTTATCTCCTACATTCTTGGATTGCTTTCTAAAGAACTTGGCACAATTATTTTCCATCATGAATAGATGTGCCATATGTAACAATATATGTAGAAAAATCCAAGAACGAGGTCATCTCAATGTTAAATCTTCAAATTGGCTTGTCTAGAGCATTTGTGTATAGTTTTTGAAATAATTTAGGATGTTTTCTTCTGTCATGATTAGATTTGCAATTTGAAATAAATTTGAAATCAGATAGCTCTTATTTCAAGAGCATGTCCTATGTTTAAATATTCAGCAGGCTTAATACAAGTATGTTAATCCTTTCCAGCTTAACCCCAGGTTTTTACATCCCAGTCTTTTCACACTTGAGTAAACATTGTGGAAAAAGAAGAAATTGCTTGTGTCAAGCAGTTTCTTCTTTTTTTTCCCACAATATTTTCTACCCAATGGAATGATTATTTTTCCCAAAAATTGACTTTAACTTATAGTCTGCAAAACCTTTTAATTTGGACAGGCCTGAAATTTTGTAAAACAGGAAAGGGTTTGCAATTTGAAATAAATTTTTAGCTCACCTGAGCACAAAGTGCGAGGTGAGCTACTGTGATCGGTCGTTGTCCGTCGTCTGTCCGTCCGTCTGTCCGTCCGTCCACAATTTCTTTAAAAATCTTCTCCTCCTAAACCAGTAGGCCAATCAAGCTGAAACTTTGCAGGGATGTTTCTTGGGTGAAGTTCTTCAAAAGTTGTTAAAAAGAATTTAATTCCGTCAAAAACTCTGGTTGCCACGGCATATGAAAATGGGAATCTTTAGTAATTCTTTAAATATCTTTAAAAATCTTCTCCTCCTAAACCAGAAGGCCAATCAAGCTGAAACTTTGCCTTGATGTTTCTTGGATGAAGTTCCTCAAAAGGTGTTAAAAGAATTTAATTCCGTCAAAAACTCTGGTTGCCGCGGCATATGAAAATGGGAATCTTTAGTAATTCTTTAAATATCTTTAAAAATCTTCTCCTCCTAAATTAGTAGGCCAATAAAGCTGAAACTTTGCAGGGTTGTTCATTTGGTGAAGCTCTTCAAAAGTTGTTAAAAGAATTTAATTCTGTCAAAAACTCTGGTTGCCGCGGCATATGAAAATGGGAATCTTTAGTAATTCTTTAAATATCTTTAAAAATCTGCTTCTCCTAAACCAGTAGGCCAATCAAGCTGAAACTTTGCAGGGATGTTTATTAGGTGAAGCTCTTCAAAAGTTGTTAAAAGAATTTAATTCCGTCAAAAACTCTGGTTGCCGCTGCATTTGAAAATGGGAATCTTTTGTAATTCTTTAAATATTTTTAAAAATCTTCTTCTCCTTAACCAGTTGGCCAATCAAGCTGAAACTTTGCAGGGATGTTCATTGGGTGAAGCTCTTCAAAAGTTTTTGAAAATGGGAATCTTTTGTAATTCTTTAAGTATCTTTAAAAATTTTCTCCTCCTAAACCAGTAGGCCAATCAAGCATAAACTTTGCCTTGATGTTTCTTGGATGAAGCTCTGCAAAAGTTGTTAAAAGAATTTCTTTCCGTGAAAAAGTCTGTTTGCCGCAGCATATGAAAATTGGAAATCTTAGTAAATCTTTGATGTTGTTTTTTTCATAGACTACTAGGCCAAAGGCCTTTATATTTTGTAAAGAGCTTAATCATATGGTTCTCTATCAAGTTTTTAAATATTTAATCACTGGGGTCAAAAATGGCCCGCCCCTGAGGTCCGAAGTTTGGAAAATTCTTAATAAGAGCAATTTCAAAAGGCTTCTCCTCTTAAACTATAAGGTCTAGGATGTTCATATTTGGTATGTAGGAAAACTAGATGGTTTTGTACTATATCACAAAAAAGTTTTCATCCAAGGGTCAAAAACGGCCCTGACTAGGGGTCCAAGAATTTGGAAAAACACAAAATTGAGTATGTTGAAAAAAATTCTTCATTTTAAGGCGGAGGGCATTTATATTTTGAGTGTAGCATAGCCTGGCTGTTATCTATCAATTTTGATTAAATTATGCCTGTAGGTTAAAAAACACCCCTTCCCTGGGTGTCCAAAGTTCGTAAAAATGCTCAATTAGACCATGTTCAACAGTTTTCTCCTCCTAATCTACAAAGTCTAGGGTATTCATATTTGATTTATAGCATAACCAGATGGTTCTCTACTATGTTAGCTAAAATCTTAGCCCTGGAATAAAACATGGCACTGCCCCAGAGGTCCAAAATTTTGGAAAACACCCAATTAGAGCAACTTCAAATGTCTTCTCCTTCTGAAATATAGATGAAGAGCATTCATATTTGGTATGTAGCATGACTAAATAATTTTGTACTATGTTACAGGAAAATATGCTCTTAGGATAAAAAATGTCTCTGCTCCTGGGATTGAAAATTGCATAAATCACATTGAAAGGATTCTTCTTAAATAGAAATGGAGAAATTGCTTGCTTTCTCACAATGCTTTTTTAAACCTTTTTCCCTGAGGGTGACAAATTCTGGGATAGTTTGGTAATCGATTAAACTATGAAGCCAAAGGCATTCATTTTCATTTTAAAGCATTACTGGATTGTTTTGTACAAAGCCCAAAATCTTATATTTGTTTTATTTATTTTGCTCAAGTTGAGTCTTTTTTATACAAAAAAGTACTATAATTTGCAGATGCCTCAGGTGAGCGATTTAGGACCATCATGGTCCTCTTGTAAATAATTTTCAGATAGCTCTAAAGTCAAGAGCATGTCCTATGTTTAAATATTCAGCAGGCTTTATACATGTATGTTAACCCTTACCTGCACAATCCCTGATTTTTATGTCCCAATCTTTTCATACTTGAGAAAACATTGTGGAAAAAAAGAAATTGCTTGTCTCAAGCAATTTCTTCTTTTTCCACAATATTTCTACCCTATGAAATGATCATTTTTCCAAAAAACGACTTTAAATTATCGTCTGCAAAACCTTTGAATTTGGACAGGCTTGAAATTTTGTTAAACAGGAAAGGGTTAATCCGGGATTATTTTGGTTAGCTTACTGCTTTGGAGAAAACCTTAGGTATGGCTGAAGCCATGTAATTATCGGCATCATTGTCACTGTTGTTGTTTTTTTCTTCATGCAAAAGCTTTAACATTTTGTTATACCTGTAAAACTTATCAATATATCACTTATTTATACATCTTGATGAGAATAAGTGAGCTGAGCATTTGCAGTTTTATTTTTGTACTGCAATGGCTATGCTTCTTGTCTGCTTATCCAATCTTTCTGTTGATATAAAAACTTCAAACTTTACTGATCTAGTAGTAGAGAATTTTAGATTTGCTCTCAATAAATAATCTTTAAGCATTTTAAATTGCTGAACCAACTCTTTTCCAAAACTGAAATGGATATGTATTTACAGGGCCCTTTCTACGTACTCAGAATCAGGGGCATATGGTCCACCTCATGTAAAATTTGTGATAGAATGGGATCCTAGTACAAAAAACAGGTAAGTCTACAATATACATGTATCAGTTTATTTTTCCCGTGCTAAATTGAACCAAACACTTCCCTCTTTATATTTGACCAATGGATGATTCTAGACTGTGAACAGTCAACTCATATGAAGTGGACATGACGTTTCAGAGCCTAGTGTCATTAATTTTATTGAAGATTGAAATACATTGAGATTCCTGTATCATGTATGCTTGATCGATGAAAGAATGGGCTTTTATGGCACATTGACATCTGAGGTCCTTTAGCGATCTAAAAACAAATAAAGAAAATCTAGCTTGTATAGAATTCAAAAGGAAAATTATTTTGGCTAATAATATTGTGTGAAATATAAAAGAAAACTGATAATATATGCATTTATATGGTTGAATAATTGAAATAATTGTTATGAATAGATGTAAATGCTTAACCCTTTCATGTTTTCGAAATTTTAGGTTGGCCCAAATTGAAAGAGGTCGCAGACAACAATGAAAATTGGATGCAATTTGAAATGAAACCATCCTATGTGGTAAAAATATTTTGGGAAAAAAAGAAATTGCTTGTTACAAGCAATTTCTTCTTTTTCTACAATGTCTTTTCAAGTATAAAATCACAGGGATTTAAAATCCTGGGTTTGTACAGGGGTCATATGAATGGCGTATTGAATTTTGCTTCTAATCCTGGTTCAATGCAAGTAGATATATCAAGATTTTTTTCATTTTTATTCCAAAACCAAATAATGGTGATGGAAAGTTAGCCCTGTCTGTGTGTGGATGTACTTGTGAGTGGGAGAATGTATGTGTCCAAACCTTATCCAGAACACATCTTCTACATTAATTGATAGATTTCATTTGTTCCCTTCGATACATACTAGTGTCATACATAAAGTGGTTTATTCTAAGTTCAAGGACACAACTAAAGGGCATGTGACAAGCTCTTAAGCAAGGACATTTCTGTCTGACTCATTTCTAGTCAGTTTCATTGTTAAAGTTTCAATAATTCAACTTAAAGTATGAACTATTTTGATGGCCATTCTTCACAGAATATTCTTGCTAAATAGAAGCAAGATTTATCTTATTAGGGCATAAACATCCTAACCCGTTCTTTCACAATCTAGATTTTACTTTCCTAAAAAAAAAACACAAAGTTCTTTTCTTGAGGTGCATAAAAGGGGGATTTTTGTGAATGGGTTAATTCATTCCCTCACAATGATGCATTCTAACGCCCCTCAAGGAAACCAATCGGAAAAACAATGTGCAAAATGAAGAAATTGTTTCTTCATTTTCCAAAATGATATCTACCAAGATATGTGAAAAAATCTACAATATCACAAACTTTAAATTTTCATCTGCAACTTCTTTCTATTACAATTTTTCTACAAGGTAATGGGTTAAACCAAAGTCTTGTTATTTTATTATTTAAGGGTTGTGATGGATGATGAAGATGAATGTGAAGAACATCAATCTGTCCATAAAGTGAGACTTAGTCAACAACAACCATCACAAGTATCACTGGATGACTGTCTGAGACTCTTCACACAGGATGAAAAGGTATTTATAGGCTATGTGTGACATGTGTGCATAAAGTGAGACTTAGTCAACAACAACCATCACAAGTATCACTGGATGACTGTCTGAGACTCTTCACACAGGATGAAAAGGTATTTATAGACTATGTGTGACTTGTGTGCATTAAGTAAGACTTAGTCAACAACAACCATCACATGTCACACTTGATGACTATCTGAGACTCTTCACACAGTAATGGTAGTACTGGTGTTAGAAATACCAGGATTCCTTTGTTAGATGCTACAGCCGCCTCGATATAACTGAAAGATTGTTGAAAGCCGCGTAAAACCCAATTCAAACAAACAAATCACACAGGATGAAATGGTATTTATAAACTATGTGTGACATCTGTCCATAAAGTGAGACCTAGTCAATAACAACCATCACAGGTCTCACTGGATGACTGCCTGAGACTCTCTAAACAGGATGAAAAGGTATTTATAGACTTGTGTGACATCTGTCAATAAAAGGAGACCTTGTCACAATCACCATCACAGGTCTCACTGGATGACTGTCTGCGGCTCTTCACACAGGATGAAAAGTTATTTCTAAACTATGTATGACTAACATGATCAATATGTCCATAAAGTGAGACCTTGTCAACAACAACCATCACAGGTCTCACTGGATGTCTGTCCGAGGCTCTTCACACAGGATTAAAAGATATAGAACACTATGTATTACTGTTCCATCATCAATCTGTCCATTAAGTGAGACTTAGTTTCACAAGCTGACTTGATGCCTTAGAATTTTTACATAAGATTAAGGGAACTTGAAGTTGATTTCACTATCCAGACAGAAAGAAATGTACTCAATGAGAATTTGATCACTATTATCTATGGTGGATTTATTATCACCAATATTTGAGAGGTTAATTTGATCACAAATTTGTGGTTCTAGTAAAGAAATGGGGTCTAAAAAGGGATGGAAGGATTTTCTTCTTGTTTTATTACACATTGTTATTTGCTTATACTTTCTTCATTTACTTTGTTACTTAACCCTTTACTGTATTTTAAAATTTTAGACCTGATCAAATTGAAAGGTTTTGCAGATGACAATTCAAAGTCAATTTCATTTGAAAAATAATTATTAATGTAGTATGAAGTATTGCGGAAAAAGGAGAAGAAATTGCTTGTAACAATGAAATTCTTGTTTCCTACAATATTTCCTACCACATGGGATGGTTTCATTTCAAATTGCACTAATTTTCATTCTTGTCTTAAATCTCTTTCAATTTCAACCAGTCTAAAATTTCAATAAATGAGAAAGGATTCATCATATTTCCTCTCATACCAAGAACCACGTTTTAGTTGGATCATTTTGTCTAATGCCTGACCCTTCAAAACAGATTTTACAATGAGACATAACAGGCATAAATGAGTTTCCTACATCAACAAATGATTGTTTAAGTGATGAATAGCAATTCATTTAACCCATTTCCACACAGTGACACTTTTGGACACCCCTCAAGAAAAACAATCGGGAAAACATTGTGTAAAATGAAGAAATTGCTTGTGACAAGCAGTTTCTTCATTTTATATAATGTCTTCTACCGAGAAAGTTAACAAAAATCTAAAATTTCATAACCTGCCATCTGCAACCCCTTTCAATTTTGACCAGTCTAGAAATTTCTGTCTGGTAATGGATTAACTTTATTTTTTAAAATAATAAGCAATTTCTCTTTTCTGCAATGTTTCTCAAATTCTCAAGTATAATATCACAGGGGTGTAAAATTAGCAATTTATGGAAAAGGGTTCACCTAGACAATTGGAGCTCTAAAAAGGTTGGTTTGTAATCAATTGCCACACAATCCGGCTTTTTGCCAACCTTCAAGGTGGTAAATAGTTTGGACATTGTGGAAAGTAAAGAAATGGGTTGTAATAAGCAATTTCTTCATTTTTCACAAAGTTTTCTTCTCTTTGAGATGAAAAAATCAAATATTATTAATTTGATATTATTGTTTGATTCTTTCATTTTGGACCAAGCTGTCCTGTCCTCTAAAGACCTATTCCCACAGAGTGATGCTTTTAAATGCCACTCAATATGGAATCTTTGGAAAATGTTGTGGAAAATGAAGAAATTGCTTGTAATAATGTCCACAATGTTTTCTGCCCCAAAAGATTTTAAAGATATCTTCAATTTAAAATTGTCGTCTGCAACTTCATTGAATTTTGACCAGACTAAAATTTTCTCATATCGGAATGAGCTAAGCAGATTTGACAGTAACTGGTTGACCTGTTTCAGTTGGGAAAGGAAGAGTTATGGAACTGTCCACATTGTGATAAAGTTCAACCATGTAAAAAACTTGGGTTGGTGTCTCTGCCAGATATTCTAGTAATCCATCTGAAACGATTTGGACAGGTATGTTTGCTGACACTCAATTGAAATCAAATACACTGCAACTCCTCTACAACGCTACCCGGCACAGCGCTGACTCCATTATAACGCGGGGCCCGCTTGGCTCCCAAAATTTTGGAGGGGGGGGGCATTTTGGGTTGCAGATGCTGAGATACGACATTAATCCTGATTTGGCCGCGATTTTTTCATCCCGTCTTCCACCCGTCCGAAGAAAAAGGGTTGCACATAAAAATCGATACTTACCCGAAGCCAGGGAAGTTTTTAACATCTTATGTGGACGGTCCTGGCCATTAATGCATTAGTTCAGAGGTAATTGCTTTGTTTGATTGATGACTTGATGACACGCGTAGCGTTTTAATTTACAAAATCTGTTTGATTGTTTGGTCTTACTGTTTGACATTGAGATGATCAATGCCTTAGGTCATTGATATTTTTTAAAACAATAGTGAATAGGCACGCTCCTCGGTATCCTTCAGTTACAAACCTTGAAGGTGGTGCAATTGAAATATCACACTGTTTCACTCTCGGCGTTATTAATTTTCTTCAGTCCCCGGTAGGACGTGTTCTTAAAGTAATGCGCGACCGTGAAATTAGACAAATTGACTTGAGCCTAATTTTTATTTCACTTCATAGTTTGCTGGTATCCCGAGCTCGTAGAGGATAGTGGCTTCAAGATAAAAACGCAACAATGTGCTTAGAAAACAATCAGTCGTAGTTCCGACGTATTCGCTAAATACAGAAAATACGTGAACTTTAATTGTAAATGTCACAATATCGGAAGACTTTCATCCGAAACGGGATAGATAATATAAGTAGATTAAAATAAAATACCGTTATTTTTCCGAATTTCTTTCAATAATCCGAAAATTTAGTGCCATTCTGTATGATCAAACACACGGCAGAAAGCTCGTCGACAAATTTGAAGTAAATGTTTTTCGGGCACAGTTTATTTTATTCTGAGGGAGGAAAGGTGATCAAAGGCGCCGCCGCCAGATGTTCAGCTATTTATGGGAGAGTTTCCTGAGTTGACACGTGCCAGACGCATACCCCGTGTAATTCTTGCTGACCGAATTTTTTACTCTTGTCGTTATGAAACCAGACATTTCACCGTCTCGGATATTTTTCGATTATTATGACCTTCATTTTTACGATTAAGAGTTAGCCGCTACATGTATACGTGCAACTGGTCGGTTTAAATTCCCGATTCGTAAATAACTAGGTTCAGATAGAGTTCTTTGTCGATTTATTGTTACCGTATTTTTAACAATGGTAAAGAAATTAGACCGAGTCCATTACCGCGAAAGAGGGTCGAAGGTCGATCCACGCGACATTTTCTAAACGCTTCAGTAACCCCAGGTATTCAACAACTCGTCAGTCTCCAAGGAGACGTCGCTATGCGAGATACTTAGATTTTATCCCTTTTGTCTACGGATGGAAATATTTACGTCCGAGTATAAATAAATTCAATTAGATTAATGCCGACGACTATCATAATAATAAAACATGTTTAGGGTAAAAGTTCTAGCTTCTTAATATCGGGAGAAAGAGAACCACAATTTGTAGACCTGTAGAAATTTACGGATTATTCAATCCTGATAGACTGGGAAGGTAAGGTTAGAATTTAATTCTCCGCACGCTGAATTTCTTCGGTTTCTGCTAAAATCTCGTAACTACAGATGTTGTTTTTCATTTCCCGACTAGTAACTTGTATAGAATTAAACTTGTTACAGGAATTTTATCACGAATTATTGGGTGTTTAGTTCGGATTCAGACGGTTGAAAATTTCAGTTACGGCGGCGGGGGGGGGGGGGGGGTGGCAGCGTTATAGCATAATAACTCCACTTCTTCCGCTGTTTCATTTCTTGGACCCCACCAACAGCGTTATAGTGGAGCTGCAGTGTATATGTATGCCCAGGGCTCATGCTAGCATTTTAAAACTGAGGAGTCATTGTCTCTTTCTCCGTGAAATTTTAGGAGTCAAAACTGATTTTGAAGAAGGAATAGCAAAGGGAGCAAATCATGAGTATAGATCTGAAGGTTTAACAGTGACACCCTTTGATGCTCCTAAAGAAAGAAGCACTGGCAAAACATTGTGAAAAATAAAGAAATTGCTTGCAACAAGCAATTTCTTCATTTCCCACATTGTTTTCTACTGAGAAAGTTGAAAAAATCTAGAATTTCATAAACTTCAAATTTTCTTCTGCAACTCCTTTGTATTTGGACCAGTCTAAAATTTTGCTGATTTGTAATATGTTAAGTCTGAACTTTTCTTGTAAATACTTAGAGTAAGAATTTTTTTTATTTAATTTTCATTAGTATACAAAATATACATCATTGAAAATTTGAGGGATCTAGAAAACCTGTTTTTGACTCTTAGAAATTTCTCTCAAGGGGTTCATAATGACTCCATCGGGAGAAATTTCAAAGGTCTAAGTAGGATATTTTTAGATTTTTGCAAGTTGAAACCCTGGTTTACCAGTCATACACAAGCCATGTTTACTGCTGTGAATCAGATTCATATCCTGCTGATGAGTGTAAATAAAATAATTCCTTTTAGCTGTTGATTTCTGTCAAGCCAACTTGCGGTGAGAGAGACACAGTTGTTTCTATGACAAGTCGGTGTATGTGCATTAGTGCATTAGTCTGTTAGTCCGTTAGTCTGAATTTGTCCGGACAATTACTCTTACATTTATGGACGGAGTTCAAAATAACTTGGCACAATTACTCTCCATCATGAGTCGATGTGCCATTTGAAAGAATTTTTGCGATATTTCTAATGTCAAGGTCACATCTGAAGGTCAAACACTAAAATTGTGATTGTCAAGAGCATTTCTCCTACAATTATGGATGGATTTCAAAATAAATTGGCACATTTATCCCCCATCATAGGTAGATGGCAATGTTTTCTGAATTGTTTGGATAGCTTCAATTTCAAAGTCAAAGCTCAAGGTCAAACACTAAAATTGATGGTCAAAGTGATGGTCAAAATTTTGCAGGCTCGACAGCAGTTGTCCTGGGACAATGATCTAGTTTGTTGTTGTTATTTTACTTAAGTGTTTTGTAAAGAAACATTGCTTGAAAAAATACATAATTATCTCTGTTCTAGTGTTTGACTGTTCCTTTTGGATGGGATGTCATGGGTTTGATCCCCGATGGCGGCACATATTCTTTCCAACATTTGTCTCTCACCAAAGGGTGGATAATGGTAAACCTAAGTGGGATAGCAGCTGGAGGCTAGTAAAGGATGTAGTGGTAGTACTGGTCTGAGAAATACCAGGAATCCATTATTAGGTGCTCCAGCTGCTGCGATATGACTGAAATACTGTTAAAAGTGGTGTTAAACCCACTTAATCAATTAATCAATTCTTTGGATGGATGTCTACCAAATACTTTAAAATAATTTTTGATTGAAAAATCATTCATGGATGATGTTTATATTCAATATAATGCTATATAGTTAGAACTTTAAAAAAGTTCTCTTTAACTACTGCTTTAACTATATTGTTCCTGTGGTGTAGGACCAAATGTGTTGGACCAGGTCACGGGAATAGCACAGTGGTACACTTAGGACTCCAAGTCAAGGGGTTCCGGGTTCAATCCCAAGCAATGGCGATTATCCTTTCCGACATTAGTCTCTCACCAATGAGTATATAATCGTAAACTTGAGTGGTATGAGCAGCTGGAGGCTCAGAAAGGATCTAGTGGTAATACTGGTGTGAGAAATACTAAGAATACACAGGTGCTCCAGCTGCCGCAATATGACTGACATGCTGTTAAAAGAGGCATTAACCCCATTCAATCAATCAATCAAATCCTTTGAAATAATTTTGGTTCAGGGAAAAATTTTTAGAAATTGAGTTATTATTTGATGTTGTGTTCCTTTCTTATAATGATTTTTGAAAAAAAAGATGGACTCAGTTTTGTTGGGGCATTTCTATAGGCTTGTAGATAATGAGCTGATTAACAACAGAAATCGGGTTTATGTCCAATTTTCAACATAGCCAACCTTCTATAAGACATTTTGATTTGAAAAGTTCCTAAAATTTTTAGGTAAAGATATTTGACAGTACAATTAAACTTGTACTAAGTGACCACTCAAGGTACAGCCAAAATGTGGTCGTTTAAGAGAATGGTTGCTTAATACACATTTTTGTCACATATGAAGCATGAATACAACTGAATAAATATTATATAAGTTATTGCAGGATTCTCACTTAATCCTTTGTTGATGGAACGCATTAGAATAGTCTCAATGAGACTATTCTAATGAGATCCGCCACCATTGAATTTAGTTTAATTAATTGTACTGGCAAAAATATCCAATTATGAAGACCCTTTTGTTTATGGAAAGGAAATTTTGATCCTAGTTGCTTCATGAAAGTGGTCGCTTAATACAGGTGGTTGCTTGAGCAAGATTGTAAATGATGTACCTCTTTTCAATACACTGCCTACCGTGGTAAAGTATTAAAAACACTACAACAGTGGCATTAGTATTTTACAAAAGCATCTCGATTTTTGTAATTCTATTTCAGTGTGGAGTTAGAAGGAACAAACTGAACATTCTTGTTAATTTTCCCATTAAAAACTTGGAAATGGGTCACCATGTTTTGCAGGCAGATAAAGTAGACATCAAGGACAGGTCTCCTGGTCAATTTTTGTCTGACCTTTATGACCTGTATGGGGTCTCAAATCACTATGGAAATATGAATGGAGGACACTATACTGGTAATTACTGTTTGGATGTTTACATGTTCCTTTTAAAACACTGGCTTTTGTAACATTGAAATATTACCAAAGGTTTTTTAGCTCAACTGAGCACAAAGTGCGAGGTGAGCTATTGTGATTGGTCGTTGTCCGTCGTCCATTCGTCTGTCCGTCCATCCACAATTTCTTTAAAAATCTTCTCCTACTAAACCAGTAGGCCAATCAAGCTGAAACTTTGCAGGGATGTTCCTTGGGTGAAGTTCTACAAAAGTTGTTAAAAGAATTTAATTCCGTCAAAAACTCTGGTTGCTGCGGCATTTGAAAAAGGGAATCTTTGGTAATTCTTTAAATATCTTTAAAAATCTTCTCCTCCTTAACCAGTAGGCCAATCAAGCTGAAACTTTGCAGGAATTTCTTTCTGTAAAAAACTGTTGTAACTGCGGCATATGAAAATGGGAAATTTTAGTATATCTTTGTTGTTTTTTTTTCATAGACTACAAGGCCAAAGACCTTTATATTTTGTATAGAGCTTAATCAAATGGTTCTCTACCAAGTTTTTAATTGTTTAATCTCTGGGGTCAAAAATGGCCCCGCCCCTAAAGGCCGAAGTTTGGAAAAATGCTTAATTAGAGCAATTTCAAAAGACTTCTTCTCTTAAACTATAAGGTTTAGGATATTCATATTGAGTATGTAGTATTGCTAGATGGTTTTGTACTATATTACTTAAAGTTGTCCTCCAAGGGTCATAAATGGCCCTGCACTAGGGGTCCAAAAATTGGGAAAAAAAGCAAAATTTGGGTATGTTATAAAAAAATTCTTCATTTTAATGCAGAGGGCATTTATATTTTGAGTGTAGCATAGCCTGGCTGTTTTCTATCAATTTTGATTAAATTATGCCTGTAGGTTAAAAAACACCCCTTCCCTGGGTGTCGAAAGTTCGTAAAAATGCTCAATTAGACCAGGTTCAACAGTCTTCTCCTCCCAATCTACAAAGTCAAAGGCATTCATATTTGGTATAAAGCATAAACAGATGATTCTCTACCATGTTGGCCGTGGGATAAAACATGGCACTGCCCTATAGGCCCAAAATTTTGGAAAACATCCAATTAGAGCAACTTTGAAAGTCTTCTTCTTCTGAAATATAAGGTGAAGGGCATTCATATTTGATATGTAGCATGACTAAATAATTTTGTACTATGTTACAGGAAAATATGCTCTTAGGATAAAAAACGTCTCTGCTCCTTGGGTCGAAAATCGCGTAAATCACATTGAAAGAATTCTTCTTCTTAACTAGAAATGGAGAAATTGCTTGTCTCTCCCTTTCTCACAATGCTTTTTTAAACCTATTTTTCCGGAGGGTAACAAATTCTGGGATAGTTTCGTAATGGATTAAACTATAAAGCCAAAGGCATTCATTTTTATTGTAAAGCATTACTGGATTGTTTTGTACAAAGCCCAAAATCTTATATTTGTTTCATCTATTTTGCTCAAGTTGTGTCTTTTTATACGCTCGTCGAAGACGGGACGTATTATGGGATCACCCGTGATATCCGGGTGTCCGGGCGTCCGGTCGTCCGGGTGTCCGGGCGTCCGGTCGTCCGGGCGTCCGGGCGGTGTCCACTTCTTTGTCCGGAGCATAACTCTGTCACCATAAGTCCGATTGACTTTAAACTTGGCAGTTATATTCTTCTCATCAATACGGAGTGCAGTGCGCAATAACCATAACTCTACCTGGCCTATTTTTTGAGTTATTGCCCTTTGTTGTTTTTCATACTTGAATCTTGTCCGGAGGATATCTCTAAAAGTATTATAGCTAGGATCATGAAACTTCATGGGTGTATAGATCTCACCAAGGGGGAGTGCAGTGCACAAGAACCATAACTCTACCTGGCCTATTTTTTGAGTTATTGCCCTTTGTTGTTTTTCATACATGAATCTTGTCCGGAGTATATCTCTAAAAGTATTATAGCTAGGATCATGAAACTTCATGGGTGTATAGATCTTACCAAGGGGGAGTGCAGTGCACAATAACCATAACTCTACCTGGCCTATTTTTTGAGTTATTGCCCTTTGTTGTTTTTCATACTTGAATCTTGTCCGGAGTATATCTCTAAAAGTATCATAGCTAGGATCATGAAACTTCATTGGTGTATAGATCTCACCAAGGGGGAGTGCAGTGCTCAAGAACTATAACTCTACCTGGCCTATTTTTTGAGTTATTGCCCTTTGTTGTTTTTCGTACTTGAATCTTGTCCAGAGTATATCTCTAAAAGTATTAAAGCTAGGATCATGAAACTTCAAGGGTGTATAGATCTCACCAAGGGGGAGTGCAGTGCTCAAGAACTATAACTCTACCTGGCCTATTTTTTGAGTTATTGACCTTTGTTGTTTATCATACTTGAATCTTGTCCGGAGGATATCTCTAAAAGTATTATAGCTAGGATCATGAAACTTCATGGGTGTATAGATCTCACCAAGGGGGAGTGCAGTGCACAAGAACCATAACTCTACCTGGCCTATTTTTTGAGTTATTGCCCATTGTTGTTTTTCATACTTGAATTATGTCTGGAGTATATCTCTAAAAGTATAATAGCTAGAATCATGAAATTTCATGGATGGATAGAGCTCACCAAGTGGGAGTGCAGTGTACAAGAACCATAACTCTACCTAGCCTATTTCTTGAGTTATTGCCCTTTGTTGTTTTTCATATTTGAATCTTGTCCGGAGTATATCTCTTAAATTATAATAGCTTGAATCATGAAATTTCTTGGATGGATAGAGATCACCAAGTGGGAGTGCAGTGTACAAGAACCATAACTCTACCTAACCTATTTTTGAGTTATTGCCCTTTGTTGTTTTTCATACTTGAATCATGTCTGGAGTATATCTCTAAAAGTATAATAGCTAGAACAATGAAATTTCATGGATGGATAGAGCTCACCAAGTGGTAGTGCAGTGTACAAGAACCATAACTCTACCTTGCCTATTTTTTGAGTTATTGCCCTTTGTTGTTTTTCATACTTGAATCTTGTCCAGAGTATATCTCTAAAAGTATAATGGCTAGAATCATGAAACTTCATGGATGGATAGAGCTCACCAAGTGGGAGTGCCATGTACAAATACCATAACTCTACCAAACCTATTTTTTGAGTTATTGCCCTTTGTTGTTTTTCATACTTGAATCTTGTCCGGAGTATATCTCTAAAAGTATCATAGCTAGGATCATGAAACTTCAAGGGTGTATAGATCTCACCAAGGGGGAGTGCAGTGCACAAGAACCATAACTCTACCTGGCCTAATTTTTTAGTTATTGCCCTTTGTTGTTTTTCATACTTGAATCTTGTCCGGAGTATATCTCTTAAAGTATTATAGCTAGAATCATGAAATATCATGGATGGATAGAGCTCACCAAGTGGGAGTGCAGTGTACAAGAACCATAACTCTACCTAGCCTATTTTTTTGAGTTATTGCCCTTTGTTGTTTTTCATACTTGAATCTTGTCCAGAATATATATCTAAAATTATAATAGCTAGAACCATGAAATTTCATGGATGGATAGAGCTCACCAAGTTGGAGTGCCATGTACAAGAACCATAGCTCTACCCAGCCTTTTTTTTTGAGTTATTGCCCTTTGTTGTTTTTCATACTTGAAATTCCTGGAGTATATCTCTAAAAGTATTATAGCTATGATCATGAAACTTCATGGGTGTATAGATCTTACCAAGGGGTAGTGCAGTGCACAAGAACCATAACTCTACCTGGCCAATTTTTTGAGTTATTGCCCTTTGTTGTTTTTCATACTTGAACTTTGTCCGGAGTATATCTCTAAAAGTATAATAGCTAGAATCATGTAATTTCATGGATGGATAGATCTCACCAAGTGGGAGTGCAGTGTACAAGAACCAAAACTCTACCTAGCATATATTTTGAGTTATTGTCCTTTGTTGTTTTTCATACTTTGGTTGACAAAAAAAATTCATTCAAAATAACCTCAGTTCTATTCAAACCCCCAGTTAATATTAAGCAGTGTGACGGGTGTATCTTGTGACAATTTGACACCTTGTTTATACAATAAAGTACTGTAATTTTCAGATGCCTCAGGTGAGCGATTTAGGACCATCATGGTCCTCTTGTTCCATTGTTTTAGAGAAAATTATTCTTGAATCAATTAATTTCATCTTTCATTGGAGAATTATTTTTGCTTTGTCAAATACTTTGTTAGAAATAATATCCAATTTTAACTGTCTACCACCCTTGTCAATTGACCCTTTTCCTGATAAGCGCCACCTAACGGATTTTCTGGTCAAAATGGCGACTTATGGGGACAAATTTCGTGGTTCCCCACATGTATAACTGCGTACAATTGATCGGAAACAAGATGATTTACCTTACTTCCTCTTTAACATCCGAGGTGCGTTCTTTTCGTCAAAATGAAAAATCCCGCTAAATAAGATTTTAGAGACATTTTAAAGAACGATTTTTGTTATTTTTACTGAAAATATTCGACGTCGTCAAGGCTACTTGTTTCAAGCCAATACTGAGTACGCTAAAATTCCTCATTAAGAAATCTTAAGATTCTTATTTAGCTGCTTAAAAATCTTAAAGAACAATTTATCTTAAAAATTTAAATAAGAATCTTGACGAAAAGAACGCACCCCTGGTTTGAAGATCAATCTTTGTTTACGCTTTGAAATAATTTTGAACAGCCCTAACTCATTTTTTACCTACAACCAGCAAAGTTACACCTGGCATTCTAAATATATTTGTCAATCGTAAATAACCAAGAAATTTAATGGATGAGTAAGCTTGTATGTAGGTTTCGAATATAATGATAGGTGATGGGTTGATATGATGGCAACTATCTTTTGCTGTTATAGGACCAAATTTTTAACCAATCATAATGGTTGATGCCAAATAACTTTGCATCTCATTAAAATTTAATTATCCCCAAAAGTGGGATTGTTTATATATAACATGATAGGGCACATCAGCCTTGTCAGCCCGATTAGCTCAGTTGGTAGAGCACTTGACTTCAAACCTCAAGATCACGGGGTTCGAGCCCTGGGCTGACCATATCAACTAACTAATTGTCTTTCGGATGAGACGTTAAACCGAGGCCCCGTGTGACGATGCTATCCATCGAGCACGTTAAAGAACCAGGCGGAGCTCTCAGTAGTTTTGTCCTGTATCCTTGCACTATCCCCCGTAACAACTAACCGTCTTCTGGGGGCGTCGCTCATATGGGCATGTGCTTTGGTAGCGACAATAAATAAACGGAAATACACATCAGCCTCTTTATTGGAAATCAAAATGATTGATGTTACCCTTTATTCTGTGATATGGTTTAATATACATCCGAAAATTCATTGATGTCTGAAGTGTCTTTTAACCCTTTCCCTTTTTAAATTTTTTAGACATGTCCCAAATTCAAAGGTTTTGCAGCCGAAATTTATATTGGATGTAATTTGAAAAATAACCATTCAGTAGTGGAGAAAATATTGTGGAAAAGAAGAAATTGCTTGTTACAAGCAATTTTTTCTTTTCCCACAATGTTTTCTGAAGTTTACAATCACAAGGACGTAAAAACCAGTGATTGTACAGGTATGGGTTAAATCAAACCCTTGATGATTTTGTGTGTGTGTGTGTTTTGTCTATTTTAGTCAAAAGGTAGTTTAATCAATACAAAAATTTATTGTCTGACTAATAGGCAAAAGCTATCATAAATTTAAGATGAAACCAAACATATGATGATGAAACCATTGCCAGACGACAAAATTTTTGACTGGTCCAATTTGAAAGGTGTTAAAGCTGTAGTTACAATGTTTTGTTCACCCGAAATCCATGTACTAATTCTGAAATGCAAAAATAAACTCTTCTACTAGGAATCACTTTGTGTGGATTGGTAGTTACATTATTGTCTTGCTTGCTTTTCCTGGACCTGATCATCTGTTTCAATATTTGTTTTAAACAAATCATTGTGAGAAGAAGAGAATATCAGTAGTATACAGTAGTTCTATAAGAAATTCTACTGTCATATGTAATAAGTAAACGAATTAGTTCTGCAGATGTATACACATAAGTGTTGTTTGAAAATAATGTTGAAACAATGCTTAACCCATTACCAGACAACAAGATTTAAGACTGTTCTAAACTGAAAGAAGTGTAGGCAACTGTGCTTAGCCTTGAAAATAAATGCCAAATATGCAAGAAAACATTGTGAGAAAGGAAAAATTGCTTGTTAAAATCAATTTCTCTTTTCATACAAAGTTTTTTGTGTTTGCACCATTGTGTAGTAATGGATTAATCATCCAAGCCTCAATTAGATGTAAAACAATTTACATATCATGATAGGCCAGATTTTATTTAAAAAAAAAACATCTTGGTGGAGAAATTTTTGAAAATAATAATAAAAATAAACAATTTTTAAACAGACATTTGTTCCTTACATTTATCATAGAACTTTCCTTTTAGACTGTCATAAAAGACTTCCTTATAATCTTTTTCATCCAAAAAATAAGAACAGCAGCAACAACAAAATGCATAAAGAATGACTTCATTTGTGAATGAATCAAAAGATTTAACCGTTTAAGTTATGTTAAAAATTTATTTGAAAATATTATAGTTTTATTTTCAAAATACATTATCACCATTTTAATGATTATTTAAAATTTGTAGCTCTTCATAATACACTGATTGGACAAAGGGAAAGGGTGCTTTAATCAGTGTAATAAAAGAATTAAAAGTTCAATAGAGTTTTATTGCCCATTGTCGGGTACAGCTGATATTACAGCCCCTGTATACAACACCCTAAAACTTCAATGGAATTTGACAAGACTTCTGTAGTTTCTTTGATCTGGATATACACTGTCTGCAAGTACCTAATGTATGATTGATAAATTTCTAATGATCGGGAACAGAACAGGCTAAATTTATCTAGATCTAGACATCTTCAAAAAGTTAAAGAGTTAAAAAGTTAAAAATAGTAGAAAACAAAAATATTACTCGGGAGTAAAATGTACTCTACATAAAAGGAGAGAGAAAAAAATTCTGTAGAACAAAAGTGAAGATTAAATCTATATTTAATGACTTAAATTTGATATTCTTCATGATTCTAAAATGTTCAGGAGCAGATACCTAAACCCAGAACAAGATTTAGAGAGAACATCTTGAGAAATGGAGTCAAGGATAACGATAAATAAGCAAATAGAAGACGGATCTAGATAAAGGGCTGTATAGTCTCCAAGCATCATGTTTGGTGATAAATTTCCAAAATTTAAGATCGAGAAATACAATAGGATAATAAATAAACCCATTATCAGATTATTTTCTTATTTTTGTCAAAACCGTAACGAATCGGCTATTTTCGGAAATTTCCGGCTTGCAACCGGATGTAGAGAAGGGATTCCCCAAGTCAGTGACATTGATCTCCCTTGAAATTTTCACCTTAAGACGGGATTCCCGATAGGTGGCGCTAAACAGGAAAATGGTGAATTGGGACTTTTTCTTAAATTTATATTTTGGTAATATCTAATGGATTTAAATGTGAAGTTCCCATCTTAGAGGTTATAATAACATTGTCATGTTGTTGAGTTTGCATTTATTTTTATTGAAAAAAAATGTTCAAAATACATGTATATGTATAATGGATAAATAAAGAATATAGAACAATTACTTTGTTTCAATTTGAGACTATATAGGGATTTGTTTGTAATATTTTGTTTAAGAATATGAAACTGTGTAAGTACAAAATGATTAATCTCATATGAAAAAACACATAGTATTTCAAACTATGACACAAACATGCCTGGTAAAGACCTTGATTAACCCATTTTTGCAAAAATCTGAGTTTTTTAGACACTTGGGGAATGATATTAGGGAAAACAGGGAATATTCTTAACCCATTCCATTATAATGATGATTTTTGACAACCTTCAAGAATAAATACTTGGAAAAAAATTGTGGAAAATGAAGAAAGTGCTTGTAACAATGATTTCTACCAAAAAGCCAAAGACTTTTTAATTTCCATCAACTGAGAACTATAATCTGCAAAATCTTTAAATTTGGACTAGTCTGAAATTCTGCCATATAGTAATGGACTTAAAACCAGTATATGGATATAAAGGCTGCTCAGCATCTTATTTTACTCAAATGTGAAGTTGTTGGAAATGTCATGCACATGATTTTAACCCATTACTATTCCACAATATTTTAGACTGGTCCAAATTGAAATGGCAGAGGACATTTCAAATCATGCTAATATTTGAAAACAAGTACAAAATAGCGCAGAAAACATTGTGAGAAAAGGAGAGATTAATTGTTTCAAGCAATTTCTCCTTTTCCAACAGTTCTATGTTCATATTTCTTTAGGGCGTGAAGTAGCATCATTGTGTGGTAATATGTTAATTACCTTCATTTTCTTTAATTTCAGCTTTCTGCAAGAACCCGATTGATAATCTTTGGTATGAATTTGATGACACAACTGTGAAATTATTGAAACAACAAGACATTGTTACCAGGGCAGCGTATCTCCTTTTTTATCAGCGTAAAAATTTAGCTAATGACACAAAGGATAAACTTATATCTGGATCCCATTGGGTGTTCAATATTTATGGACCACCCCCTGTGATAAATACCAAACCAGACTCTAATAATATTGATGAATATATAGATAGGATCAAGATCCATCAACATTATGATTCAGATCAACCAAGACATTATAGGGCAAAGTCAGAACCTTATGACAGGAGGGGAGACTACTCAAATAGTGATGAGGACTATCTGAGGAGAGAAATTAACTCCCCTAGAGGAGAGGAAAAGCCTCCACAAATAAACTCCCCACGACAGAGACCAGATGAATTGTTAAAGGAATCTCTATATGTGAATTTGGATCAGGCTCCAAGTGTAAATAGGTCAAAAGCTGGTGAATCATCTGTGAAAAACTCAAATCGTGTTAGTGTAGCTGAACAGATTGTAAATAGTCGAACCCGTCTTTCTCCTGATGGAGCAGACAGTTACAGAACTTACATCAAACAAACTGATAACCAGTCTAACTACATACGGACTAATGGTGTAGAATCATCTAACAAAAGTCATGTATTTACATCCAGTGGTGATTCAAATGATGAGATTTCTAGATCACCTGTTGGGGAACACAATACAAGATGTGTTGGGTCTGGTTATCAAAATGCTGTAAATAGTGCTAAAGTTGTGAATAAAGATTCTGATAATTTATTAAACAATGAAAGAGATATATCCTTGCCACAAAGTGGTTTAGCTAATGGTGTCAAATTGAAAATTCATTCAAATCAAATAAACAGTGTATCTCCTCGATACAGAAAAGAGGATCTAAGGCATGATGGTGAAAATCATAATGTTAAAGTATCAAATACAAAAATACCTAATACAGTATCCAGTGTAAATAGAAATGATGACATTCCACCTCCTATTCCTGCAAGGCGTGATATATTTTCAACTCCCCAACAGGGGAGAAAATCTCCTTCTGGACCTGTTCAAAATGGGCGTGGCCCTTGGTCTACCCCACAACCCCAAAGAAAACAGTACAACAGCGATGTGTTCCGTCCACCTATGGACAGACAGTCTTCTGTGCCCGTTACAAAGGCAAGACCACAATCATCGTATGATGGTAAAGGACTGAAGGTGGAAGGTCATAGTTTATTTGATGACCAGCCAAGAAGCATGCCTACTGATCTATTGTCATCTAAACCTCCATTACCAAATTCAAGTGAATCTACTGGAAGACCTCAAACAACCCGGAGCTCTGGTCACCATGATCTGGACAACCCTGTCAGATCCACAAGTGCTACAGCTTACAGGTTACCAGACAGTCAAGACAGAGGATATAGTATGGGGGACCAGGCAAGAACTGATAACCAGTCAAGGTCACGGAGGACAGACATAGCTGAAAGTCATCAAAGAACAGAATACAGACAAAGAACCCGGTCTTCAGAAAGGCAAGGTATGCTACCCAGGGTTACTTAGATTGATTATTCATCATTGTGTGGGAATATGTTAATGACGATGGTCAAGGTCATCAAGCTAATTCTCAGAGATTTTGTCAAGTAACGTTTATATTTTTCTCACGATCTCTTCATATTTTGTGAGAGCAAAGATATCCAACTCTTCCAGAAAACAAACCTTGTTACTAGAGAGCGTTTAGATGCACTTTTAACCAAAGTTCTTACCCAAGTTTTGTGAATGAAAAGCAAACTTTTTCAGATAACAAAATTTGACCCTTGACATGATGAACTGAGAGCATTTCTGTTGTGGTAGGAGGTACAGTCAAAGATCAGCTGAGTGCACATAAGTGTTATCTGATCCTGAAACTGTTAGTCCTTTTTAATATAGAGTTCTTTATGAAATGATTTTCAAAATAAGTATTGACCTATAGCTGTTTGATTTTAATGCATTTCTAAAAATGATTTGATTTGGGATAACAAAATTTAATTTTCTGTTATTGTAGATGTCCATAGACGAAGTATGCATGTGAAGGTAGAACGTCCCCAATCTTATCACCAATCAACATACAA
The DNA here is from genome assembly GCA_946902895.1 of Fragum fragum. Lineage (NCBI taxonomy): Eukaryota > Metazoa > Mollusca > Bivalvia > Cardiida > Cardiidae > Fragum > Fragum fragum. The sequence continues at coordinate 54,512,665 of OX336365.1, forward strand.
CGATTATCATGACCAGTATTACCTGTCTCAACCCATCGAGGACTATGGATTTACACGCTCCAATAAATACGCAACAATGCATCCCGCAAAAATGCATCCCGTTGTTCACTCGGAATCTCTTGTTAACCAATACTCAGATGAGGATATGCAGTATTATTCTCGTCAGTTTGCTGATCAACAATATTCATCAGACCTTAATCAAATTCATAAACCTCGTTCCAGAGCACCTGTCAATTATAATCCCCAGCGATATCAGGATTATCCACGATATCAGCCTCATCTTCATCCTGCCAAAATGTTGACTCGACTTGCAATGCAAGAAAAAGAGAGAGCTGCAAAATGGAAGTCAAATTATCTGAAGGAGTCCAGTGTATAGTGTAGTTTCATTAATTCAGTGATTGTACACTTAGATAAACTTTTAAACCCATTACCAGGCTACAAATTCTTTTAAGCCATCCAAATAGAAAGATGTAGATGACAATTTGGATTGTTCGAAAATGAAAATAAATTAACAATATAGTGTGGGAAAATGGTTAGAAAAGGAGAGCATATTTGTTAAAAGCAATTCCTGCTTTGCCAATGTTTTTTAGCTTTTGGTGAGCTTTTGTGATCAAGCTGTGTCTGTAGTCGGTAGTGTGTCACATCTTGTATGCAGTTTTGAGGCCACAATTTAAGCTGAAATATTTTGAACTTGGTCAGAATGTTTGATGCCACAAAACCTTTGACAACCTGGAAATTTGGTCTCATGGGGGTAAAAAATTAGGTCACTAGGTCAAATCTTGGAAAATCTTGTGTGCACTCTCGAGGTCACATATTTCTTTATATTTGATCATGAGGTCAAGTCATAGAAATACCTTATCAATGCTCCAGAGGCCACATTTTCCACTCAATATGATATTTGGTCAAAATATCTGTCTTCAGAATATCTCAACGTGTTAAAATTTGGGTCACTTTGGGTCAAAAAGAAGGTCACTACGTTAAATCATAGAATACCTTTTATGCTCTCTAGAGGCCACTTTTTTGGTACAATTGACTTGCAACATGTTCAGAATTTTTATCTCCATGAAAACCTCTATCAATTTTAATATTGGGTCACATTGGATCTAAACTAGGTCAATAGGTCTAATCTGAAAAAATGTTCTTAGTAAGTTACTTGGTATTTTTCTTGCACAAATTTTTTGAAACTTTGTAAGAACTTTGATAACAGGTCACATTTGGCCAAAGTAAGTTCCATTGGGCTTTTTACTTCTGCAGTCATTGACACATGTGAGCACTTTAGGGCCAATGGCCTTATTGCTCTCAGTTATTTTTTCTCCAGTGCAGTAACAAGTGGGATTGTATGGTAATGGGTTTTATCTCTGTGCAGTAGTCATGAGCTAGATTCATTGCATTTAAACATATTTCATCTGATTGTTAAGACACAACACAAGTTTTCAAATGATATTAGTCATTGAATTTAAAATGGCAACGTCAATTCTTGCCAAAAACAATACCCCATATCATTCTCAAGCATCTACCTTCATAAGTGGAACCTATCGCATGAGCAGGGGCAATTCTGATTAGACTGATGAGCCTGACCAAAATCACTATTTTTTGCCCTTTGTAGGTTTTCTGGTTCAAGAATGGTCATTCTTCTTTACTGTCCATGTTTAAACCTCTTACCAAATGACAACATTTTAGACTGGTCCAAATTCAAAAAAATGCTGCACTAAACAAGTTTAGGTTGACAAATTTCTATCTTTTTGAATTGTTAGAAAACATTTTTGATAATGAAGAATTGGCTTGTAACAAGCAATTTCTTAATGTTTTCCAAAGGTTTCCTTTTGAGACCTGAAAAGGCCTGATTGTGTGGGAATGGGTTAAAATTCAATATTCAGCTTTGTTGGTTTGAATCTCTTTCAAATATTTGTTTAACCATCCCCAACAAACAAATCTTTGACTATTCCAATTTGAAAAAAGTTGCAGACAATGATTTATATAATTCTTTATCTTCTTGTGTAGAAAACATCATGAATGATGAAGAAAAGGCTTCTTATCCTCCGCCGTTTCGGCATAGGGGATATAGTAATGGTCTCTATCCGTCTTTCCGACACTAAGCTTATCTGGATTATATCTCCTAAAGTATAAATGCTATTAACTTGAAACTTCGTAGGTGGATAGATCTCATTGAGGAGAAGTGCAGTGCACAAGAACTTGCTTGCATAATTTTGAGTTATTATCCTTTGTTGTTTTAACCCTTTCCTGTTTTTCAAAATTTTAAACTGGTCCAATTTGAAAGAAGTTGCAGACAACAATTAAAAGTGGGTGAAATTTGAAAAGTAACGAACCTACTGGTTAGAAAATATTGTGGGAAAAGAAGAAATTGCTTGTGACAAGCAATTTCTTCTTTTCTCACAATATTTTCTCAAGTATAAATCACCAGGGGCGTGAAAACAAGGGATTGTACAGGAAAGGGTTAAAGACTAAGATTTTTTTTCAGAGCATATCTCCTGAAGTATAATAGCTATTAACTTGAAACTTCATAGGTGGATAGATCTCATTGAGGAGAAATGCAGTGCACAAGACCCACAACTCTTGCTTACATAACTTTGGAGTTATTGCCCTTTGTTGTTTTTACGACTTAGGTTTTGTCCAGAGCATATCTCTGAAAGTATAATAGCTATTATCGAACTCATTGAGAAGAAATGCAGTGCACAAGAAGCCTAAATCTAACTAGCTTCAGTTTACTTTAAAGCTTGTAGGGCGGGGGATGACCATGTCCGACATGGCTCTTGTTACAAGCAAATTCTTTGTTTTCCACAATGTTTCCCAACCGTTTTCTAGAGGGTTCAAAAGTCGTCATTTTGTGGGAATGGGTTAAACGCATTACCTCAGAAACATACATGTGGACAGAATTGAGAAATTTATATTTGGAAAACATTGTGTAAAAAGCGATATTGTAGAAAAGAGTAATTTCTTCTTCAAATGCTGTTTTTTGTCTTATTTGACAATCAGTTTTTTTTTTAAAGACAGTTTCTTTGTCTCCTGCATCTTCTTTTAGTCTTAAATTTTTTGTCTTGAGAGCCGAAAAAAGTAATGTTGTGTGGGAAAGGGTTAAAAAAAATCCCAGATAATTGCTATTTGTGACTGGTCACAAAATACTAGGGCTTGTTTCATAAAGATGTTTTAGCATCATTTTGTTAGAAAAGGTTAACCCATCCTGGTTAATCCCTGGGTTTTACATCTCTGTGATTTTGTAATTGAGAAAACGTGAAAAAAGAAGAAAATGCTTGTAACAAGAAATTTCTTCTTTTTCCACAATATTTTCTACCCTACTAAATGGCTATTTTCAAACAAAATCAACTTTGAATTTTTGTCTGCTAAACCTTTGAATTTGGACAGGTCTAAAAGATTGCAAAACAGGAAAGGGTTAATAGAAATTCCAGATGGACGCTTTTTGTGTGACTGGTCTCAAATACTAGCGCTTGTTTCATCAAGGCTTTTTTTAAAAAGCTTTGTTAAATCACCATCAATTTAATGTTTCTATGACAGTTTAATTGGTGGAATGAATTTCCTGTATACAGTTACCATTATGTATTATTTTTCTCTCATCCAAACATTCCCAACTTTTATCAACCCTGTGATAAGATATTAAAGATGGTGTTTAGGAAAAAAAAAGAAATTGTATATTACAAGTAATTTATGTTGGTACAGTGGAATCCCCTTAATTGCAACCCTGATCATAGCATTTCATTGTGTAATTGCAACTAGATTTATTCACTTACATTCGATTTAAAGAACAAATAGCAACATGTGGTAAATTGCAACAAAATTTTTAAACGCCGCCGGAGGCAGTCGTATATTGGCGTCATCTTCTCTGTCTGTTCGTCCGTCTGTCCATACTTACGTAGGTACGTCCACTTATCTTGTGAGCACAACTCCTCCTAAGTTTCTGGTTGGATCTTTTTAAAACTTGGGCAATGTTATCACCTTAATTGGTAAATGTGCTTGAAGTAAGGATTTTATTGTTCATTGATTTTGCCCCCATAAAAACTTAGTCTCTGGGGCTTATTGAAATTGCAGCCTTTTGAATGCAACTCTGCCTTAGTTTCTTGCTGGATCTAAATGAAACTTTGTGGATGTTATAACCTAAATTGGTAGATGTGCATTAAGGAAGGATTTTATGGTTCATTTATTTTTTCCTGAATTATGCCCCCTTAAAACTTAGTATCTGGGGCTTATGCAACTCCTCCTAACTTTTTGTCTTAATTTAAATGAAACTTGGTCAATGTCATCACCATAATTTGTAGATGTACATGGAGCAAGGATTTTATGGTTCATTAATTTCCCTGAATTATGCCCCCTTAAAACTTAGCATCTGGGCTTATTGAAATTGCAGCCTTATGAATGCAACTCCTCCTAACTTTTTGTCTTGATTTAAATGAAACTTGCAAATGTTTTGAATTTGGTTCTGTCAAAATAAGTAGTGTCTACGATTATTTTCGTGAAACAGCAGCAAAGTGGCGGCATATATTGTGACTACAGCACTCTTGTTGACAAGTTGATGTTGTGATAAATAGGATTCCACAGTACTTTAGGTTTTCTACACTGTAAGATACCCGTTCATAAATTTACTTTCGTTTCAAGTCGACTATAACTTGTTGAATTTGACCAGTCTAAAATTTGTTGTCTAGTACTGGGTTAACCAATTCCCACTCCAAAAAATTCAGACTGGTCCAAAACCAAAGATGTTGACAACAATTTCAAGTGGAAAGAATTTCTGCCTGTCTGGGTAGAAAACAATCTAGAAAATGCAGGAATTTCTTGTTAACAAGTAATTTGAACATTTTCAAAATCGTTTTCCATGAACCCTTTTCTCAAGAGTCATCAAAAAGAGGGACTGTGTGCTAATGGGTTAAATGGAAATTTGAATGAGTTTTAATTATTTGCATATTATTTTTTTTTAAAAATCACGTAGAAATCAAAGAACATTCAGTTTCATTGAATCATTGTTTAGTGCAAAACTCTTGTAAGTGTCTACACTTTGTTTACATACTTGCAATTATTCTGTACTTAACACTCCTCTTGTTAAGAAATATATCAAGTACTTGGAGCTTCCATTTTAAAAGTCCCCCCTTTTCTTGTAGCAGCTCATAATGATAAACTTCAGTTAACCCTTTCCTGTTTTGAAAAATTCAAGACCTGCCCAAGTTCAAAGGATTTGAAGGCAACAATATAAGATTGATTTAATTTGAAATTCAATAGGGTAGAAAATATTGTGGAAAATGTAGAAATTGCTTGTTACAAGCAATTTTTTCTTTTTGCACAGTGTTTTCTCAAATATAAATATACAGGGACGTAAAATCCAGGGATCAAAAGGGAAAGGGTTAATAGAATATGGAAAATCACAACCTTTTGGTTGCAACGGTATTCAGAAAAAAGCTAAGTTCAAATTTGTTTTTAAACTTCAATAATGGGATACAAGAGAATGAGTACGAGTAGAAAATAAAGAAGATGACAATGATTTTTTTGGGCCAACTTACTTAAGTGAGTTATAATGACAGCCCTGTCCGACAGATGTATCATGCTTAATGATATATAACAATATCACCTCCCATACTGCAGTGTCCAAATTCAACCAAAGTTGGTAGATATTGTACTGTTACTCTGGACCTTTTTGGCGGCAGCATATATCTTTTCCCACATTTGTCTCTCATCAATGGATGGATAATCATAAACCCAAGTAGCAGCTGGAGGTTAGGAAAGGATGTAATGGTGTCCTTGGTCGAGAGGTAGAGCGTCTGCTTCCCGATCAAGAGGTCACGAGTTCGATTCCCAGGAGCGGCCCACAGTACTGGTGTATTCTCCAGGAAGCACAATAGAGAGGGTTTAATCTAAGTTGGAAGAAATTGTTTCCCAATTGATGAAAAATAAATAAGTTTAAACTAAACTAAAGGATGTAATGGTTGTAGTGGTGCGAGAAATACCATGAATCCATTGTTGGGCGCTCTTGCAAAGAGCAGCAATAAACCCCATTCAATCAATCTGTTGACCTCTTTCAAAATGGATTTAACCAATTCGCACAATAGAATTTTAGACCAGTCCAAACTCAAAGAAGTTGCAGATGACAATTTGAAGTTGATGAAATCTTCAAAATCTTAGTAGAGTAGAATGAATTTTGGATAATGAGGAAATTGCTTGTGACAAGCAATTTCTTCATTCTCCACAATTTTTTCCAAAGCTTTCAGATTGAGGGGTGTTCAAAGTGTCATTGTGTGGGAATTGGTTAAGGGTAGAAAATACTTCAGAAAGTTATGAAATAGATAGTTACAAGAAATTTCTTCATTTTCAATAATGCTTTCAAAAAATTTTCTTAAGAGGCCTTGAAAGGCCTGATCGTTTGGGAATCGGTTAAAATTCATTATTCAACTTTGTTGGATTAAGTCTTTTTAAAAGTCTTGTTTTGATGGTTGGAAAAGGGTATTCAAATACACACAGTGTATATAGACCAGCCACCGTCATAGAGCAGTCGATAGAGTGTCAGACTCCTAATCTCCAATAATGGGTTGTCAAAGGTTCGATCCCCAGCGGTGACACATATCCTTTCCAACATTTGTCTCTCACCATGGGAGGATAATCATAAACCTTAGTGGGATAGCAGCTGGAGGCTAGGAAAGGATGTAGTGGTAGTACTGGTGTGAGAAATACCAGGAATCCATTGTTAGGTGCTCCATCCACCATGATATGACTGAAATACTGTTAAAAGTGGCATTAAATCCCAATGAATCAATCAATCAATAAAGTATTGTACATAGACCAATTTATACTTAACCCTTGTCATGCTATATAAATTACCTCAATGAAATGCTGTCAAATGAAAGGGCTGAAAGCACTGATAGAACTTGTTGCTAAAAAATCAATATTCTTTAAGAAATCAACTTCATAAACAACTATGGCAGAAAAAGTACAAGCAGGAGGCGAAGACTAAGATCAGCCTGCACATAAGTGCAGTCTGATCTTAGTCTACACCTCCTGCCAAAACCGGAATATTCCGGGATCAGCGTGACAAGGGTTAAAAGAGAAAATATTTATCTGATACAGATAGAGATAGTTGACATTATTTGTGGAAACAATCCCGAACCTTAAATTGGATTCTTGCTTTGCAGCAAAAATTGACGAACCACTAGCCCAACATGGCCCCCGCCTATTTACTCCAACAAGAAGTTCTACTTCAACTTTAAACAGTATTATTTTGCTAAATTTTTAGCCAGGAGCATGTAACAAAAAAAAGTAGAAAAATTGGTTGATGACCAAAACTGTAAATAAGCTGTAGTTATGACATTTAAATCAACAAAATTACTACACATGAATGATGGCCAATGATAGAATTCAATGTTAACCTCCAGTCTGAATGAATGATTTCATTGGTCGACTGGTTGCAATTAATCATTTGGTATTTCACTCAATTCTTTATCTCTGAAGGTACAGGTACCAATATTTTACTAGGCAGATCAGTCAAACATATTGTCCAAGGATTTTGATATAATATTCCCTATTTAGCTGTATTATTTGCAGCAAAACTTGGTATTTCACTCAACCTTCAGTCTCTGTAAATATTAACCTATTCCCATACAATGACACTTGTTTACGCCCTTCATGAAAAAGCTTACGAAAACATCGTGTAAAATGAAGAAATTACTTGTTACAAGTAATTTTTTCATTTTCTACAATGTTTTCTGCCTTGATAGTTGAAAAAATCTATATACATAAACCTTTAACCCATTCCCACACAACAAAATTTTAGACCAGTCCAAATTGAAAGGAGCTGCAGACGACAATTTCAAGTTGATGTAATTTTAATTTTTTTCGTCTTTTGGGGTAGAAAACATTGTGGATAATGAAGAAATTGCTTGATACAAGCAATTTCTTCATTTTCCACAATGTTTTCCAAAGCTCTTGAATTGCGGGGCGTAAAAAGGAGGGGTTGAGTTGGAATGGGTTAAATTAACATCTACAACTTCTTTCAATTTGGCCTAGTCTGAAATTTTGTTGTGTGGTAATGGGTTATAATTTTCTAGACAGCTCTATTATAACACATTGCACAAGACTTAGGTAATGATATTCCCCATTTAGATGTATTATTTGCAGCGAAAATTAGTAGTTTTACTCAACCTTCAGTCTCTTACAATATAAATAATTTTCTCGTCAGCTCTGCTCTAATACATTGTACAAGGTTTTGATAATGATATGATATTCCCATTGTATATGTATACGTTGATGTGATATTCTACAGGAAAAGAGGGGAACAAATTGTTGTTATATGTTATCTGTTGTTTGTTAAGATGTTAAAGTATGAATGTTACATCCTGGTGCAGAGGCTTAACCAATTTCCACTTTGCAAAATTTTAGACTGGTCCAAATTGAAAGGAGTTGCAGACGACAATTTGAAGTTTATGAAATTTGGAATTTTTTCAACTTTATGGGTAGAAAAAATTGTAGAAAATGAAAAAATTGCAATATTTTCCTAAGTTTTTTTCTGTGAGCGTCTTAAAGTATTGTTGTGTGGGAATGGGTTGATATAAAAGCTGATATTTTTTAACTGTTTTGAGTTTGTATGGACCACTGTGTTACGAGTATCAATCAAAATGATGTTTGTCTATTTTAACCCATTCCAACACAGCAAAATTTTAGACTGGTCCAAATTGAAAGAAGCTGCAGACGACAATTTCAAGTTGGTGGAATTTTGAATTTTTTCGTCTTTTTGGATAGAAAACATTGTGGATAATGAAGAAATTGCTTGATACAAGCAATTTCTTCATTTTCCACAATGTTTTCCAGAGCTTTTTTCTCTAGGGGCGTAAAAAGGAGGGATTGAGTTGGAATGGGTTAAAGGGTAATATTTGTGATTTGTTAGTGAATTGTTATTTCTAATGATGTAAAATGATGTGTATTGACCAATGGCCAGATGACAAAATTTCAGACTGGTCCAAATTCAAAGGAGTTGCAGACCACATTTTGTAGTTGAAAAACTTTCTTTTTTGATGTTGAAAAAATTGTGAATAAGGAAAAAATTTCCTGTAGTAAGGAATTTCTTGATTGTCCCCAATGATTTCCAAAGCTTTATTTCTTTGGGGCGTCAAAGTCGTTGTTGTGTGGGAATGACGAAATACTTTCTACAGTAATGAAATGATAAAGATATCAAAAAAATGAATCACTATGACTACTAATGGTATTTGTATAGGTATTTGTTATGTGGAATTAACCGATTGCTGTTTATTTGTGTATTTTGACCCACTAAAAAAGGGTAAAATGTTTGCGACAAGCAATTAATCCTTTTTCTTACATTGTTTATATCCTATTTGATACTTTATTTCTCAATACCACCAAAAAAAAGATATGCTCAGATTAGCATCCACACAAGGAACACTTATAAGCTCATGTATCTTCATTGTAAAACTCAAGCTATTCTAAAGCCTCAACCCTCTAAAGCAAACTCAAGCCTCTAAAGCATTGCCATAGTCTGCATGTTTTTATTCTATCTCAAAGACCTAGAGACTGATTCTCATATTTCAGATACCTGTACATCTTGACGAAGCAAGTGTGTGCTACTTGATAGGCTCAAAACTCACAAGGATAAGGTTACAGCCAAAGGTCAAATTATGACCTGGCTTCTTCACTTTATCCAATCATGAGATGTCATGGGTGGGATCCCCAGCGGCGGCAAATATCCACTCCGACATTTGTCTCTCACCAATGGATGGATAATCATAAATCTAAGTGGGATAGCAGCTGGAGGCTAGGAAAGGATGTAGTGGTAGTACTGATGTGTGAAATACCAGGAATACATTGTTAGATGCTCCAGCTGCCACGATATGACAGAAATACTGTTAAAAGTAGTGTTAAACCCCATTCAATCAATCATCCTTTTATCCGGTTCTCATATTTGACACACTTATGCATTTTGATTGGAAAATATCTGTGCATGTTACGAATTCACTTCTGTAGGGCAAAGGTCAAATTTGATTTGCCTACATCTCTTGATTCTACTGTTTGATTCTCATAATAGTAAACACACTTGCACCTCGTGATAAAAGCAAGGTAGTTGTGCTTGTTTCAAACTCATTTGCTAAAGGTCATGGTCACACTTGAGGTCAAAGGTCAAATTTTAACCTTGCATATAACTCATGATCCATTTGTCTGATTCTTATTCTTTACTCACTTGTACATTTCAATGAGAGTACAAGTGAGGCTCTTGATTAAGGCTCTTAATTTAAAGGACGAGGTCACAGCAGCTCAAACATGAATTTATACTGTCCACATCTCTTGATTCTATGATATTAAAATATTTTAGAAGTAGGTCAAAGGTCAAATTTTGTTTACCCTTGAAATTAAAGCCAATTGTTGTTTCACTACCCAACAGCTTCAGCCAGGTATTTCCGACTGCATGTCATACTCTTGCTTATCTTATCTAATCAAGTTTTCATGATCTAACAAAAGAAACTATTTTAACATAGAGCGGTGCATAAAACAAACTAACTGACCTGTACTATAGTTATTTGATTAACCTTGTAAAAATAAACGTCAAAGAATTCTAGAAAGTATATGTATTAGATCAAGAGAATGAATCCTGTACATTTCACTCAGGGTTAATGCTTCAATATTAGATCTAGGAAGAAAGAAAGTCTATTCACCATTCAGAAAATATTTTTCAATATGAAAAAAAAAATGTTGACCCTTTTCAGCTGATGTAGTATCTCTGGGTGGAATTATTTTTAACTTTGGGATTGTAACTGATGTGAAGGGTCATATATTTTTCCATCCTTGTTCAATCCCACTTTTTCACAAGAAAAGAAATTAGATAATAGCTATCAACCTCAATTCTGACCTTGTAATGTTTTGAGGGGACATATTCAAGTAAATGATTAGGCTAAAATATACATGTTTATCTTGTCTATGTTTTGTTTAGTTTAAGATCTAATGGAATTCAGTAACTCAGGCTGCTGATTTCCTCGGAACTTTTTATTTTTTTGACATACTTAGACGTTCCATAGGGGAGCTGGTTTGGTTACCTGTACTTTGAGGAGTTATATCAAAACTGTAGTAAGTACTTGTATTTATATAGACATTTACTACTGTTTTGCATTAACTCCTTGAGTAGTACTAACAACAATTTAGTAGTACATCTAGAATACAATTTTTTCAGTCTCTTTTTATCAAGTGATTTATTTGTGAATGTTATGTCAGATTTTGTTAAGTAAAGTTAGGTAAGGGTAGATGTAATAAGGTTGTAGAAATCAAAACATAAATAGGGCATTTTTCTTTTTGATAGCCTTAGGAAAGAAACGAGTTAGTGTTTAGATGTCTGCTATTTTCTTTTGGGGGACTTCAAGGTTGTATGTGATCAAGAAAAGGAGCATATTTTTTCAAAAATTCTATTAAGAATTAAATATTGCTTATGACAAGTAATTTTTTTATTATCCACAACAATTTCTACACCCAACCCCCTCTCCACCACCAAAATGAAAAAAACGATTTTAAAAGTTTCATCAAGAAAATGTCATCTGAGACGTCTTTCAATTTGGGCCAGTCTAAAATTATATTGTCTGGTAGTTAATTAATCCATTATGCCAATATCTGTAAAAGTGCTTGAAGGTGTTGCTGAATTATCTGTTTTAATTGATATTAAATGATAGAATGAATACGTATTCTTGTTTCTTTCATAGTCAAACCTTTCTCATTGATGCGTTTGTATTTTACATGAAATAATTGCGGAGGCAGCACATGAGCTCAAGTGTGCTCAAAGTGAGCTGTTAATAACCCTATCAACAATGATGCATAACTCTAGGTGGGTATCTAGTGTCCAGTTCTTTGCCTGATGCCAAAGCTCACCTGGCTTATTGACTTAAAATTGGCGGTATTTTAAGCTCCTCTGGCTAAAAGCCAGCAGGCTATTGTCATGGCGGAGTGTCCTTCGTTCGGCAGTGTGTCCGTCCGTAAACTTATACTTTAAAAAATCTTCTCCTTAGAATGTACTGATCAGAATCAACCTAATTTCACAGGAATGATCCTTGGGATACCCTCTCAGGTAATCTTCTTTTTAAATTAGTTGCCTCCTATGTTATTGAACACTGAATTACTTCTATGATAAGTAAATTGTGGCTGATGGAGCGAATCAGGCGCTCTAGTGCCTTTAGATTTGCAATAACGCAGATTGCAGTGCGACAAAATAACTCAAAAAATCCAAAAATCTTTGAGTTATTTCCTCAGATGGACGATGTTTGTGTGATTCCTGATTTTCATAGAATTAAAGAAGGAAATCTGAAACTCTTCTTCTCCTTAATTATAAGGTCCAGAACATTTATATTTACTCTCGTTTCTGTGTGTTCCCTAATTTACATAGATTTTACATAGAATTAAAGAAGGAAATCTGAAAATCTTCTTCTCCTTAACTATAAGGCCTAGAGCATTAATATTTGGTGTGTACCAAAACCTATTGACCCTTTACCAGAATACTTCATAGAGTTACCGTATTCTGAAATATTTTTTTAGAAAGGAATAAAGGAGGATATCTTTGAAAATCTTCTCTTTCTAAACCATTGGGCCTACAGCTTTGATATTTGATATAAATCATCATCTAATGACCCTCTACCAAAAAACTCCAAAGAATAACAGTACTGGAAATTAGCTCTAAATTGTAGGATTTTCAATATACCTAGGATTAAATGAATTTTTTCCAGAAAGTTGAGAATTGAAAAAATAAGTAATGTATGTAAAAATATTGGTTTAATAACTCAAATCATGAACCATCAAACAAGTATTCTGGAATTCCTCCTAAATGTTTTTCCTTACAACAGCCTCGATCCAATATTTGTATTCGGAAACTCTTGTGTATACATTCGGGTACCCTTCTGTCTGACAGCCGTTGTAGCCCCAGGATGTCAAGCCAGCAAGCTGCCATTGGTTCTCGCCTGCCTTCTTACACGAGAGAGGTCCTCCAGAGTCCCCCTGAATAAAAGATTGAAAGTCACATGTACATCTTCATAGAAATAAATTTTGCATTGTTGCACAAAGAGTATATAAAGATCAGTCTGCGTATCTGTAGTCTTCTCTTAGTGCTCCGTAGATTTGTACTGAATTAATTGACGGGTCGCCGGCCATGCTCACTGAGCTCCAATTGGAAGATCCACTTCGATATTAAACAGCGATATTTTGCAAGATTTATGACTTGTAACATGTTACAAAAGGTAACATCGTTGATTGGTGGCCTTAACGTCGTAACTGTAGCTTGAATAAGCTGTAGTTACGACGTTTAAGTCGGCAAACCAACAAAATGCTTCACATAAATGTCGGCCAGTTCCGACCTAAATGAACAATTTTGATTGGTCGAATAATTCTTTGATTTGCAGCCGCGTTCCGTCAAGTAAAGACTCACTGGTGCCAATTAAAAGTCGGTTTATTAATCGAACTATGTAGAAAACCGGGAGTGTAATGTTGACGTCGGGCATCAATTTAAAATATTTTCATTGGTTGTGCGACTTAAACGTCGTAACTACAGATAATTCAAGTTATAGTTCTGGCGTTTAGTTCGCCCGCAACCGATTGTGATTCTGTTCTATGTTCCCGTCCATATATGTTGTAATGGGTTGAAAATTATAAACGTATGTTTGATGAGTAGCTGGAGCTTCGGAAAGGATATCATGATAGTATTGGTGTGACAAATACCAGGAATCCATAGTAAGGTTCTTCAGCCGCCGCGATATGACTGAAATATCTTTAAAAGTATCATTAAACCCAAATCAATCAACCAACATGCTGCAGACTAATGTCTTTTGATCTCCAAGTCGCGATCTGCCTTAAAGGTGGCTAGTAGGAATGGCCAGCGATACGTCAATTTTTTAGGCGATCAGTAAATATTCTTTATGAACAGAGTGGATCACCAAGCTGCTCAATATGACCCCTTTACACAGGTTAAGATTTTTAAAATGACATGCGCTAACGAAACGAACGGAAGCTGCGGTTAATCAAAGAGTTGATTGATCTATCAGATCATATATTTAGACAGGATGTGAACTTTGCACACCCCCATTCATGTTCAGCTTTTTATTTGTTTGGCGACTTCAAAGTCGTGACTGCAGCTTATTTAAGCTGTAGTTACGACGATTAAGTCGCCAAACCAACGGATCTGGCATTTATTTATGTCTCTAAGCACGCTTACAAAATGGATGTAAGGTCGTTTATTTACGTTTTCGAACTAACTTGTCGGAGGTTAGTGGGCGTGACCAGCGACCCGTCAATTTATTTCAAAGTTGGAAATACCATCTCATTCTACAGGCATTGCTGACATTGATTAGACATAAATAAGACAAAAAAACAAGATTAATATAATCATGCAAGACTTTATGCAAGTATACGTATTCTAATATAAAAAAAATAAATATGAAAGAAGTAAAACGACTTTTTATTGAATTTGAAAACCAATTTCTTGCCACCAACATTTCAGAAAGATCCACGCAATAGAAAATAAATAAACGTGTGAAAATGAATTCAACCCTTTACCGTTTCTCAATATTTGAGGCTTTCCAAAATCAAAGTTTAGCAGACGACATAACAAAGTAAGTACAATTAAAAAAGTAACCTTTTTATACGGTAGAAAATATTGAGGAAAAAGAAGGAATTGCTTGTATCATTCAAATTCTTCTTTTTCTACAATGTTTTCTTAAGTATAATATCACACGGACGTAAAGCTCATGGATTGAATGGGAAAGGGTCAATCTAGACTCACGTTGCAGGCGCCAGTTTCACCATTTCCAATGCAGATATTGGTATCTAAAATGCAGCCTTCGCCCCACTTCTCTAAGCACACGTCGTTTGCTGTCACATTCTTACGGATCTCATTTAGCATGGACTCGTCCCCAGTACCTACAGAGGAATTGTTTTTAGTTTAGAAAACTTCACCATTTTCTTATAGATCTTATGAACTTGCTTATTATGGCGTTTATACAAATTTCAAAATCTTATCCTGTACAGACATTTTTTTGTTAATGAGATTTTACTTGTATTTTCATTGACCTCCTGTTAGGCAGTTCTACTTAACCCTTGTCATGCTGATCCCCGAATACTTAAGCGCAGTCTGATCTTAGTCTACACATCCTGTCTGTCCTTTTCGACATTAACTCTGAAACTAGAGTCTGTTTAAGTTGTAGTTACGGTGTTTAAGTCGCAAAACAAACAAAAGTGCTTGACATTGCTGTCTGAGATCAACAATCACCCCAGGTGCAATTGGATTATTTGATTAATCAATTCATTTTGTATTTGCATCGGCAATCCGTCATTTGAAACGATAAACTTCCACTGTATATTAAATAATGGTTATTAACCCTTTCCTGTACAAACCCGGTATTTTACCTCACTGTGATTTTATTACTGAGAAAACATTGTTGAAATAGGAGAAATTGCTTGTAACAAGCAATTTCTCCTTTTTCCAACAATATTTTCTACCATATAGAATGGTTCATTTCAAATTGCACCAAATTTTCATTGTCGTCGGTAACCTCTTTCAATTTGGACCAGTCTTAATTATCAAAAAACGGGAAAGGGTTAAAGGCCTAGTTTAATCCTTCTTTATTTGCCCCCTCCCAAAATGAGATATACAATTAACCACACTGATTAGGAAGCTATATACATTATACAAGGGATTAAATCTGCTGTATAACAAAATGTGTGGCATATATTTGCACTTTCTTTGTAACTAATTTGTCTTTTGAAATAAATTTTGAATTTTATTTGGTTATAATTGTTAATGAATAATAAGTTCTCATTTTTAAGACTTTTTCAAAGTTCAGGAAGGGTAAAAATACAAAATATAAGGCTATTGTTATCATAATAAATCATAAGTAGCAACTGGAATAACTTAGATAGACAACATTGAGAAAAGAGGAGAAAACATTGATTTTTCTGATTTCCTCTTTTGTTTCGATATTTGAACATTTTTTCTCTCTTATCAAATCGACCTTTTTTAGTTTGTAAAACTGCTATAACATTTAGGAAATATTTCATTTTTCTAGGCCAGGATATAAATCAAAATGTAAAAATAGTAATTATACCAAAATTCTTACTTTACCACAATGTTTTAAGAAACTGTGTAATCGATTTAATCACAAAAAAGTAATGTATGTAAATTTCTTTCAATTACATTCAATCCAGCAATCTGCAACTTAATCACTTTTCATTCAGTAATTTGAAATTGATTTGAAATTGAAAGCATAAAAGAATTATAAGATAAATTAAAAAAGAATAACTTTTTTTTTCTATCAAATTCTCATCAGAATAAAGCTAAGGTGCAGCTATTACATATTATTGACAAATTTTGACCATGGTCATCAATGGAATATACAAGATGATTAACCCCCTGGTGTGATTTACAGGTAAGGCAATTAGCTTATCTGTAGGGGTCCAACATACACAACATTCCTTAAACTAGGTCTTTAAGTCAAAATTGCTTGACACAGATTACCTCTGGTGTCGCCCCAACCGGATAGCCAGCACTCATCCACCGTAGTGTTGAAGTCAGTTCCGGGATCCGGTAGACAGACCGGAAATATAGTTGACGAAAACTCCACAGGTTCGTTTAGCTTTAACAGGGCGATGTCGTTTGGATAGGGTGCACCGGAACTGTAGTTCTCGTGCTTCATGAAAATTACACATAAGCGATTGTGAAAATACGCTTGAAATAATATACTGTTGCAAGGATAGAGGACGTGTATGACAATAAATGCAATCGTTAAGGTTTAATTGTAAGACCCTCAAAATACAGAGAAGTTTTGTCAAATAGGCCTTATTGTTGCAAGGCTTTGTTGTTTGTTATTGGCCAATAGCCCATTCCGAAAATACATTGAAAGAGTTATTGCGCTTGAATATTCTTCCATGTGGTGAAACTACAAAACGGTCCCAGTTCTACTTCCGGGTAGCAAATTTAGATAAAAAAAAATGGCAGATAATAAGGCAGTAATTAAATCGACTCAGAAAAAACGAGTTTATTGTTCGGTATACTCTAATTATCGACGGAAAATAGTTGGTGGCCAATCTATCATGACAGACGATGGACAACGTCGGCACCATCACTTAAGCTCGCCGCTAAAAAAAAGCGAGTTTCAAACTCTAGTTCGGATGAGAGTAACCACTGTTTATAAGGACAAAGAGTATATATAATGAATAAAATATGTACAAAAAGATCTTCTCTTAGAGTGACTTGTCTCTGAAAAGGAATATAAAGTAAATAAGGCCTTGATAATGAATTGGTCCCATGTCTTTAACCCATTACCGAATAACGCAATTTTTTACTGGTCAAAATTAATGTTACAGACAACATTTTTAGATATAATATAGGTGAACTCCATAAATAGTCCTAGGAAATACTTTCCTTTATATTGCATATAAATCTGCGTTTGAAGTTCACATTTCATTCGTGTACACCATATCTGTTTTGAATAAAAAATCTTTTGCTTTCTTCGAAAAATAAAGAAAAATTGTTATTAATGTGTTGAAATGCGCATGTTAGTAAAAAGGTCAAAATGTTTCCTCAGATCAAACACAATTTATTAGAGGTATGATGCATCACATTCGGAGGTGAACGAACCTTTGTAAGATACCAAATAAGAGCTGTCAGTAAACAGCAACACAAGATTCAACTCCAATGACTGCCTGGGTAATAAACCCTTGCTTTCCCTTTACAAAACAATATAACTGGTCCAAATTGAAAGAAGTTACAAATAACAACTTTAAGTTGATAGAATTTAAAAATCTTATGAATAGGGTAGGAAACGTTGTTGAAAATGAAGAAATTGCTTGTTTCAAGTAATTTCTCCATTTTCTACAATATTTTCCAGAGTTGTTTCCTCTAGGGGCGTAAATAAGCGGAAACTAGTTAACACATTCCCACATAACAAAAGCAGGATGGTGAGGGAATGGGTTAACCCATTCTCAGACAACAAAATATTGATATGCTGGTCCAAATTCAAAGGAGATGCAGATCACACGTTAAAGCTGATTAAATAAAGTAATTCTTCATTTATGGCAGGAAAAATTATGGACAATGAAGGAATCGCTTCAACCTTGTAATAATTTCTTCATTGTCCAAAATGTCTCCAAATCGCTTTTCTTGAAGGGTGTCAAAAGGCAGCAATTGTGTGGGAATTTGTTTACCCATTACCTCCTTATCTCCTTGTCTCTTTTTTTACACACTAGAGAACATAAACTGTGGAAAACATAATGAGAAAAGGAGAAGTTGCTTGTAGCAAGGAATTCCTTTTCAGCCCCAAAATTAATCGCCTTCTGCAACTTTCATTTAAGACCAGTCTAAGATTTTGCCTGGTAAGGGGTTAAAAGGTTGACTTACATTGTAAGACCAATCATACATGAGCGAATGTTCAAAACAAAACTTAAGTCATTGCAAAGATGGAGAAATTATTGCACATTAAACTTGAAGAAAATGTTGTCAAAGTCTTATGATGACTTTCTTTGGAATACCCTTTTAAATAATAAACACCATGTTATTTCTTAAACATTATTTCAAAATTTATTAGCACGAAGTTATTCCAGAGAAATTTATAACATAATCCATCAAAGAAAACGAATACAAATACGAGATAAGATTTAGACCTTTGTCAAAATAAGTTATCTTCGATAAAAGAGAAAACATGTATAAATAAAGTTTTGATGAAAATATTTTTGAAGAAGAATGAACTTCCCATTCAAATTTCCAAAATAAGTTAAACGAAACTGAAACAAGAAAATATTAAAGGGTTTGCAAGGATTATTTACCAAGAAAACTTAAATACAGCAGATGTGACAAAGAGATGATTTCTTATGATCAAAGTAAAGCACACACATGACATACTGATAAGACACACGACCATGCTTCACAATGATATATATTGGTTTTAATTTGCAACCCCTTAACAATTTCCTGTTCAATCCATGGTTTTTACGTCCCTGTGTTATTACGTTTTTCCTTTCTTCCTTTTCCATATTATTTTCTATCCTACTGAATGATTATTGTTAAGATAAAGTTGACTTTAAATTGTCGTCTGCAAAACCTTTGATTTTTAGACGGGTCTAAAATTTGGCAAAACAGTAACATTTTTATAGATAAACCTATTTCAAGTACGTGTATTTGATGATGCTGGACATATTTTTACATGTTAATATGATGATAATAATCCTGTTTCAGATAGATTTTTTTTCTATTTTTTTTCCCTTCAGTATAATTCTTTATCCATTCCCTTTTCTATGTTATAGATAAATATTACTTATGTTAAGGAAAAGATCTTGAGGTAAATGGCTGGTAAAAAAATGAATAATCTTTCCACATAAGACTTTATTTTAATACAATTTTGACATAGGCTTATATGCATCTGCCAAGGTTATTTTTAATGCAATATTGGTTGAAACATATAATTTGAAATTAAGCTGTTGGTCTAAAAAAACTTAGTTTTAAGTTTTCTTTTTGAGTTATTGGCACGCAAGTATTTTCTCAAATAGCAATTTTAAAAGTTGAAAAGTCGATGTTTTCGTCTGGTAGCAAGCCGTCATCCTCCGTGGTTCTATCAAAATTTGCTACCCGTACAAAGGGAAGTCACTCTAACGACTTGGGTCAAAGGGAAGTAAACCACGTTTTCGGAAAGGGCCATAACTACGCAGTCAGTTTAAAGGTCAAAATATGTTTCATTTCTCGTGAAAATCGGCATATCAACAACATGTCAAACCGAAACAATGTAATCGAACATTCAACGTTAAGACAACCGAAATAAGTTCAACAAAAATAGAGACTTTTCTGTTGAATGCTTCACAATGAATATCCGTACTCCAAGAAAATGGTCATTTGTAATCGTTTTCGACGGCATGGATAATTGACCAAGCGCGAAAGTTAATTAGTCGACCAATCAAATTCATTCATTTCCACCGGATGTGAACTTTGAACCCCGACATTGGCCGCCTTTTATGCGAAACACTTTTGTTGGTCCATCGACATATTCAAGTTGTAGTTACGATGTTTAGGTAGCATACCAACTATTTTAATTTTTTTGTTACATGCTACTGGCTATGAATTCTGCAAAATAACGCCGTGTAAAATCGAAGTGGAACCTTGGGCGAAGCTAACGAAGTCAATGGGCGGGGACAGCGCTTGGTCAATCGTGTATTCGGTTATTAAACCTTCCTCCTAGTTTTTCGTCTTATTTACGGATTGACCAATTAACAGATGGGAAATTTTTATACTGGTCCTAATTGAAGGAAGTTAGAAACGACAATTTCAAGTTTGTGAAATTTTAGATTTTTCAACTTTTTGAGTAGAAAAACATAGTGTAAAATGGAGAAATTGCTTGTTGCAAGTAATTTCTTCATTTTACACCATGTTTTCCCAATTATTTGACTCGGGGGCGCCAAAAAGCGTCAAAATGTGGGAATGGGTTAAATCGTTGTTAATGCATTTTTGATAGTGGGCGTTCTCCTTCTACCACACTCTATAATATATTTATAAGATTGCATTTTTTTCATTACTATATGATCACGAGTTGCTTATAATTGTTAATAATTGTGTATGTTTGATAAAAAAAAAACATTAAAAGTTTGCTTCAATAAAGTATTGCCTGTTGCTTACTGGTGTTCATTCATGTTCATGATATTGAGGAGCCTATCGATTGTAAACCACAAGGCCTTAACAGGTCAATATGAATGGTTTGTAAGACACGAATAGCTGGCCCCGCCCACTGACCCCTGACTAGACAGTTAGACTGAGATATCAACGGACGTTAGTTTGAAAGCGGCGGTCACAAATTAACTCTTGTCATGCTGAACCAGGAATATTCCTACTTTGGCAGGAGATATAGACTAAGATCAGACTGCACTTATGTGCAGTCTGATCTTAGTCTACACCACCTGCTTGTCCCTTTTAAGCCAGAGTTGTTTAAAAGATAAATTTTCGAAATAAATATTAACTAAATATTATTGATTCCAGTGTTTCCAGCCCTTTGATCTCTAAATCAAATTCTGTATAGTATTTTATTTAGCATGACAAGGGTTAGTATTTTCACATACGACCTAATCACGCTTTCAGTGTTCTTACCACAAAGACTTGTCCCTGCCTGAAGATCTCTCTTCCACTGTCCATGTCCCGATCATGTTCCCCTAGAACAACATTGTACACTGTCGACTGCCTGGAAATTTATGAAAGACTCTATCCCATTGCCAGACGACAAAATTTCAAACGAGTTTGAATTCAGCGAAGATGTAGACAGCGTTTCATTGCTCGTTAAAATTGGAGATATTTGCCAAATATGGTTGAAAACATTGCGGGAAAAAGACTTTTTTGTTACAAGCAGATTCTCTATTTTCCCACTAAGTTTTCCATAAATATATTTCTCCGGGGGTCAAAACATGATAATGTGGTAATGGGTGAAAAGTTTATTCATAGTTTCATGAATAAACTATAATGCTTCGAACTAAAAACTATATTCTACTAGAAACGTTTTTCTTTCACTCCATATACGTTATATTGATCTGATCTCTTTATATCGCTCGATCTCTTACCAGGTAAACCATTGTAAGTATTTGGGTCTCTCAACGCAGAAATCTTGAGGACAATTAATCTGATTGGTCTCTAAGTCCCCTAGTCCTATTACCTTTGATAAACGAGTGGTGGTCCTCAACTGGCAGCGACTCGGAATGCATAAATTCGTTACCCAATAACCTTATCTTAGTTTTCGTAAAGTTTCTTAATCAAAGTATGCTGACGCATCACGGGTATCCGTTTGGTTATCGCAACAAGATAATGGATAAAATATGTATATGCTAGTTTCGATGTAGAAAAAAAGGTGCCTCTGCTACATTTTCGGCTAGTCTTTCAGTCGAAATTAGACGTAAATTGTTAGATAAAATGTAGATATTTCTGAGACATAGCACAGGGAGTGGCGATATCGGCGGACACTATTCAGTATTTGACGAGATATCACATTGTATATGACACACTAACCTGGCATTGGTATTTCTATAACGATTCCAAACTGACAACTATGTTGATGAGAGTGACAGTGAAATAACAAAATTACTCAAATCATTAGGTATTGGTCCGTCAATATGCATCTCGACCTCGGACCAATACGTCAGACATTGGACCTATAACAGGGCCAATAGCAAAACCAATGATTGATAACCTTTTAATTAAATTTTAGTTTCGTCTATCAAGAATCAAGCGTTTTTGGTTGACTTCTTTTAAACTTCCGAGAACAAAATTTTCGTCCGTAACTATTTTGGGTACCACTTTGCACCAAAAGTGAACCCATAAAAAGAACACAAAACAAATAGAATATTTGCTTTGTTTGCTTGATAGCATTTTAGTATGAAAAATGAAGAGACTTTTTGGTTGTTCTTGGTGGTGGTGGTGGTGCTGTTATTGTTGTTGTTTTTATTTAGGTATATGAATCTAATAGCTTAATCACACTAATGTATTAATCCGCTTCGCGTATTAGTACTGTGTGTTTATATCTAAATAGATCCACTATAGATCTAAATTACTTCTGAATAATTAATTTATGAATCTCTGTTCACCAACACCATTTCAAGATGTTTATTTTACATTGTAATTTTTAGAATAGAATGATAACATTACTGACTACCAACATGACTGTTAACCTATACCCGGATTATCCTGTTTGGCAGGAGGCATGTTTAAATACTAGCCTGCACACATGTACAGTCCGATCTTAGTCTACATCACCTGTCTGTCTCTTTAACCCATTAAAAGACAACAGAATGTTAGACAAGTACAAAATTGAAAGAAACTGCAAATAACATTTTTGTTGATGAAATTTAAAAATACTTTGTCTTACAGGGAAAAATGATTATGGATAATGAAGAAATTGCTTGTAACAAGTAATTACTTCATTTTCCAAAATGTTTTCAAACGCTTTTTTCTCTAGGGGTGTCAATAGGTGTGATTGTGCGGGATTGGGTTAAATCAAGATTTCTTAGTGATAAAATAAAAGCTTTAAAAGAATTACAGGTATTTTTAGCCCAAGAATGCATCATGACAGGGGTTATTGAAGTAATGTAAACTAAGAACTGACATAAAATTCCATTAAAACAAGAACAAATCCAAGGATTTCAAACTGTACGAATTTCGCCATGTAAAATTGATGTAGTTTGTTAGTTTCATTGATTGATTGATATTCATTCTTTTTTAACTTTCTGCGTACCTTGCTTATATATAAAGAGGATAGCTTACCCATCTACACAATGACCTGCGGTCAAGACCCACTGATCGGTTATAAGAACCCCTCCACAATAGTGAAACTCCTCTACGTTTTGAAGGGACACCTGCCAAGGCCAGGAATGGGCCTCTGCTTCACTTCCTCCTACAATCCTTACTGCACCACGTGACAAAAACGGATTTCCGCATACTTCAGGCACTACAATAATTTTAAACGGGAACATTTTACCCGTTTCGCTGAGAGGGTCAACTCTCAAGAGCAAACAGTATTGATCCAGGTCAGACTGTCCTAACTCATTTCCACTCAATGACGCTTTAGACATCCCAAAAGAGAAAAAAAAACTTTTGAAAGCATTGTGGAAAAAAAGAAAATGCGTGTTACAAGCAATTTTATCATTATCAACAGTGTTTCTACCCAATAGGTAAAAAAATCCAAAAAATCCTAAGCTTTAGAAAGTCGTCTGAAACTCCTTTCAATTCTGACCAGTCTACAATTTTGCTGTCTAGTAATGTGTTAATTCACAGGTTCTTTTCGCCTTTGACAGAGTTTCTCGTTTTCGTCGTTTAATTACATATTAAATGCATTTTACTTGATTTGAGATGATAAAAAAAAAAGCAAACAGCATAAAGAAAGACATTTTTGAAAAGCACTTAGAAATACATTTTATACTTACAGACTTTGATCAGACAGCAGATCTGACTGTCAGGACATTCTAGACTTTCATCTGTTTCCTCCCAAACCTCACAACTCGCCATACACTGACCACCATTGCCATCACATGTCATATCTACAATAGAATGAACACGATCTTTTAACCCGTTACCATGAAAACAAGATAGTTCTGGTTCAGATTCAGAGAAGATACAGACGACGATTCAAAGTTCGTGGAAATTTGAATATCTGTGTCTTCTGGGGTAGAAAGCTCTGAATAATAAATAAATAAATTGTAACTTTTTAAGAGCCACAAAAAGGAGAGAATGTTTGGGGGTTTATTGCGCGCTCGGACAATTAAACCTGGCTTAAGGAAAAAGAGCTGTTTGCATGTATTAAGAGATGTAAAAGAAAGAGGTCTTTCCTTTTCAATTCGATATGTAGAACAATTTTCTTCGAGCTTATTACCTAATTGTAGAATAAGTCCCAGATTTTCTTACACCGTCGGTCTTTTTAAAAGAGTCCTTGATTTTCTTCCTACGATAAATATTATTGAATCTTTTCTACTTATTCATTCCAGTAACACCTAGGGCCTTATCTTGTCGATTTGTACGAAAAATCATTCGGAAGTGCTTTGATCTTAAGAAACGGACACAAAGGCATAAACAGTTTCGTAGCTGCATAAAATAAAAGCTTAATAAAAATATAACGTTTTTCTATAATTATTTTTAGAGATGTTATAATTATAATTAATGATGTCAAAAAAAGCTTTTAACCTTGTTGTGAGGGCGAAACTGATTTACAACTGCCCCCAGGGCTAACGACAGGAAACCAACCACCGGGACCTTGAGTGGGCCATCCGCCTCCGCCACCACCGCCACTTCCTGGAGTTGGAAAACCTCCCCCTCCAGGTGTGGGAAATCCACCACCACCACCAGGTGTTGGCCATCCTCCGCCACCACTTCCACCTGTAGGAAAACCCGCACCGCTGCCAGCTGTCGTCGGCCATCCGCCGCCGCCACCGCCACCACTTTCAGGTGTAGGCCATCCTCCGCCTCCACCACCGCTGCCTCCAGTAGGAAACCCGCCACCGCCACCGTTTCCAGGTGTAGGCCACCCGCCGCCACCACCACTGCCTCCTGTAGGAAACCCGCCACCGCCGCCGCTACCAGGTGTAGGCCACCCGCCGCCACCACCACTGCCTCCAGTAGGAAACCCGCCCACGCCGCTACCAGGTGTAGGCCACCCGCCGCCACCACCACTGCCTCCAGTAGGAAACCCGCCACCGCCGCCGCTACCAGGTGTAGGCCACCCGCCTCCACCACCGCTGCCTCCAGTTGGAAACCCGCCACCGCCGCTACCAGGTGTAGGCCACCCGCCGCCACCACCGCTGCCTCCAGTAGGAAATCCGCCACCGCCACCGCTTCCAGGTGTAGGCCACCCGCCTCCACCACCACTGCCTCCAGTAGGAAACCCGCCACCGCCGCTACCAGGTGTAGGCCACCCGCCGCCACCAGCGCTGCCTCCAGTAGGAAACCCGCCACCGCCGCTACCAGGTGTAGGCCAACCGCCGCCACCACCGCTGCCTCCCGTAGGAAACCCGCCACCGCCGCTACCAGGTGTAGGCCACCCGCCGCTACCACCGCTGCCTCCAGTAGGAAATCCGCCACCGCCACCGCTTCCAGGTGTAGGCCACCCGCCTCCACCACCGCTGCCTTCAGTAGGAAACCCGCCACCGCCGCTTCCAGGTGTAGGCCACCCGCCTACACCACCGCTGCCTCCAGTAGAAAACCCGCCACCGCCGCTACCAGGTGTAGGCCACCCGCCTCCACCACCGCCGCCTCCAGTAGGAAATCCGCCACCGCCGCCACTGCTTCCTGTCATTTACACGAAAAATGACTCTCTTCATTTATTGACAAAAATGTTATATTAACGAATTTTTAACAAATAACAGGTTTGAAAAAAAGTCAACACTCCGAATTTTTCCATCTTAAAAGATAAGATTATAATTAGATTATTCTTTTCACAATTTTACAATAATCTCGTCCAGATTGTCTATATTTGCTTTTACTTTACGCCAGAACTAAAAGTCCATCTTCCAATATAAACAATAAGCAGAAATACATACCCCCGGCTACAGTTGTACCGAAATACCATCCATGGGCGGATAAAAAGAACGCCAAAAGGACAGCTAGTATCAACATTATTGTAGTTGTCCTAGGCTGTTTATCTTACAATTCGGACGCCAGTTGGTCATTATTTATATGTTTTCTTAGATTGTAAAAAAACAATAAAAATTATAGAGTCATCAGAAAATGCATAGCTGTGTCTATTTTGAAATTGTGAGGCGCTTTGACAGGACGCTGTCTTCTTTCCAGTGTAGTGTTTTGAATTATTTTTCGGTTATGTCATGGCGAAATCCGCTTTATGAAACGCTTTGTACTGCGATAATCAGGATCACTATTTCGTCGTTGTCGTTCTAAAACCTCGTAACTACAGCTCGAATCAAGCTGAAGATACGAGGTACGACGATACGTGCCTCTTTTAAAAAGTATTCGAGACGACAATATTTCAGACTGATCCAAATTTAAACAAAATAATCAGAGGAGATTTTTTGTATTTTGCATAAATAAAATATTCGTTACAATAGGTAAAACAATTCGAACAAAAAGAAGTTGCCTTTAACAAGCAATATTCCTTTTCTCACAATCCTTTTTCCCCCACGTAAAAAAGTCATATTGTTTGGGAATTGGTTAGGTTTAACCCATCTCCACACAACAAAACTTTAGACTGGTCCAAATTGAAAAAAGATTTAGACAACAATTCCAATTGTATAGAATTTTGAAATTTTTCGTCTTTTTGGATAGAAAACATTGTGGAAAATGAAGAAATTGCTTGAAACAAGCAATTTCTTCATTTTCCACAATGTTTTACAAAGCTCTTTTCTTTAGACGCGTAAAAGGAGGGCTTGTGTGGGATTGGGTATGTTTTTAAAAAATTAATAAAAAGGAAATTAGCCTTAAAAACAAATAACCCTACTTTGCTACCATGTATGGTAATGTTGAGGAAAAAGGTCAGAAATATACGTTTTCTATGTAAACTTAATGTTTTGTAACGGAAAAGATAGATAGTTTCCTTTCCCTTTTCATTCTAACATTACAAATTCAAATCGTTTGATTATGGTTCAATTTGCTAGACATCTACTTGCTGCTTATCCCATTCACACGCAAGAAAATCTTTAGACTAGTCCAAATTGAAAGAAGTTTCGACAACAATTTAAAGTTGACGGAGTTTTAATTTTTTTTTTTTTCTTTTTTTTTTCTTTTTTTATAGCTTTTTATTGGGGGTGTATAAAGGAGGACCTTTGTGGGAATGGGTTAACCCATTCCAACTCAATCCCTCCTTTTTACGCCCCTCAATAAAACAGCATTGGAAAACATTGTGGAAAATGAAGAAATTGCTTGTATCAAGCAATTTCTTCATTATCCGCAATGTTTTCTATCCAAAAAGACGAAAAAATCAAAAATTCCATCAACTTGAAATTGTCGTCTGCAGCTTCTTTCAATTTGGACCAGTCTAAAATTTTGCTGTGTGGGAATGGGTTAATACAAAATAATACATTCATGTTTGAGTACAGCCGGTATGTAGTACGAGGGGGATTTTTCTCGTGGAACGTCGATAATTTAGAATTTTCGTGAATTTAGATGAATCTTGAGTGTCCTTTAAACTTGAGAATTTTCTTTAATAAAACATTTGTTTTTAAGGTTACTGTACCCAACAACCCGAAGCCAAGTTTCAAAAAACGGGTTCATTGGTACTCTGATAACCATACTTAACCCATTACCAGACAGCAAAATTTTAGACCGATCCGAATTCAAAGGAGTTGCAGATAACAATTTAAAGTCTGCGACATTTTGGATTTTTCAACTTTCTATTAGGCAAAAATTGTGTGAGATGAAGAAATTGCTTGTTGCCAGCAATTTCTTCATTTTACACAGTTTTTTCCCAATTGCTTTTCTTGAGCGTGTCAAAAAGCGTCATTGTGTGGGCATGGGTTCACCACGACAGAGAGGGAAACCAAACTTTTTTTAATACATGGGGCTTGAAAGCGTAAGTAAATGCTTCGTATTTTGGTACCTAACCCATTTCCATACGATAAATTTTAGACCAGTTTGAATTCAAAGAGGTTGGAGACGACAATTTTAGTTGATGAAATCTTTAAAACCTTTATCTTCTGGGGTAGAAAACAATGAGGATAGTGAAGAAAATTGGTTGGTACAAGCAATTTCTTCATTTTCCACAATGTTTTCCATAGCTTTATTCTTGAAGGGCTTATAGGGCTTATGGGATTGTATGGAAATGGGTTAAACTAAAGTCAAACTTGGACTAAATAGTCAATGATATATAATCTAATTGTCAGTTTCGTCTATCAAAAACAAGCGTTCTGATTGGTCGAAAAATTGAATTCATACTTCCATGAACAAAATTTTGAGCACGCTGTGATTTTGTATGCTTCCACACAAAATAGCCCCATACAAAAATTATCAAAAGATGTAGGTTTTTTGCTTTTTTCGCTCGATACTATTTAATTATAAGAAATGAAGATAATAATATTTTGTTTTAATGGAGTTATGAACCGAAAAACCTAATCACACAATGTATGAATCCGCTTCGCGTATTCATACAGTGTGATTAGGTTTTTCGGTTAATACCTCCATGAAAACAAAAAATATTCTCTTCATCTCTTAAATGCAGAATTTCTACCATCATAAATTACGATGAATATATCGACGCTTTAACTTTAAAAAAGAAATATCGATTTACCAACCGAATTGTTAAATTTGATCGGAAGTGAAATGTAAGAATCGACATTGAATTTGACATTTAAATAAAAAAAATGCGTTTGAAGGCGATTAAAACGATATAACTGCAGCTTATTCAAACCGTAATAATGGCATTGTTTGAACGAGTTCTTGGAGACGAGTGTTTCGTCATTTTTTTTTCATCGATAAGACTCAAATGTGTACATACAGTAAATCTTGTATTAAGCGACCACTCATAGAATGGCAAATAAGTGTCCGCTTAAGAAAATGATCGCTTAAAACAAATTTTCGTGAAATAAAAGAATTGATTGTTTCGATTGTATACATAAATTATTACAGAATTCTCAGGAAATTCTATGTTGTTGGAACTCATTAGAAGCGTCTCACTGAGACGATTCTAATGAGTTTCAAAAACATTGGATTTAATTACGTCATTGTTTCATCAAATATGATCTTTTTCATGAAAGCTGGTGATTTCGAAAAGAGGGTCTGGATTAGGGTCGCTTGAATGGATTGGTTGCTTAATAGAGGTGGTCGCTTGAGCAAGATCGACTGAAGAGTATGGCTTTTCATTCAGAAATATCAATTTAAGAATGGCAAAGTTACCTTTTTCTATCAGCCATTTCTTCTTGGTTAGATTTATCCTGAGAGATTTCTTTAATATCCCAGATAAACTTTACTGTCGGAGAGCCTTTTGAAACATAGATGTACCCTATTTTCAAGTTAACATTTTAATAGGGAAGATATTGGTCTTACTTGTAGAAACAGAAATTAAATATTCTAAAATGTTCCAAAATGATCCAAAAAATAAATTAGGAGCTTCGCCTAACGGCGGATACACTACTGTAAATCAAGGGAAGATAATCCTGCTTGGGGTATCAAAATAATATTTGTCTCTAGAGAACTAGATATCACATAGATTTATTGTGAGGAGTTTCAGTACATTCCAATTAAAACGGTAGGAGGAGATGGGTATAAAAACAATGCAATTTTAAGCTATTTTGCTAATTGAAGGGCAGATAATTCCAAAATAACTTGATGGAGCTTAATAGTCTTTTCTCTGCACAAGTAGACCTCATATAGAATCATTGTGGTATTGTAGAAGGAGTGTTGAACACAAGAAATTGTTAACGGAAAGACAGACGGACGGACGACCGCGTCATTACATATTACAACCCTTTAAGGTACAAAAAGGAGAGAAAAGTAACAGACCAGATTTTACCAAAGATTGTTAAATAAGAAAAGGCGGTAATAACAGAGAAAATTAAGAATTGGTTGGGATAAAGGTATTACAGATTATAAATTTCGTCTAATGGACTGAATGGCTTTTTCTTTGATTGCCCATTATTAACAAAATTGCCTCTTGAACACTTTTTATGTAAAAAAGATAAAAATGTTAAAATTCTGAATTCTGAACTTTTCAGACACGTCGATTTCTACTTCATTCCTCCCAACAACAAAAAATGAAATTGTAATGGTTTAATTGGAGGCCTAGTGACAGTTCTTCATAAAGTTAATGGGTTTTAATTTTGAAACCTAATGATTTTAACAATATCTATTTGAGTCTCACTGGAAGACAATATGATGCTTTCCCACATAATCCTTCCTTTTTACTCATCTAAAAAAAAGCCTTTAAAACATTCTTGAAAATGAAGCAAATGCTTGTAATAAGCCTTGACATTTTCCATAATGTTTCAAAGGCATTTTTCATTAGATACGTAAAAAGGAATTGTTGATTTTAAGCATAGTACAACATACAACATAGTTCCACATACAACAAAGTACCACATACAATATAGTATCGCATACAACATAGTAAAACATACAATATAGTATCGCACACAACATAGTACCGCATACAACAAAGTACCACTTACAATATAGTACCGCATACAACATACTACCGCACACAACATAGTACCACTTACAATATAGTACCGCATACAACATAGTACCGCACACAACATAGTACCACATACAACATGGTACCGCATACAACATGGTACCACATACATCATGGTACCACATACAACATAGTACTACACACAACATACTACCGCATACAACATAGTACCACTAACAACATAGTACCGGATACAACATAGTACCACATACAACTTTAGCTCCGATGCACTTCAAAATAAGATTGCCTTATTTTATTGGTCACATCGTCTAACGGGACGTCAAATACAATATACATGAACCCTTATACAGGAAAACCTGCATAAATGACATTACTTTATGACATCCATAATGAGCGCATGCGTGACATTTCCAACCATTACACATGTACGCCAAGTAAAGACTCAGATTAGCCTGTGCATCCGCACAGTCTGATCAGAGTCTTCAGTCTGCGCTCTGTAGATAGATACTAACCCAAAGCTTCTTTAGGCAATCAGCAAATATTCTAATTGCCCCTAATGGCTGTCCAGGGTGCTCAATGTGTGCGAGTCACGCACATGCGAAATGGTTGGAAATGTCACGCATAGGCTCAAATTCTAATCATTTGATGATGTCACAATTATCCGTTTATTGTCCCGTCCCTGAAGACAATAGCTTTGGAAAATATTGTAGAAAAAGGAAGGAATCGCCTCAATATTTCAAAATACTTTTTCCTACCCGAATTACATATTTTAGGTAGTCTGCCAAGTCTTTAGGTAAGACTAAAATGGTGTCGTTTGGTAACGGGTTAATGGATAAAAGCGGTTGTTACTTTTTTCAGTATTGTGATTCGGAAAGATAGTTTATTTATAGAACTTAAACAACTGAAAAAAAATTCTTTTCGGGGGAGGGGGGTGTCCTTGATAACAATATGAATACGTGACCACTTATGTGTTACCTTGATATCTTTCTGAATCATTTTAATTCTAACGATCTATCAATATGCAGCGTTTTTCATCGAAATAAATCCATATTTGATCAATATGGAGATGGCAATTTTTTTTAGACTGGTCCAAATTGAAAGAAGTTGCAGACGACAATTTAAGTTTATGAAATTTTAGATTTTTCAACTTTCTTGGCAGAAAACATTGTGTAAAATGGAGAAATTGCCTGTAACAAGCAATTTCTTCATATTACACAATGTTTTCCCAATTGTTTTCCTAATTGGCGTCTAGAGGCATCACTGTGTGGTAATGTAATAAGACTGAACTCTTGTATGAAAGCTTGAGGAGAATCGAATCAATAGTGGTGACCTCTGTTCATTAAATTACGACAAGATCTGACTGTATCAATGCGACAACAGTACTTCTGTGGCCTATAGGTTGAAAAGTATTTTGGCTTAATACATTACCACATGGCAAAATGTTAGACTGGTCCAAATCGGAATAAGTTGCAGACGACAATGAAAAGTGTATGAAATTTTAGATTCTTACAACTTTTTGTGTAAAGTATATATTGGAAAATGAAGAAATTGCTTGTTACAATCATTTTCTTAATTTTACACAATGTTTTCCAAATGTGTGTGTGTGTTTTTTTTTTTTTTTTTTTTTTTTTTTTTTTAAGTGCATCAAAAAGCGTTATTATGTGGGAATGGGTTACAGTGTGTCAACGAGAAACAAATCATAAGGGCCCTTTTGTTATTCGCATTGAATAATTATCATAATTCTTTTTTGATCATATAAAATTGGCGTTTAATTGCGTTTCGTGGAAACGGACACACGGACTCAAAAACGTGAGAGAAAAATGCAACTGTAACAGTTTTCCGTGTCTTTAGCGGAGTACTAAGGGTTATTTTGATTGGCTGTCTGTCAAGATTAACATGTTTAAATAATAAAATGGCAAAATGTTAGAGATAAGGTAACATTGGTAACTAGATAATGTGTTGTACACAACGAAAAAAATGACAAAATACAGATACCGTTAACCCATTCCCACGCAATCCTATCTTTTTGCTTCTCAGGAAAAAACGTTCGGAAATAATTGTGGAAAATGAATAAATTACTTGTTACTAGTCGTCTGTAACTTCAAATCCTTGACACCTCATGATATGGGATCCGACGCCCTATCAAATACTCTATGACCGCGGCTTATACTTAGTCGGGGAAAAGTGTGCAGAAAAATTGACGGGTCCTCATGTCTACTACTCAAGATTAGCGTATTGAGGAAACCTTTGCGAGAAAAGACCAAACTTCTTGAAATAACATGTCCTCTTAGTAATGTCTTTAATCCTTTTAAGTGGTCTGTGAAAAGAGGTCTCCCAAACTTTTCGTAAAACAAAGAAATTAAGAAGAGAACGGGTCCAGCTCATGTCAGTGAGAGAGATGATATTAATTTAAGCGATGAAGAGAATGTTTCGCGGATTCATACATAAGTGTGATTAGTTTTGTTGTTGTTGTTATTGTTGTTGTTGGTGGTGTTGTTTCACATCTTCATGAACACAAAAGCTTTCCTTTCATTTCTTATAATTTAATCGCACCGAGAAAATAGAACCAACTATTTTACAAATTTTGATACATTTTCAATTGAACTATTTTGTGCACAAGCATATAAAATAGCTGCGTGCTCAAAATAGTGTTCATGGAGGTATGAATTATTTAATCGGCCAATCAGAACGCTCGTTTTTGATAGACGAAACTAAAAATTAAATAATAGATGTATGAATTAGATGTATAGTTAGACAGATGGTGTCTTCTTATTTCAGAAAATCAACTAACGCCTAAAGATATCGACCTTTGTCCGCCATGCAATCCGCGCAAGATGACCAATGTCGATACTTTTTGCATCATCCAGAAGGTCCTATTTCGTCTGACGGGTCGCTGTACGTAAGTACTTGACCCATTACCAGACGATAAAATTCGGATTTTTTAAAATTTGAAAGAAGTTGTAGAAAACAATTCAGGGATTTTGCTAAATACAAAATTAATATCAGATAGGATAGAAAGAATTAAGATAAATGATAAGTTACTTGTAACATGCAGCCTCACCTCTTCTCAAAGTTTTTCTAGTACACTCTTTTTCTTAACGTGTAAAAAATGCATGGTTGTGTAGTAATGGGTTAAAGTTAGATTACTCGACTTGCCAATTTATATTTGTACGGTAAGACAGAGTGACTTCTCCAGGTCAGTTGCCAATTAACTAATTGCTTGCCCCGCCCACTTTCTCCTTTGGTCACGCCCATGGACTCCGTAAGGAAGTTCTGATTCGGTTTTAAACCGAGTAATTTTGCAAATAATAAGGTCATAAGCATGTAACAAAAAAAAAAGGAAAATCGTTGGTTGGCGACATTAACATCGTAATTACAGTTTGAGTAAGCTGTAATTACGACATTTAAGTCGCCAAACCAACAAAAATGATTAACAAAAATGGCGGCATATGTTGGAGTTGAAAAGCTCAAGTCCGGACTGAAAAAAATATTTGATTGGTCGATTTATACCTTGATTGAAAGCCGTGATTCGTCAATTGGAACTTACTGACGGAACTCAGTGAGCGGAGCCAGCAATCCTAGCAATTGGTTGACGTACAACGACCGACCACGATAGCTCACCACGCAGACCTGTAAACTAAAACATCGTGAGTTATATAAGGTAGGACAATTAATAGGGAATTCCCCGTCAGGTATTTTCGACAAAATCCAAATCATTTTCAGGGAATTGGAGAACGTTCAATTTGAAATAAACAGTGCATAATATGCATGTCGATCTTTTTGAGCGTTTGGGATCATGCCAAATCAATAGTTTAGTCAACTGGTGATTAGCTGTCACGCCCACTTACCACCAACAGGGCATTTTGGCAGAGCTATCAAAATAATTAGATTGTATGACTTATTACAAGGAATATAGAGGCAAATCGTTAGCGACACAAACGTTATAACTACAGCCTGAATAAGGGTGAAACACCCCACCCACCCCACCCCCACTTACACACACACGTTCACGAGAACCAAGAGCCAGCGATACATGTTTCTGTTTTTGTTTTTTTTTTTTTTTTACTTTTATTTTCATTTATCTATTTACTTTTGAAGAAAAAAAGTTACTGAAAGGCGCTGACGGGCACAATTAATGGTTTTATTCCCCCTTTTTTTTTTTTTTTTTTTTACTTTTTTTTACTTTTACTTTCATTTATTTATTTACTTTTATACTCAAAAGGCTACTGAAATGCGCTGACGGGCACAATTAATAGTTGTTACAACAGGAATTTGTCACAATCCATTAAGATAACATTGTACAGGTCAGAAAAAAATCGTATCTGACAGTGTCAAATACGGTTCCGTAGAAGGTAGTCTCAGACGACGTCTTTTTCAATCTATATGACATCATAATGCGAAAAAAAGTTTATCCGCATAGTAAGGGAGAATGGAAATACATGAACAAAATTACACAGATTGTTTCTTATTTGATCGATTTTTAACCAATCCCCACTCAGTGACGCTTTTAGACGCCCCAAAGGAAAAAAAGCTTTGGAAAACAATGTTGAAAATGAAGAAATTGCTTGTTACAAGCAATTTCTTCATTTTCCACAATGTTTTCTACCCAGAAAGTTGAAAAAATCCAAATTTCATAAACTTTAAATTGTCGTCTGCAACTTCTTTCAATTTGGACCAGACTGAATTTTGTTGTGAGGAAATGGGTTAATGTAGATCCGCCTATACGAATAGTAAAGGAGAATGGAAATACAATGAACAAAATTACACAAATTGTTTCTTATTTGATCGATTTTTTATGTAGATCCCCCTGAACGATATGTACAGTATAATACATAAGGAATATAACATTACGATAGCTACACAATCTTCGATTTGCTTTGAGCTGCGTAGTAAAATTTGATATTCAACTCAACCTTCGGGCGAGTGGAATATCAAATTTTGCAAGCGAGCAAATTTTCCTCTGCAGCTCAAAGCAATTACAAGCTGCTGTTTCGATATGGTAACATAATATTCCTTATGTATCATACTGCATATATCGTTCAGGCGGGTTAGAATCGAAATGTTTCACTATGATTACATTATCTGAATACTTGATGGGCGACTAAACGTCGTAATTGACCAATCGCTGTCCCCGCTTCGATTTTAAACGACGTTATTTTGCAAAATTTATGGCTAGTATTATGTAACAAAAAGGTAGAATAGTTGGTTGGCGACCTAAACGTCGTAACTACAGCTTGGAAAAGCTTTAGTTACGACGTTTAAGTCTCCAAACCAACAAAAATGATTCACCAAAATGGCAGATAATGTCGGAGTTCAAAATGAACTTCGAGTCTAAATGAATGATTTAATTGGCCGACTGAATATTAGAGTGATAGCCGCGATTGGTCAATAACAGCTTGAATAAACTGTTGTGGTGTTTAAGTCTACAACAACAACAAACAAGAGGACCATGATGGTCCTAAATCGCTCACCTGAACTGTCTGCTGTTAAAATGCAATTAGAGACAAATAACTATAATTAGTTTCATGAAGATAGAGGGAAAACTGTGACTTCTATATTATAAACAAAGAAATTATGGCCCCTTTTCCTGTGTTATCCTATAGAACCTTCCCATAATCTTTAAGGTTTATCTCTATGACCTTACAAGTATCCTGACCAAGTAACATGACAATTGAGCCAAAATGATGACCTCTAGAGCATTAACAAAGAAATTGTCATAAAGGCTCCTTTTCCAGTGTTTTCCAAAAGTAATTTCCTATAATCAATACGGTTCATCCTTGTGACTGAACAAATATTCTGGCCAATTTCCATGAAAATTGAGCCAAAATTGTGGTCTCGAGAAGTTAAACGAAGAAATTGTCATTAAGGCCCCTTTTCCTGTGTTTTCCAAAAGAACCTTTCCGTAATCAATAGGCTTCATCCAAATGCCCTAATAATTATTCTGGTCTAGTTTCATGAAGATTGAGCCTAAAGTGTGGCCTCTAGACTAGAAGTTGTCATTAAGGCCTTTTTCCCGTGTTTTCTAATAGAACCTTTCCATAATCAATAGGGTCAATCCTTATGACATAATATTTATTCTGGCCAAGTTTCATGAAGATAGAGGCAAAATTGTGGCCTCTAGCGTTAGTGTAAACAAAGAAATAGACATTAAGGCCCCTTTTCCTGTGTTTTCCAAAAGAACCTTCCTATAATCAATAGGGTTCATCCTCATGATCAAAAAAATAATCTGACTAATTTTCATGAAAATTGAGTCAAAATTGTGGTCTCTAGAGTGTAAACAAAGAAATTGTCATTAAGGCCCCTTTTCCTGTGTTTTCGGAAAGATCCTTCTTATAATTAATAGAATTCATCTCTATGACCTAATAATAATTCTGGCAAAGTTTCATGAAGATAGAGCCATATTTGTGGCCTCTAGAGTGTGAACAAAGAAATTGTCATTAAGGTCCCTTTTCCTGTGTTTTCAAATAGAACCCTCCCATAATCAATAGGGTTCATCCTCATGACCTAACAATTATTCTGACCAAGTTTCATGATGATTGGGTCAAAACTGTGGCCTCTAGAGTGTAAATGTTGTGCCCAATCTTGAGAATTTGCCCATTCTTAAGAACGGGCAGACACATTTTGCCCATTCTTAAGAATGGTCGCCCATTCTTAAGAATGGTCAATACGGTTTGTTTCTGTTATCGAACGCGTTTTTTCGATCAATTTCGATCAATATATTAATGAATCGACCAACCAGTCGTCAGTCGATTACTGGATTAACCTATCATTGAATAATTGGTATATTTATTTTGAGATACACAAAGCGAAGAGCTTTCACTTCTACAGAACACAATTTTGTCGCACTTCTCTACCACATTCGGAGCAGCTCGCACCCCGAGATAAATGAACAGGTTTAAATTTTTTTTAACTTTTACAAGTTTCTGTTCCAAACTGGAGTCTAAATACTTTAAATAGTCAAGATTTATCACCTTGTGATAGATAACGCAATGTACTCATTATCCGTCAGGTCGTACCCGAACTATTTCGTACCGTTTATGTTGGGTGGGCGTATTGTATCTATCGCTAGATTTGTACTCGTTGTTTTATACTTTAGTGTACAATCCCAGGTTTTTACGTTCCTGCGATTTTATACCTGACAAAACATTGGGGGAAAAGAAGAAATTGTAACAAGTCATTTCTCCTTTTCCTACAATAATTTGTACCTTGTAGAATGATTGCTTTTTAAATTGCACTCTCTTTTAATTGTCATCTGCAACTTCTCTGGATTTGGAAAAGTGTTAAATTTTGAGAAAACCAGCAAAGTGTTGAGGTCTTTTTGGCATGGAATGGTTATAGGCCTAATTTTAGAACTGTTGCCTTTTACTTATTAATGTAGTGCCCTTATCCTATTGCATCATATATGGAATTAAATAGCATTTGATAAAGCCATAGCCCCGGTGGTAGGGTATAATGTCTATGTGTGTCCACCCTGGTCCAAATAAAGATCCGGGTTCTACAGTTAAGGAAATTATGGAATTGTCAATTAACTCTTTCCTGTACAATCCCTGGTTTTACATCCCTGTGATTTTATACTTGAGAAAACATTGTAGAAAAAGAAAAAAATTGCTTCACAAGCAATTTTTTCTTTTTCCACAATATTTTCTACCCTTCTGAATGTTTATTATTTATATTAAATC